>BRZM01000038.1:6507548-7072991 GCA_033238685.1 Lates japonicus | reverse complement strand
GCCTGAGACAGCAAGATGCTTGCAAGTCCATTTTCAGGCCTAACACCCTACCATATAATTTCCATCTGCTCACTGGTTAATAGGGTAAGACCAGAGAGAACCCCACTATGAACTGTAATGTAACTTGCTTTAGTTGAGCTACAGGCCTGTGAGACTTGAACAGATGCAGTGCCATGCGGGGTTTGCAGCTGTTGCGAGGCCTTAGCAAAAACCCACAGCTGTCCCCTCTCTGTCTGAGTCCCCAAGTAAAAGGAGACCGAAAAAGACGGACGTGACTGATGAGGTGATGAAAGATCCAAAGAGGCAGGTGGATGAATAGTATCACAGGTAGCAGAGTGCACCATTACGATGCATATCTGATGGTTTCTTTCTTTCTTTCTCCTTCCCCTGCCTCCCCTACGCTCCCTGTGTGGTGTCACTACCTATAGATGGCGCTCAGCTCATTTTGAAAACATCTGCCTTTCTCGGGGCTGTCCATCACAAAGTGCCACAGACTGCATGGTGGTGGGGATGAGCTGCGGAGAAAGGCACCCTTACCTGTCCTTGAGCCAGGCAAAAGAGAGATCGAGAGAGAGAGAGAGAGGGAGGGAGGGAGGGAGAGAAAGAGAGAGAGAGAGAAAAAAAGAGTAGATTCAGCATGTATGTACTCTGTAGCCGAGAGCCATAAATCATGACCTTCTTCAATTTACACAGGGAGCATATTGATCGTATCCTATCTCCTTCACTCACTTTCACCTAGTTACATTGTCTAAGACAACACTACTCTGGGTAACCATGACTGACACTTTACAGCCTATTCTCGGTGGACTCTCACCTCAGTCACTGAATAATCCTTACACAAGGCGAAGGAAGGGTGGGAAGTGTGAGCGTACGGCGGCGGAGCCAAAAGCTGCCCATGACAGCACAAGGCTGCACTAACAGTGTGATCATAGATTTTCTGAAAGAGGTAGGCAACAAGGTTGGCTGATTAACAGACCACGGCGTGACAGTGTCAATGCCCCGTCTTGAGCACAGACAGGTTCTGACAACCGGTGACGATTTAAGGAGAATAAAACACGGTTTACAAGATGGAAAGTCACTCTGAGGACAGTGGGCCATGCCCTAATTCCCTTCTACATGACTGAAAACAAAGGAGAAAGAACTTGCAGTCGTGTGAGAAAAGCAAGTGATCATGCCTTTTCACCCATTTCTGAGCCTCTTTCACTTTCCTTTCAGTTTTTTTTTTTTTGTTAATGCTGTCAGTTTTTCTCATCAGTCCTTAAGTGTCAATGGATAACACCTACACATTGACTACTAAAACACTGGTAATACTGATATACTGTGCAGAGCAATCCACAAGTTAATACACAATTGTTATTTGCAGCAATAATGTGGAGTGGCGGACGCAGCCGTGCCAAGAGGATAAATAAAAAATGAAAAAGTGACAAGCCCATTTATTTGTTTAATTCAATCTTCTGTTGAGAGATCTTTTCACTGGACATCATAGTTGAATTTGTTTAGGGGAATGGTTTGTGGCAGGCTGATTAAACACAGACTTACTCCCCCCCACCACCTCCCCCGAAGCCCCGGTATTGGCTGAAGTTGAAAGCCCAGTAAATGAAATGACTTCCACAGGATTGCACCACAAAGGAAGGGAGTGTGTCAGATGTGCATTCAGCCAGTGTTGTAGCCAACGCAAGGTCAAATGGGACATTGTGTAGACAGCTAACCAACTGACAGTCGGGGGACAGGAGGATGCCGGTGCACCCCAAGGCACTGTACAAGTGCACACACACAGACACACACACGCAGATGCACAGGAACATGATTGGTCACACTAGGCACCGTTTGACTGTACATTTCTTATCCACAGTGCAAGATGAGGACAAGACCGTACTGTAACACTGGATGTAGATGCCATCTAATCAGAGCATGAAATTTCTATCACTCACTATTATTCTGTTGATATCGCTCTTCACCAAAAACTTACTATGTATTATACTATTAATATGAAACAGCTAAAAGCAACATTACAAGAAATCATATAGAGTTACTTCATATTAAATCTTTGCTTTGGAGAGAGTGACCTATTGTCAAAGCTTATTTATGAAACTCTTGCAGTATATTATTTTTTTGTAATTCAAAATGACAATATTGAACACTATTTTACAAACACACACACACACCTCCAGTGTGTGTGTCTAACTGCTAATTTAATTTCAATTTTGTCTTACTTACATCTACTGTGCGTGATGTTGAGGCTGTGCATATTTTCAATATGTTAGGAAAAAATGCAAATACAATATATAAATTAAAAAATGTAAATACATTGTGTAGCATCATTGCAGGGTGAATACATTGTATCTCACGACTGTATCTTCTTGTTAAAAGCCAAAAATGGCTGCCTTATTCTGTATCTTCACACATTTAAGTTTATCAAACTGGTGCTTAAAATGGTTTAGAAACTCTAGGATACAGTGTTATGGATGTTACCCATACTGGCAATCATCAAGAGGCACATGCATCCAAAAAGCTTTGCAGGTCCTGGGTAACAATCTGCACAAACTATATACTATAAACTATATATATATATATATTCTCCCCAATTCTTTTTTATTCTAAAATGTCAAGACCATGTTTCAACCACACATGGTCTTCCTCAGGTGTGGGGGTCAGGGTTATGACCTGAGGAAGACCATGTGTGGTTGAAACATTAAGTTCATGTAGACAGTGCATGAGCATTTTTTCCCCTCTTTTTTTGGTGTCCATCACTCTGGATCAAAGCGTCTGCCAAATGAGTAAATGTTGTAGATTGATTTCTTTCCGTATTCATTGACTTGAAAATATTTAAAGAAATCCTTTGCAGTGATTACATAAACCATGTGATTTTATTGTCACTGTACATTCAGTGCACTGTTAGATCGGACTCACTCCAAAAAAAGCATATATTTACACATAGGTACAGTAGGCATGAACACAACAAACAAAACACAAGAAAATGCCACACAATACTGTCCAGTGAAACCCAGCTGTGGTTGGCTTTTTGCTTCTCGGCTCTGACATTTTTCACATTTTTCCTTTTTTCGTCTTCCCAGCACTGTGAACGTGTGTGCATAGTTACCCTGCCTTTTGCTGAGCATAGGGTAAGTTTATAATTAAAATGAACCAAAGCTTCCTTTTAACTTGATTCATATATCACAATTGCTAACATATTGCTTTTGAGGGGAGTAAACCTCTTGGGTAATCACATGTCTATGGTACATACACCTAGCAGGGTCCTTTATACACCGCGGACCAGAACGGCCAGGGAGGTTCCTCCATGTTTTATGTAAATCTCGTCATCTCAGAGTGCATGGAGATAAGATAAGTCCGCAAATGGAACAGCGAATAAGCAGCTTTCTCCTCCGAGGAATGTGTTCCCCAATTGCAGTAGGTTCATCTACATTTTTTTTAATACCCAGTCAGTGATGTCACTTTATTTCTGTGCCACTGATTCCCAGGAGGAACCCATGGCCCGCTTCCAAAAGCAGTGTAATTTTCAAAATATGAATTGAGGTATAGGGTCTCGATGACTTCACTCGCTATATGTCCTGCTGTGCTGATAACCAAAATCGATGATAACACAGACTGTGTGTGTTTCTGAGACACAAAGACACAGAAAACAAAAATAACATGAGAAATAACAAGAGAATATTGAATATAATGGACTTATTCTCACTTGAGTTGACTCAATACAGTGATTTGTATCACACAGCTTTTCAGGTGGGCTTTAAATATGTGTCGAAGTTGCTAATACATCATAAAAAAATTCATTAAATGGGCAAATTAAACAAATGGTCATTGCTATATCAATGCACAGCAGCTACAGTATAGTATGGTGAAATATGCACAATACATTTGCCGTGTACAGCACTGTACAGTTTGTCCACGTTGTAAACAAAGCACAACTAAATGTCACTCTGATGCTCCACAACATGAGGAACATAGGTGGCCATATTTGCCTTGCATAGCCCAGTGATCGCTCCGTTTTGAAAACTATTACAGACACCCATGAAATCGCCTTTGTAAAGGTTTAGACAAACCCTCCCCGCTGTCAACCGAAATAAAACGTCTCTTGTCCCCAAGGTAGAGCCAAAGCAGAAATTTAATTGCTCCATTTCTATTGAGAATTTCAGCTTAGGAGACAATTAGAATTAATTGGATGTAGTAGAACCGTTTTAGAACTCTGAAAATAAATTAGGCATTTTTTCTTTTTATTTTCTTATATTAATTTGGGCGATGGGAAAATTGGGAAACAATTATCTGCCATCAGTCTTCAAAGTGCACAGAGGAGGTATGTGACCGAACTCTGATCAGAGTCTGAGGGAGAGGGTCGCCTTGTCTGTTTTGGTCAAGTTTTTGGCCACAACATGTTCATTAATACTTTCACAACATGAAGAGATGGAGCTTGGTGAAACACAGCTGGATACTCAGCAGAATGAAGGTATTACTATTAATAAAATACTGTAAATAACATCCATGTCTATGTGGAAACGGCTGGCTCAAAATGCAGTTTATCAATGTTTCCTTACGCTTTGGTTTGCTACTGTACGGAGGTGACACATCCCTAATTTCAATTGGGGATGAATTAGCTGGTTATACATTTGGGGAAGTGCATCGTGGGAATTGTATTCTCTACTGTACTGGGTTATAATTATCTATGCATTACATTACAGTGAATCAATAGCATCTGTTCCTGTGGGGATTGTCTGTAGTTACTGGTTGCTCGGCTTCCTGTTTTCTTCCTGTTTGGGCAGAAGCTAATGGCACTTGACACTTTAAAGACACAGCCGCTTTAAAGTGTTCAGAAGGGACGATGTCTGTGTCACTAAAATCCTAAGAGCAGCTGATTAATCTATTATTGTATTATTCTGATCTTATGATAACTTGTTCTGTCCATCCTGCCCAGGTTATCAGGACAGGAAGAATTATTTCGATAACTGTCACATTACTCTGATTGCTTTCTTTGAATAATTTGGCAACTGGTTTACTGTTGATATATATTACGCTCTAAAAGTTTACTATCACTTCTGGAATATACAGATTTATTAACTTAGCTTGTGCACCTCAGTGTGTCAGTGTTTGTAGAAATGTACGCAGAGTACAGAGTCAGTCTGAATGATAGCACCTTCATTAAAGACGAGCTAAAAAACTGATCCAGAACATCAGTGAGCCGTAATCTGAGGTCTGATACGTTCTGCTATTACTGATGTTGAGTTTTAGTTCAGAGGACAGTTCAAGTTATTCTCAGAAACAGAAGTGTCACTATATTGTTGCACATAAACATTTAAACTAGTCATCTGTTAGGAGGCTGCCACCTTAAATTCAGACGATCAGAGAAAAAGAGACTGAACATCCTCAGTCATAAAAATCATTATTTTCATTTGAACTGGCCACCTTGAAACTTAGACAGATCCAAAGGGTTGAGGGGAAAATAATTTCTCAAGGACAAATATTACTTCCCAAGCGTCAGCTGTGGTCATCGTGTGTACTCACACGTCAATAGTTTAAGCATCACTGACATAGTTTGGAAAATTTGTTTCAAATTTGGCAAATTGTCTAAAACAGGAGAAACCATGAGGAATTACGGCTGATATTTTTTTATCATTGATTAATCCGCTGATTCTTTTTTTGATTAATTGACTAATTGTTTTGTCTTTAAAGCTTAAAAAAAAAGAGTGAAAAACGTCTGTTATAATTTCCCACAGCCTGAGGTCACGTCCTCAAATGATTGACAAATGTTTTATCTGACAACAGACCAAACCCCAAAGATATTCAGAAGAGAAGTTCAGATATGTTGAGTTGAGCACACAGACTTTGGTATCATGTACGACTGAGGGCTGATGTGATCAGCTGTGGAACTAACGCTGTGAATATAGTGACACTTGTTTGAGAATACGCCCTAAACGGGGGTGGGGGGGTGGACACAAGAAAAAGCAAAACCTATACAATATATTGCAATCTAATACAGCACCATCACAACCTATAGACTCAAAAATGACCACAGAGTTGAATCAGCACCTATGTGACACAAACTGAACATTACAATCATCACAAAGGTTGTATTTATTGCAGGGCTATCGGGTTGCGTTAAAGAGTGTATTAGATTGCATTCAATTGCATAGATGTTGCTGGTATTGTGCCCTTTGTCTGTATTTACATAAAATAAACCTTTACCAGCCACACAGTTTAGTTTAAAAATTCTCTGCACAGAGCTTAGCTTATCATGTGTAGGTTTCACAGTATGTTTAGTTGCCAATATTTCTGTATGACACTGAACACACAGAGAGGTGAGGAGTGAGGAGGGGGTTCAGTCGAGATGCTGCCAGTACAATACCCATTATTGCCACGTTATTCATAGATGCTTAGTGCAAACTCTGTGTGAACTATGATCACTAGCCAACCACTGTCCTTCTGTAAGCACCAAGTTGACTATAACCACTGAGTCGATGAAGCTACTACGAGGTAAATATATAACGAGGAAGTTGAGAATCTTACACACCCATCGTGGTGGGTGGCGCTTTCTTTGATGACGAATATAAGAATATGTCTAACAATTCTCCCCCCACCTCCCGCCCCCACCCAGTGCAATTTCACACAATATACAGTACACATATTATATGTAGACCAGTTAGAGACTATTGCTTTAACAACTGAGATTAGAAAATATCAAAGGAGGAAACAAAAACACATAATGTGGCTCTGTGGCCGCACAGTTCTTTAGGACATTTATATTAACACACTTCCATTTTGAGATGAAAATAAGATAAGAAACAAATTCACAGAAGCTTCAGGTGATATAGAGCAATGGGTCTCTGGTTATAACAAGACCTCGGTTGCCTGATTTCTGTACACAACATTTATATACATTATCATGATCCCACATCAATCAGGTTGATATTCACCCCCTTTTTAAACCTTCTCAAGTTCCTTTTCTTTTATGTTTATTACCATTTAAAAGTGTTAAAATGACTCAGTAGTCCAAAGTTTTGTCCCTTCACTGTCAATTGGCACGCTGCCTTTATTTTTATGGGCTGTCTCTCACCCCTGCATTGGGTGATGCAGCTGTCTGTCAAACGTCCGTGCCCCGGGTGTCAAGCCTTGGCTTCCAACATCTCCAGGAATAGTTTGTGCATGGGGACTTTGCCCTGCATTTTGATGCTGTAGAAGTGTTGCACTGCCTTGGTGGCGGTCTGACGGAGCAGGGGCAGGGTCATTAGGAGCTTGCCCGCCCGCCTGGGGTCCTCTGGGTGCTGGGAGCCCTCAAAGTCCTGCAGGGCCTCGTGGAGAGAATCCTGGAGCCTTTGGACGGCCTCGATGTTCTCTATGTGCATGGAGTCTGGAGCGAGGAGGGGGTGGGGTGGTGGAGGATGAAAGGAAGGAAGAAAGTATTTTAATCATTCATATTTTAAAGCTACATATTAAATGACAGATGTATTAAATGATCTGCAGTGTGACACAACAGCTACAGCTACAACTTGGTGTTTTGCGGTAGCATCAACTGGCTTTAAATCCTGCATCTTGCCTTTGCAAACATGCAATTTTGGAGAGAGGTTTTTCTCTTGTTAGTGGTTAATGACGCTCCTTAAATAAATGCCTTAGCGTGGCCAGGACTCTAGGGAGAGGGAGGAGAGGGAGATGTACTGTAGGTCTGTATAAATATACAGTGGGACGGGAAAAAGATTCATTTCTTTTGGTATCATGGACCACATACATCCCCCCTGCTAATGAATTCAGATGGCTGCATTACCAGGATATCGTTCAGCGGAATGATGGCGGCAGATGGCCTTCATTTCCATAAGAAAGAGCAGTTGGCCCCCTTATGTATAGGCTCTAAAATAAAACCAGTTGAGACTTATTAAAAACTGCTCTCTATGTATAAGTCTACAAGTTAGAAAAAAAACAGGCTTGTCCTCTAAAGGACACACTGACAGAGAGTGTTTTAATGGACAAGCAGTGGTTTGCTTTCAGCCAATTTCACTGCACAGACTTACAGTGTCAGGTCTAATCTGTGCATGTATCATATCCACAATTCATCAACTGATAGATAAAACTGTGCACAGCAAAATGTGAATCCAATTCAGTATTATAATTGAATCAAAACAATTCATCTTGGTATATCTATCAGAGGCAAATCGACTTGTTTCATCCCTAAACGCAGTGTATTACTAACGCTACACCAAACGCGGCTGCTGATTGAAGTGTGTGAGTGAATTAGATCAGCCGTGCTATGTGTCATGAAAGTTGTGGAGTGAAGTAAGACCGTGTATGAACATGTAAATGAGGCAGAAAAAAGGAAAGTACAAGGCTAATTATGTTCCTAACTGACTGATTAAGTCTCTTTTACCAGTCGCCTTCTGTGTAAATTGCGTTTCTATCTTGGGAAATTAACTAGGCTATGTGGACCGCACATGTGTTCCAGCACTCTTCATTTGAAACCTTCATGTTAATACTGATCTGATCCTCGTTTGGCTGTGTGAGCATGTGTGTGTGTGTGAGGCAGGGAGAGGAGGGGAAAGAAAGAAAATGTTTTCAAATGTGTGTCAGTGTGTGTAAATGCATAGAGAGTGTGACTGCTTTCATGTGTTGTGTGTGTGTGTGTGTGTGTGTGTGTGTGTGTGTTGGAGGAGGTTAGGGGCGGAATGCAAAACTAACTTTGAAGAAACAATTTCCATGTAATCCGTCAGCAGCCTGGCGTCAATCACGTCGATACTCCGCTAATTACAAAATCAATGGCCATGAATTTCCACAGCTGTCACACCCGCAGGACCCCTGGAGCCGGAGCTCTCCGAGACTGTGTTCAAACGAGCCGAGGCTGCCCTCTCGCCCTCCCTGAGCCTCCCTCTCAACCCCCTGCCTTCCTCTCTCACACTTCTCCCTTACCTTTACATCCCTGTCTTTCCATCGCCCCCTTCCCCTCCCTCCCCTCCCATTTACACCCCTCCCTTACACACACACACACACACACACACACACACACACACAGACTCTCTCTCCATTCTCCCATGGAGAGTTTGTCATCAGAAGACTAAAGCTCTGGGCTCAGCATTTTTCATTTTTCAGTCAGGCAGGAGAAAAGACTCCTAACAGGCATTGATTAGTGGGGGGGACAGGCCCAGCCTCATGAAAAGCAAACTGTCGATACGGGCGCAGCATCTTCATTAGAACAAAGCGAGGCGATAAACTCTAACGCTCATTCCTCCACTTAACATTTTATTGACAGCCCTGCTTTTCCTAATGAAATGCTAAATATATCTCCTCGGCTGTGGCGCTGGCAGCTACTGTTATATGGAGATGGAGAATGAGCGCAATGTGACAGTCACACACACACACACACACACGCACAGACACACGTATGTACACACAAATTAAATAGATGCACACACTCTGTCACACATAGAGGGTGTTAAATTAAACAACGTGCTCCTGACCTTTTTTTGTCACCGTCTTATCAGGTATCCTTCAGTGTGGAAGTGATCAGCTCACAGATGATTAATCACTTGACATTTTTGGTTTGTTTGTTTGCTTTAATTAAATGCCAACTATCTCGATTTATTTGAGATTTAACATAGAGATGTTCCTTCTGGAAGGGTCAAGCTCAAGGCACCTTTGTGTTTGTAAAGAGAAGTAGATTTGGCCAGTGGATTTACAATAAAGGCAGTAACCTTTAAATCAATGTTTTTGTTTAATTGTAATAGAACTAATTTTAAGAACACACTCCGTGTTTTCATATATATTTATTTTAATATGTGTTGTGTAGCCATTAACCTTCATCAGTTTACATTTATTTACGCTAAAGTGATTAAGCTTGAAAAAACAATCCACCTGTCTGTGAGTTGTAGCTATATTTAGTATATATTCTGTTTCATCTTGTTTCCTGCTCTTTTCATTGATGCTATATAATGCTTATAAGTCGATTCAGGCAGACTCATCAATGTCTTGTCTGTTATGTTTACAGTTCAGGTTGAAATATTGGGTAAATTTGGACATTTTAGGATCTTCTCTAGAGCTTCAAATAAAATCCTTGCTGGCTTGACAGCATGAGTTAAATGTTGCCTAACAAGTGAGGTTAAGGTGGTTAACTTTACCTGTGAGTTGGCAAGGGCGATAGCTTTGGCGTGACAAATCCTCCTTCTCCATGCTTCTTGTAGCGTCGGACCAGCGGCAGGATGGCGGCGTGCAGGTCCAACAGGCCGAGATTCTCGCCTGCTCCTCGTCCACCATGTAGTCCTCGGCGTGCGGTCTCATCCTCGCGGGAAGCCGAAGCGAAACCACAGTCTCCAGCACCGGATCTCCATCGAGCATCGTGAACTCATCTGGTCTGCCCAGCGAGGTGACTGCAGGATTAAAGAGAAAATATATTATTATTATTATCATTATTTGATTTTCTTTCCAGGCATTGCCCTACAACCACATGGCAAAGCATGAGATCCAATTCATTAATCTCCACTGCTTTAACTGACCATTTTAAATCGCCCCACATGTTTTATAGGCAACACAACACTGTACAATCCCAGAAGCCCAACTTGAAACAGGGGCCGACCACTGCTTGTATGGTGGCTTAAAGGGAAGAGAATATAAATCAGTCAAGTGGAGGCCTTTGGAAACATGAGCTGGGGCTGCTTCACCCATCAGCGTCAACAGTTCTCGGTGACCCAGTACATAAGCACATGAGCGGCACTTGGTAGGGACTTCGTCACTCCTAACCCCAACCTCTTAATCCTCCATCATTTGTATTCATCAGGGTAGTTACTTTTGT
This sequence comes from Lates japonicus, assembly GCA_033238685.1. Lineage (NCBI taxonomy): Eukaryota > Metazoa > Chordata > Actinopteri > Centropomidae > Lates > Lates japonicus. Next base: position 7,062,214 of record BRZM01000038.1, on the reverse strand, counting down.
AAGTTCAGCAATTAGTCATGTGAATTTTCAGAGGAGAAAATTTAGGGGTCATTTGTGTTGGCGATGGAAAGATTTGATTAAAAAAACATCATTGTGTAGTTAAAGTTAATTGCAGTTACAGTTACTGTATTTTTAAAGCCTCAAAATTCCACTTATAGCTTACTTATCAGCTTTCCACTGTATCAGTGGAGGGGAGTTTTCTCAACTGCCTGGATAATTCATGGGATGTTATGCAGTAATTTTTCTTTATGGTAATTTACGCTTCTCTTGTAAAAGTCACAGGACTGATGAAGTATAAACAAAAGCAGCCTCAGCTACACTGATAAGACATGACAGCTGAAAACTTTTGGGGAATAACACAGTAGATTAGAAGAGCTGGACTTCAGAATTTAGGTCACACTGCATCTTGTTGTGTGTTGCTCTTAAAATTTGCAGTGGTTATAACATGAAGTTATCGTGAGCACAATTACTGTGTTAGTCTGTGTGATTATCACAGAGTGGAGTATTAAGTCGGTATTATATCAATATTCCACCTGATATCCTCCTCCTCCTTCATCCCTTTATTCCCTTGCGTTCAACCTTCTGAACTCTGCAACAATTCATCCAAAGATCTTAAAGTCGACCCATCAACTCTCCTCTAACATTCACACACCACATCAAACAGGCGGGCACCTGAAAGGACCTAAACAACCTATTACCTTTCACCAACTCTGCGGTGAATAGGAAAGGTGACTGGGGTGTGTGAGGGCCTGAACCCACCACTGTGGGGGGGGACAGGCCCAGCCTCATGAAAAGCAAACTGTCGATACGGGCGCAGCATCTTCACATTGGAACAAACGAGGCCCGTCGCTCCCCAACGCTCATTCCACTCCACTTAACACATTTTATTGACAGCCCCTGTTTTCCTAATGAAATGCTAAATATATCTCCCTCGGCTGTGGCGCGCTGGCAGCTACTGTTATGGAGATGGAGAGAATGAGAGCGCAATGTGACAGTCACACACACACACACACACGCACAGACACACACACGTATGTGCACACAAATTAAAATATAGATGCACACACTCTGTCACACATAGAGGGTGTTAAATTAAACAACCGTGCTCCTGACCTTTTTGTCCCCGTCTTATCAGGTATCCTTCAGTGTGGAAGTGATCAGCTCACCAGATACAGACAATCACTTGACATTTTTTGGTTTTATTTCGTTGTTTGCTTTAATTAAATGCCAACTATCTCGATTTATTTGAGATTTAACATAGAGATGTTCCTTCTGGTCAAGCTCAAGGCACCTTTGTGTTTGTAAAGAGAAGTAGATTTGGCCAGTGGATTTACAATAAAGGCAGTAACCTTTAAATCAATCATTTTTGTTTAATTCTCAACCAGAACTAATTTTAAGAACACACTCAGTGTTTTTCATATATATTTATTTTAATGTGTTGTATGTATGCATTAACCCCTTCACATCCAGTTTACATTTATTTACACTTCAAGTAGATTTAAGCTTGAAAAAACAATCCACACTGTCTGGCAGAGTTGTAGCCTATATTTAGTATATATTCTGTTTCATCTTGTTCCTGCTCTTTTTCATTGATGCTATATAATACTTGCTAAGTCAAATTCAAACCCAAGACTCCATCAATGTCTTGTCTGTTCATGTTTCCCCAAAATTCAGGTTGAAATATTGGATAAATTTGGACATTTTGGGATCTTCTCTAGAGCTTCAAATAAAAATCTGTGTGCTGGCTTGACAGCATGAGTTCGTGTTGCCTAACAGTGAGGTTAAGGTGGTTAACTTTACCTGAGTTGGCAAGGGCGATGGCTTTGAGCGTGACAAACTCCTCCTTCTCCATGCGCAGCTTCTTGTAGCGTCGGACCAGCGGCAGGATGGCGACGTGCAGGTCCAGCAGGCCCGAGATTCTCGCCTGCTCCTCGTCCACCATGTAGTCCTCGGCGTACACGATCTCATCCTCGCAGGGAAGCGAGCGAAACACGATGCTCAGCACCAGGATCTCCATCCAGGCGCTCTGCAGTAGACTCATCTGGTCTGCCAGCGAGAGAGTGGAAAAACCTGCAGGATTAAAGAGAAAATATGTTATTATTATTATTATTATCATTATTTGATTTTCTTTCCAGGCATTGCCCTACAACCACATGGCAAAGCATGAGATCAATTCATTAATCTCACTGCACTTTAACTGACCATTTTAAGTCGCCCACATGTTTTATGGGCAACACAACACTGTACAATCCCCAGAGAAGCCCAACTTGAAACAGAGGCCGACCACTGTATGTGGTGGCTTAAGGGAAGAATATAAATCAGTCAAGTGGAGAGGCCTTTGAAACATGAGCTAGGGCTGCTTCACCCATCAAGCGTCAACAGTTCCTCGGTGACCCAGTACATAAGCACATGAGACGGCACTTAGTGAGGACAAATCCACTCCTAACCCCAACCACCTCTTATTCTTGTCACAGTGAAGAAGACAGAACATAACATTAATTCTTCTTTACAACAAAGAATCAATTCTGGACTTAAATGGGCTGAAATTAAAAGTGGCTCTCAGCCTCACTGCCATTACTTCAAGTTTGGGTTACCACCCTCAAATAATCTGAGGGTATCCATGACAATTAAAGAGGCTGTAAAACAATTCTCCAACACATCAGGCTTTGTCCTCAGACATTTGTCAGCCTTCATCAGGGTAGTTACTTTGTAGAAAGTTCAGCAATTAGTCATGTGAATTTTCAAGAGGGAGGAAAATTTAGGGTCATTTGTGTTGAGCGATGGAAAAGATTTGATTAAAAAAACATCCATTGTGTAGTTAAAAGTTAATTACAGTTACAGTTACTGTATTTTTAAAACCTCAAGGTCCACTTACCAGCTTACTTATCAAAGCTTTCCACTGTATCAGTGGAGGAGTTTTCTCAGCTGCCTGGATAATTCATGGGTTGTGATGTTATGTACAGTAAATTTTTTCTTTATGGTAATTTACACTTCTCTTGTAAAGTCACAGGACTGATGAAGTATAAACAAAAAGCAGCCTCAGCTACCGCCCTGATAAAGACATGACAGCTGAAAACTTTTGGGGAATAAAGCACAGTAGATTAAAGAAGAGCTGGACTTCAGAGAATTTAAGTTCACACTGCATCTTGTTGTGTGTTTGCTCTTAAAATTTGCAGTGGTTATAACATGAAGTTATGTCGTAGACACAATTACTGGTATTAGTCTGTGTGATTATCACAGAGTGGAGTATTAAGATCGGTATTATATCTAATATTCCACCTGATATCCTCCTCCTCCTTCATCCTTTATTCCCTTGCGTTCAACCTTCTGAACTCTGCAACAATTCATCCAAGATCTCGAGGTCGACCCATCAACTCTCTCCTCTAACATTCACACACACCACATCAAACAGACGGGCACCTGAAAGGACCTAAACAGCCACAATACCTTTCACCGCTCTATGGTGAATAGGAAGGTGACTGGGGGTATTGACGAGGGCCTTGAACCCACCACTGTGCTTACTTAAATCTGAGCTCGTATGGATGGGAAGGGGGCAGGTTGACTTAAAAGAGGTCCTCCCGATGGTTCTTATCAAGCAAATAGAGGAACGATGGGAAGAGAGAGAATGAGGCAGAGAGAAAAGAGTGCTGGGGGTGTCATTGATTAGTAGATTGTAATCAGTCCACCAAATGCGAAGGGGGGATCGATCCAAGCCTCAGATCTGACAAACAGACAGTTGATGGAGGACATCCGGTACACGTTTAGTGGGGGGAGGATGGGAGGACTGCGGGATCACAGAATGTAGATACTGTAGGCTGCATGAGGAATTCATGAATTTACTCTCCATCCCCAAAAGACACTTTTCAGAGAAAACGAATGGGTTTAATCCTTTAAGGTGTATTTAGAGTAATCAGTGAGGATCAATAACTATACATGTAACATGTTAGTTGAATGGAAAAAGCCAAAGTGAGTTAGAGAAAAGCTTCACCACTTGTAAGGGAGTGATGATTCAGACGTAGAAAATAATTCTGAATACCAGTGTTTAAATTACAAAAACTCTCATGTGGATCACCAAAAAGACATCAGCAAACTGGCTATTATACTGTATTTATTCACCATGTCTTTTGTCATGTGCTCAGCCTTTTCTTTTTCTTGCAATACTATGCTTCTTTACACATTTTCTGAAAGAACTGTCACCGTCTGTTTAACTGTCTCCCCCTTTTCTTCATCATTCTTTGCCTTTCCCCAGCCTGTGTGTGGTTTTTTTTTCTTTCCACTCAATTTACTGAAGCGATGGAGTGACTTCCTGACTCCCCGGGGGTCACCCCTGGAGCTTCAGGTGCGTCGCCCGGAGGTGGCTGAGTTAAGTGTCACCGTGGAGGGGTGATTCCCCCTGATGAAATATCAATATTTCACCCAACTGATTTACTGCCGTTTGACCAAACATGACACAATATTGAGCAAACTGGGGAACGTCTATGTCTCTGTCTCTGCATTTTCCTTCCCCTGTGATAACAAAAAGCATGACGGAGACAGGAGATACAACAGGTTTCCGCTACACTATAAAAAAAAAGGAATTATGATACTATTCTGCCCTGCAAAGACAGAGAACAGTCGCTACACAGCTCAAGCATTAAACTTAAAAAAAAAAAAAAGGTATAACAAACAGAAAATTGTAATAAAATAAGAATTCTATACCTTTTGGGCGGATAATTTCACCTTCAGAAATCACTGAAAATACACAACATCTGCCTCAGTCATTTATGTTGGATAACCAGCTGAATTATCAAAATGTTGGTCTGAAAACTGATAATTTTCAAAAAGTGTTATAAGTGTGATTATTTGAAGGACTCATTGCACTTAGTTATGGTTAAGGAAAGATCATGTTCTTGGTTAAATATCGAAAAAGTCAAAAGTTAAGTGATGCACAAGGCATGAAATGTTTACTTTACTAACATTCAACCAAAACCACAATCTTCTCTTAATCTAAACCAAAGTGTTGCCTGAACTCAACCATAAACAGGTTGCAGCATGTGAACCCCTGTATCTAGTGTGGATGATGTTCCATGTCGTACTGAACCATTGCACCATATGATGTAAAATTATACCATTTGTGTATATTTCTATGCATATTTTGGTGAGGTACCCAATCCACTGCACACTAAAGGATATTAGTGGTTGTTTGGAGAAAAGTACTCTGGCTCTGCAACACTACAGTACAGGTAGAGATCAGATAAGTAATTGAATCCCTATTCAGTACAATGAAGAGACTGAGTGGTTGGCAGTGAAGCTTGAAGCCGTCATTGAGAGCTAGGTCTAAAACAGACAGCAGTTCACTCTCTATTCATTTAGTATCATTACAGGCCTCCTAAGAGCCCTAATGGGCCTAATAAAAAGACAGAGGTAATAATGAGACTAGAGGGCCCTATATGAGCAGGAGGAGCAGGAGGGGGGGAGAGTCAGGGGAACAAGAGAACAAGGAAGCCAGAGAGTGTGTGTGAAAGATATGATGGTGGAGAGACAGAGAGGGAGAGTGGCAGAGTGTATGAGTGGCAGAGAAAAAGAGGGGAAAAAAATCAAAGAGGAAGAAAGAGATGCTCTGAACTGAGTGAACATTAAATACCAGAGGGCGCTGAATGCTGTTGCCTCGAATATAAATCTACACATGCTGTGTGCGGTTACATGTCCGAGATGGTGTGTGTGTGTTAACAGCTGCACAAATTAGTGGCCACCTCTGACCTCCTGACAACCATGCTACGATTCTGTTTCCATTTTCATGACAGTGTGTTTAACGTCCACTCAGTGGCTGCCTGGTGATGAGTTACAACCCTCGCTCCTAACTTGAGCACATTGTAGCCCAGCTATTTACCACAAATATTAAAGCCTTCAGGAACATGTAACAGGAAAATCTGTTCAGCCTTGCATGTTTCCTCTCAGGTCTCCACATCTGGGTGTTGAAGGACTTTTACATTAATGGGGTGATCTGCAGTAATGACTCTTATTACCTCATCGTTAAGGCCATTTGCGCAGTGGGCTATGAGTGTAATGGTGGGAGTGGACTGTTAAACTGTAGGGACCCCTTTTGTCTTAATCGTTACTTGGTGATAATGCTGAAGAATCGGAGGGTTGTTGGGCAATAAGACAGAACAAGCTGCTGCTTTTGGCTGAATGTATCAGTTTTCTGCAAGATCTCATTTTTTTTTCTTTCTTTCTCTCACTTTTCCGTCTGTCTGTCTCTTTTTCCTCTCCCTTTCAGCATCGGGTGTACATCTCCCTCCCTCGCAAGCCCTGCCTGTCCCAGCCAGCGCCTGATCCAACCAGTGCAGGATTATCTCCTCCCCATGTGATACAGCACAGTACTGAGAATCTGACCACAACAAGACAGCTGGATGAGGCCCCTTGTGGAGGGGGGCTGGGGAGGGTGGTGGTGGGAGGGCTCGTGTCATCGTCAGCACCGCATTCCACACCTCAGGCCCAAAACCACAGCAGCCCCCATGCTTCAAGACAATCGCGTCCAGAGAGGTAGCTTGTGTCCGGGTAGTGAGTGAGTGAGAGAGCCTGTGACATGGGGTGGGGGGGCACAGATCATCTTAAAAGCATCCAGATCCATTTTTTATGGTTGCTGGCCCTTCATAAACTGTGACAGCCAAAATATGGATGCAGGGGGGCGAGGTTATGGGGTAAAAAGAGTGTGGGGAATGGGAGGTGGTAAAAGTGTGTGTGCTGGATATTATGAGCTCGGTAAGATCATACAGTACACTACAGTATGCTCATAATTTACTGCAGACTGTGAGAGAGACGGGCTGAGACACAAAGATACTGCCTGACAGTCCATCCTCGCTGTGTGTGTGTGTGTGTGTGTGTGTGTGTGGAAACTGATGAGCATATTTGCACTGGGAGCAATCTTCTGACTCCACCTGACCCCTGGCTTCCTTTTACATTCAATATCTTTATTGACTTGTACTGTATAAACACAGTCCCTATTGATTAGGCGGCTGTGTTTTTCTAGTGATGTGATATGTGTCATGGATTTATTCTATTCGTTATATGTATGTTATTTGATTCTATCTTCACTCCCACAAAGTAATTATCATTCTTCCTGTGTCCATAAAAAAACTGTCACAGTCAGGATCAGGTTTAGAAAACTAAAGTCTAGTCTTCTTAAAATAAAAATACACAAAATGTACATTTATCATATTTCTTTTTCTGTTAGCAGTGTAATTACATTTTACTGGTTTATTAAAATTGTGAAAAAAAAATGTACCTTCTCTGACTGCCAAGCAAAAATTCTATTGGGTAAGTAATAAATTCTTTCTCTACACTGTGTGAAAATATACCGTATTTTATATCATGTTAAAACATAAGACATTAAGACATTGAACATAAGACATTAAGACATAAGACATGCTTTTTGTAAGCTGTAACATATAGAGTGTAACAAATGGGGAAACAGGGTTATTAAAACTCTCAGAATTCCCAGACAAAACACAGTGTATGACTTCCAGTGCCCTCAGTGGTAGCTGTGGGCCAGCAACATAAATGAAACTAATACATTTTAGAACAAATTAAACATTGAAAAAATAGGAGGGAATCATGAGTGTCCAGAAAATAAAATTAAGTCCCAGACACAAATTATGTCTATGAGGACTGAAGAAGCTCTACAGATTTCATGACACACATGAGCATGTAGCTCATACAGTGTGTATCATGCTTGTGTGTTACTACATGAACATGTGTTTGTGGTGTCTGAATCTCACACACAACTATTTTCAACCACTCTCACCTGTCAGAGGCGCTTCTTTCTGGGGTGTGTCAGGAATTGGCTGGCTGTGAGCAGCTGCAAAGGGAGATTAGGAGCTCCCTATTTTAGCTGGGAAAAATCAGAGGGATGCAGCGTGCACTCCCCCCCTCCTACACTGCCCCCTCACTCTTTACAAGGCACAGGGACCTTGCCCTTCCAGAGCTAGGGCTTCTGAGGGCCGAGTCCGTAAGCCTGCGTAGAGCAAAAGGCATCGTACAGCTTTCGCTTGACTGTGTAGAGACTGGGTGGGCTGCAGAGAGGGAGGGAGTCTATGAGAAAATGGGTACAGGTCAAGAAGGAAGAAGCGGGTATCAGGATGGTGTCCTGCTCTAACAAGACAAAGCTGGAGTTGTTCTCTCATAAATGCACACACTGGCATCGCTCTCTTTATCATGTTTTACACTTTTCATAAATCTGAGCTGGCGTGTCCACGAGGGGTATTACTGTGTATTACAGAGCCACCCAGACCACAAATGTGCCTGTAATCGAAAACATCTGCATGGCTGGAGATGTCCGGGTCGATTCAGGATCCCCGGTGTATTGGCCTATAGCTGGTTTGTGGTATTCACGCACGTTTGTGTTGGAGTGGGTGACAGAGAAAAAGACATAGAGGGAAAAGGGTGCTAGCGAGAAACATGTACCTCAAGGTCCGATTTCATGTCACTTGTCAGGGGTGATATACATTCAGCATGTGCGTACATGGATGTGTTGTGAGTCGAGTCTGTGTGTGTTGGAGGGTTGCGAAGAGGTCAGCACTTCGCTTAATCCCCTTCTTCAGAGGAACACGTGTTACCCTCCGTGTCTGATCTATCACCTGCCAGACAGTGAGGACAGGCCAGAGCAGAGCCTCTGGGTGGGCGCTGACTCTCAGCTGTAGTCTGCTAGCTACTCTGACACCCTAAAATCCAAACAAGGCCCCATACATGTGCTGTTAGATAGACAAGTTTGTGGTACTGTAAAGAATCAAGTAGTGAGGGGTCAGAGGGCATTCGGTCTTTACAGTTTAAACTCCCTTGAATCACAGACGTAGTGCTAACGAAGCTCTGTGTCATGTGCTGTTTAAATGTGTTGGCAAAGACTTTAAAGGCAACCATACAGTACAGACTTCTTCTATATCTTTATTTTGATGATGTAATCTTAGTGTATAGATTGGTTTCTGATCTAAGCCTATTGATTGGTGAGGGACCTGACAGTCTGTGATATTGGATATGGCTTTACTAATCTTTTGTGTATGTGGCTGGAGGAAAATAAGGCTGTAACGTTACCCTGGTAGCCACGTTCGCTCAGGAAAGACTGCTGATCCCTATCTGTGGTCGGGCGAGGGCGAGACAGCGGTGTAGGTTGCCAAAATAGTCTGGCAGCTTGTATTCATCCACCACATTACAGTGGTGTCAGAAAATCCCCACAAGCAAAGAATACGTCACAGAAACACAGAGCTAGCACTAAAACCAACGAGTGTTGTCTTCAGAAGAGAAAAACCTGAAGTGTCTTTAATTGAAACAGCTTAAAATTTTCATTCAGTGAGTATAAAGGCATGTATGCTTCAGTTTCAATTGGCATATTTTTTTAAAGATGCTAATTTGCTAACATGATGATGTGATTACTCAATCACAGACCTAGGCGCGTTTTACTGCAGCACTTAAACTACAAAAAACTAAAAATAAATCTTCCATCTTTAGCAGGAAATAACAGTGACTCAAAGCACAAAGTCAAAAAATGCTAATTCAGTCCAGAAAATTCATGCATCATTTAACACCATACAGTAAGGCTATGAGGGTATTAGCGCCGCTATTAGCTGCGGGCACTGACTCCTGGCAGTGGTGACTGACACCATACCTTCCGCGAGTTGTAATTACGTGAGGGTTTTTCCATTGGACCTGTGACCTTTTATCAGTCTCAGCTGGACATTTAAGGGGTCACTGAGCGAGGCAGGTTTCCTCAGTCGCCTGCCGCTACCGTCCGACTGGCTCATCCAGGCGCTCTGCTGCGGCACAGCAGTAAAGCCAGACCTGGAAGGAAGCCTGTCATTTACAATATCTTTTCCCATGAGTCTGTTTGATTTGACTCTCAGACACAAGATATAAAATTCTTATGTGTGCACCCACAAGCAAACTTAATACATAATGGACAACTGTGTGTTATTTAGGGATAGGAGGGATGTAATTCACACTGATATAATACACAGTGTGAATATACTGATACATTTTGCTTTCCCTTCTCCTTGACTAAGTGCGTTAAGCTGCTGCTTCAGAATAGTTCATTTGTTTGGATCTACAGTCGACTCCAAACACACTTTAAGCCACCAAACTGTGGTTTAAAAATTGAAGTCAGCTGATCAGCGGCAGGTGTTACAGGGAGGAGGAGGGGTTTCCCCCTGCCCACCAATGGTGCTGGTCTCACTCTGGCAGCTGGCACTTTATGATTCAGGATGGCACGCTTAAACTGGAGCTTAGAGGGTCCTGGTGGGAATATTAGATACTTTAAGAACGACTGATCACATAAGTTCTCTCAGCATCTTCGGTGGTGCGAGGCATTTCTTATGACGCTGCCGCACCGTAACAAGTAAAAACACTTGGGTTTGGATGTTTTGAGCATGGGAAAGTTAATGAGAGCCATGCCAGAAATTAGGAAATAAAATATTAAATGTTCATATTTTAAAAGAGAGCAAGGTGTTTTCAATGCAGCAGGTGGTGGATAATGTGGACACACCTGCATTCATGTTATAATATGATATTTTTTCTTTTCCATGACTAGCCCTTGGCCTCTTGTTATGCGGTGATCTCATTACATGAAGTAGTGCAAGCTGCCCCCCCCCCACTGCTTCCATGATCAAAGTTCCCCAAGTGTGTAAGAGGCCACGCTACAGCACTATGCCACGATTAAATGTCCTTTTTCCTTTTAATTGAATGCCATCACTTTCAGAGAATCACCTACTGTGCCACATGTCGCGGTGGTTGTGTGATGCTGTATCTCAGGAGCGGCAGGTGGTGGAGGCTACGGCATCAACCCCCCCCCCCCCCAATCCTCACACACACACTGACTGTCCACATCAACGGCTTAGCTCAGGCCGCCACAGACAATACCCTGCTGTTCTTCCTTTAAGCATGCGCTAATAGTTTCAGCTTTATTTCTGAAGCAACAGCATTTTTTCTGGCTGACAGTCAAAGCCTCGGTGTGAGATATTTGGGCCGGGATGAAGCCATCAAGAGTGGCCGCAGGTATAAATAGTGTTGTAATGGCAATACAATGGTTGACCCCTCAGTCTGAGATGAACAAACACAGCTACGACAGTAAACAGTGCAGTTGTATTAGTGGAAGTGAACCAAGAGCCTGACACACAGTCTTGTGTTACCAGCACAGATTGCAGTTAACTGCTGCTGGCTTCTATTATGAGACGTGTTGGTGCTGGCAGAAAACAACAAAACTGTGTGACCACGCTTTTATTTTTAGGAAATTTATGACTGTTGTGTCTCTAAGTGGAGCCAATAAACAAATTCTGTAAACATCTCTTTTTATTTTAGGATATATATCAGACAATCAGTGTGGATGGAAGTGGGCTGAACTCCAGAACTTGATCTGGTCAGATAGAGACAGCATTTAACTTAGTAGAGTCTCATACTGGTCCTTCTTTTGTGGAGGCATGTCAGTGACATCGGAGATCAAATAATGTCCTATTGAGTAAATATTAAAAACACAAAAACTTGTTTGAAGCTACTATTTATCAACTAATGCTACCCATTACGCACACTGAACAAAACTTAAAAATATGGATGTTTATTCACAATGGATATCTGGGATAGTGGTGTTCATGGAATGTGTATGTCACACTGAATCTAAAAATATGTGTATCGTGTCTTTGCGCTCAGATTTGACTTTTGAGTTATGGCTTCGAGAATGAGTACATTTTCTGATTCTAACTGCACCAAAATTGGGCTCTAAGGATTTGAAGTACTTTAATAGCCTCCATGAAATGTTTGCCACATCCACTGCTGCAACTTCAACTGCTGACCGTGTTGATAAGTAGGCCAAATACATGAGCAAACTACAATAGCTAACTTCCTGTTATTTTCAAAACACCTGCACGCACATGTCCCTTTCACCTCATGCAAGTATCTTTGCCCAAGGGAGGCACGCCTCACAGTTTGAAAATCCCCCACACTCATTAAATGCCAGTGTACACTTCTAAATAATACAATGCACGCTGTCAACTACATTAAACAGCTACGTTTCTTTTAATAAATATACTGTTGTCGACAGTGTGTGAGGATTATTTTTGATAGTTTTACCTATCATTTATTCCTACGCATCTGTCTGCATGCAGCTGTACAAATATTAAATGTTATTCTGGTGACACAACAAAAGTGTCATCAAAAAGGGGCAATATTTTTATACCATAAGGCATTTGTGAGGTCTGGTGTCTGTTCGTGAAAGTCCGACCAAAAAGATAGTGCCTAAGATATGTATGGTAAAGTCCCAGTTCAGCACTGAGTAAGATAATAGTCTTTACAGAAGCATAACTTAGAGCTAGACGCAGTGTATCATTGTAGAATGATTCCTCTAGTTAAACACACAAATGCAAAAAAAAACAAAAAAAAAACAAACAAAAAAAACTCTCCTCCCGTGGAAAAAGAAAATCTATCGGCTAGATTTTCCCTCTGTACTCCCAAAGGTCTCTCAGTGGAGGAGAAACAACACATGCAGGAAGTGAGGTGGGATGTTCGGAAAGCATTTAGTGGATCAATATGCCAAGCAAGAGAGGGGAAGGGAGTCAGACAGACAGCGAGAGTGAGGGTGAGGGAGAGGGAGAGAGACACCCAGAGCCCATGGGAGAGGGAAGTCTTAGGGGAACAGCTTGTGCTTTTCAAGAGTACTGTTACACATCTCAGCCAGTCTTGGTAGGAACATCCAGCTCAGCAGCTTTTTCCACCTGCCTGAATTCAGCGCTGAGAGGCTCAGGGGTGTGAGGAGAGGTAAGTGAGGCATGTGGGTGATGTCACTGGTGTCTCCCTGAGGCAACAGCCGCCTTTAATATCTGATCACTGACCAGTCCTTTTAGCCCTCAGTAAGACTGTTAGACTGTATTAGATTCACTCTCATGAAAGAGACACTTGTCTCCTTTATATCAACTCCTTTATATAAGCCTAAATAACAGACCTTTATTTATTAGCTTTTATGGTAAATTTGTATTGATCAATCAAGGTCACAATATCTTGACAGCGTCTAATATGTTTCTTATTATCCGGTTGATCATAAAACCTTTTGATCCCATTGAGAAGGGTTTAATTCTTCAAATTATAATGAAACACAGAAATTAGAAGAACGATAATAATTTGCTGTTGTTTCAATGCTTCCTTTACTACTATTTATGTTATTAGTTCATTTTAATCTATAAAATAATGCAAAATAATAATTAAAGAATGCATTTCAGTTTTCCAGTGTGAATTGCTCAAAATGCTTGTTTTGTCCGACCAACAGTCTAACAACAATTCTTTACATTTGAAGAGCTGGAACCAGATAATTTTTGGAATTTCTGATATTCTTTTAAAAGGATGTCAAAATAGTTTCTGATTAATTTTTTGACTCAGACGATGAATTGTTTCAGAGCTACAAAACACAACAAACAAAAATGATCACTAAATGAACTCAGTGCTCACCTTCTTTCAACATGCCGACTTTAAGACATTTCATGAAGCGGCAGGCCTGGCACGACTTGCGTCTCCTTTTGGTGATCTCACACTCATTGGTGGCTGGACAGCTGTACTCAATATTCCCTGTAAAAAAACAAGAAAACATGTTGTCATTAATTCTTGTGTGTATTTCAAAAACTAGGTGGAGTTTGTTTGGAAATCAGATCAGGGATGGTAAACAACAGGCACAGAAAGGCTGTAAAAGAGACAACACGCTCGCGTGCACACACACGCGCACTTGTCCCAAGGTGACCCCGTGTGACACTCCTGAAGGAGAGGAGAGTTTAGTGGCATTTTGATGGGACATGTAAAAAGCACCTACCCGCCCCGGAGTCCCTCCCCCATCCTGATTCACAGATAAATTAGCTTCATTAATGCAAAGCGTTCTCTCTGCAATGCTCGCCACGACCCCTTCCAGCCCATCCCTCAACAACACAAGGGCTGAGAGATGGACGCACAGCCGAGCCGTTCTGCATAATGTTCTCCAGTAAGGACCAAGAGCTGCTGTTAAGACTGGCCAATCTAAGGCTCCCATATCATGTAGCAAAGCTCGATGTATTATTCAAGTCCGTCTCGACGGCTGTTGGCTCACTATGGAAATATTTCCTATGCAATTTAATCACTCTGGTCCAAAAACAGCCAGAAATGCAGACATATTGAATCTGCTGCCATGTAACCGCTGCCTGTCTTTCTCACCAGGTTCCGGTTAACAATTTCTTTCCGGATCATTACACACTCGCCTCAGAAGTTGACGTGACCCCAAGAATCCAATGACAAATCCTCTTTCCCAAGTATCCAAATCCCTTGATTGAATGTTTAAACAATGTCCTGTAAGTCCAGAGATGTATTAATGGTACCTAAAAACAGCAAACCAGGTGTTGTCTGTTGCAGATCTGCCAGATCTGGCCCCCCTCCCCCTCCCCTCACCACACACACACACACAACCCCCTGTTGGACAAGGAGAAGGTGCCAACATTTGTCAGGATCTCTGGAATCGATGGTGCCAGCAGGGTCACATGCACAGTGAGGGGCCCGGGGCACCATGCCAGGATGTTGGCAGAGGCTGCTGCTGGTTTCAGGGTGGCTAAAGTCTTTTAAACTGAGAGGCGTTAGCAGAGGGAGAACACAGTACACTGCAGTGCTCATGTGTGGGTAGAACACATGCTGTGCATAAACTAACTGTATACAGCATGTACTGATGTCACGCAGTGTAACAATAATGCAATGGCTTTGTCTCAGTTTCAATGTGTGCTTTTTGAATGTGAGTTGATGTACACATGTCCCACAATGCAATGCACGAAAGAAATTCACAAGATCAGCATCATTTCCTGTCAGCACTAGACAGTGAAGTACAGTAATTTCTTGTGTAATATAAGAAATGAATGCACTTTATTATGGTACACAGCAAAAACAGTAACTATGACAATAACTATACAGTACATATTTTATGTAGTTAGTGTGCAGAGTAAAACAAACGTAGGGTCCATGGCATATACACTACTTTTTGTGTTCTGTTGTGTAAAACTGTAGATGTCTGTGAATGAAAAGAGCTCATAATCTGTTTGTTTCTCACTATAGAATAAATCCTTGAATGTATAATATACTGGAAATAGAGTTAGTATGCATACAGATTTTTTTTTAAGTATGCATGAAATTATTATTATTATATATGGAATTTGGACACAGGCAGGTTTAGGCTTCCCTGTTTTTTTTTTTTTTAAATCTTGCTTACATTTTGATCATATTTCATTTTATTCAAAAGCATATTATAAATAAATATTTTATATGATCATATAGTACTATATAATTAAACACAATAATAGAATACAGAGGATTTAAAGGTCAGTTTAGAGGTCAAATTAATTTCATGTTTTTCTGATGATTAAAGGAAACATTTTATATCTGAATGGATCAAAAATAACCTGTGTGTGTGTGTGTGTGTGTGTGTGTGTGTGTGTGTGTGTGTGTGTGTGTGTGTGTGTGAGGGGGGGGGGATTGCATCAGGGGTCCAGAATAGTCTTAAATTGCCTACCTCTAAAAGCTCACTGTCGGTATACCCTCTTAGTTAATCAGGTCTTGTGTCCACCTTTATTTCTCAAAGGACATTTCAACCACTCTAATATCCTTCCTTAACCTCTCTTATTTTCCCTCTAAATTTTGATATATTATTATGCCATGCTATTATCCACGCGCTCATCTCCACTCACGCTGGACCTCTCCTTGTCCTCCTCCTTTACTGAGGCCGGGACCCCCCTTCCTGATTACCATTCCATTAAAGCAGCCTCTCCTCTCAGTGAATGACCATGTCCCCTGTCCCTTGTCCCTCTGCCTTTTATTTAGAGGACTTCTCAGCATGTCTCTCTCTCTCTCTCTCTCTCTCTTCTCTTCTCTGTTATTGCCCTGACAACACGTGCCTGAGCTTCTAATTGCCCCCCCCCCCAATCTCCTCCCCCCTTGGGTGGAGAGGCCCGGGGGCAAAGAACAGATCCACACCTCCCACCCTCCTTTCGTGACTTTCTCCCAATGAAATGCCTGGTTCTTAATTACAGTCACCCAACACTGATTGTTATTGACTGAAACTCCCGCGGCTCAGGACGAATGACGGACAGATTAGGTTCATTACGAGCCTGTCCTCCACGAAGGAGAGCAAGGGAAAGAAGAAGAAGAGGGGGTGCAAGACAACACAAAGTCACACATGAGCACTATTTACAGTTTGTACTGTGTTGCTGGTCAAATATCTGATTAAGTCAGTATTTTATATTGTCTATTGTCCAACTGCAGAAACAGGAGGATACATAAGAAAGAGATCAAGTGACGGAACCAGCTATGTTCAATAAATCAGTCACACTCCTGACATTATGTTGGCATTAAGGCACAGCTATGTTTTTTGCCAACTACCAATAAAATTAAAAGGGGAAACGAAGAGGATGTTTTGGTAATTTGGAGGAGTTGTGGACAGAAAACTTTTTCAGATTTATCCTCCTCAATGTGGCCACGGCCTCACTGACCCGTTGTCTGACTTTACGTCTACAGACACAAATGCTGTGGATAAAATTCCAACTTCTGAATCTCATTTTGTGGCATATTATCTCTGTCCAAGTGATTATTCTGGAAAAGCTCCCGCACATGGCAGAGACGATGCCAGACGTACGATTCACATGCAAACACATTGAAAAAAAAAAAAAAATCACAACCCAGAACAGATTTACAGTCTGGGCCTAATGCCTGCTGTAGACACTCAGAATCACTACACTGTATTAGTCCCATAAGAGCAGAGGGTTGGCTACCAGCACTGAGGACACATGACAATGGATTCCTCATCAGGTCAATATGCTTTCCTGGCAATCGCAACTATGGTAAACCTAATGAAAAGAAGTGACAGTACACTTAGGTTAAATGGGTAGCGCCTCAGAATATTCAACCACCTGTGAAATTACAGAAAATACAATATTCTTAGGTTAACTGAGAGCGTACAGACACTGGAGATGAGCTCAGGGGAGCCAATGAAAAATGAAAGACAAAGTGGGAAATACCTTGTATTGTCCTTTTGAAAAAGGCTTTGCAGGCCTCACAGGAGGCCACCCCATAGTGGTACCCTGAGGCAATGTCGCCACACACCAGGCACAGCCTCTTGGGAATGGCATTGAGCATGTACTCGCACTTGATTGGCGAGTCATCCACCATGCTGCCGGAGCACTCCTCGTAGCGGCGTAAGCAGGCGCCACCACCCCCGAGCATGCTTGGGTTGAACATTGGTGGGGAGTTACACACCATATAGAAGTTGGCATGACCCAAAGTCAATGACAAATCTCTTTAAGTATCCAAGTCCTTGATTGAATGTTTAAACAATGTCACCTAAGTCCAATTCTTATTAATGGTACCTAAAACAAACTAGGTGTTTATCTTGCAGATCTGCCAGATCTGGCCCCCTCCTCCCCTCTTTTTTGGCCCCTGTTGGACAGGAAGAGTGCTGTATTTTATCAGGATCAGATCGATGGTGCCCAGCAGGGTCACACATGCACAATGAGGGGGCCGGGCTCATGCCAGGATGTTGGCAGGGGCTGCATGGTTCAAATTAACACAAAGTCTTTTTAAACTGGAGAAGTGTGAAGGAGAACACAGTACACTGCAGTGCTCATGTGGGTAGAACACATGCTGTGCATAGAAACTAACTGTATACAGCATGTACAGTATATGATGTAACCATTAATGCAATGACATCTCAGTTTCAATGTGTGCTTTTGAATGAGTTGATGTACACGCCTCTACAATGCAATACTTGCAGAAAGAAATTCACAAGATCAGCATCATTTCCATATCAGCACTAGACAGTGAAGTACAGTAATTTCTTGTGTAATATAGAAATGAATGCACTTTATTATAATTTTGTAAAAAGCAGTAACACAATAATAACTATACAGTACATATTTTATACTGGTTAGTGTGCAGAGTAAAACAGCGTGGGTCCATGGCATATACACTACTTTTTGTGTTCTGTTATACGGAAGCTAGCAGATGTCTGTGAATGAAAAGAGCTCATAATCTGTTTATTCCACTATAGAATAAATCCTTGAATGTATAATATACTGGAAAATAGAGTTAAATATGCATACCAGATTTTTTAGTATACGTAAATTATTATTATTATATATGGAATTTAGTTTGAAGGCAGGTTTAGGCTTCCCTGTTTTTTTTTAAATCTTGCTTACATTTTGATCCTGTTCATTTTTATTCAAAAGCATATTATAAATAAATATTTTATATGATCATATAGTACTATATAATTAAACACAATAATAGAATGGAGAGGATTTAAAGTCAGTTTAAATTCAAATTAATTTCATGTGTTTTCTGATGATTAAAGAAACATTTTATATCTGAATGGATCCAAAAATAACCTGTGTGTGTGTGTGTGTGTGTGTGTGTGTGTGTGTGTGTGTGTGTGTGTGTGTGTGTGTGAGGGGGGGATTGCATCAGGGGTCCAAGAATAGTCTTGGTGCCTACCTCTAAAAGCTCACTGTCGGTATACCTCTTAGTTAATCAGGTCTTGTGTGTCCACCTTTATTTCTCAAGAACATTTCAACCCTCTAATATCCTTCCTTAACCTCTCTTATTTTCCCTCTAAATTTGATATATTATTATACCCATGCACTATCCAGCATCATCTTTCCACTCCGCTGGGCCTCTCCTTGTCCTCCTCCTTTACTGGGGCGGGACCCCTTCCCCTGATGCCATTCCATTAAAGCAGCCTCTCCTCTTGATGAATGACCATGTCCCCTAATCACTGTCCTCTGCCTTTTATTTAGAGGACTTCTCAGCATGTCTCTCTCTCTCTCTCCTCTCTCTTCTCTTCTCTGTTGTGCCCTGACAACACGTGCCCTGGGCTTCCTAGTACCCCCCCCAATCTCCCTCCCCACTTGGGTACAGGCCAGAGGCAAGGAAACAGATCCACACCTCCCACCCTCCTTCCGTGACTTTTCTCCCAATGAAATGCCTGGTTCTTAGTACAGTCCACTAGCACTGGTTATTATTGTGGAAACTCCGGCTCAGGACGAATGGCCGGACAGATTAGGTTCATTCTGAGCCTGTCACTCACGAAGAAGGAGAGCAAGGAAAGAAAGAAGAAGAGGGTGCAAGACAACACAAAGTCACATGAGCACTATTTACAGTTTGCTTATGTTGCTGGTCAAATATCTGATTAAGTCAGTATTTTATATTGTCTATTGTCCAACTGCAGAAACAGGAGGATACATAAGAGAGATCAAGTATTGGAACCAGCTATGTTCAATAAATCAATCACCTCCTGACATTATGTTGGCATTAAAGGCACAGCTATGTTTTTACCAACTACCAATAAAATTAAAAGCGAAGATGTTTTAGTAATTTGGAGGAGTTGTGGACAGAAAACTTTTTAGTTATCCTCCTCAATGTGGCCGGCCTCACACATCCGATTGTCTGACTTCGTCTACAGACACAAATGCCAATGAATCAGAAATTCAACTTCTGGAATCTCATTTTGTGGCATATTATCTCTGTCAAGTGATTATTCTGGAAAAGCTCCGCACATGGCAGAGGCGATGCCAGGCGTCCCAGTTCACATGCAAACACATTGAAAAAAAAAAAATCACAACCCAGAACAGATTTACAGTCTGGGCCCTAATGCCTGTAGACACTCAGAATCACTACATATTAGTCCCATAAGAGCCAGAGGTTGGCGCTGTACTGAGGACACATGACAATGGATTCCTCATCAGGTCAATATACTTTCCTGGCAATCGCAACTATGGTAAGCCCTAATGAAAAGAAGTGACAGTACACTTAGGTTAAATGGGTGGCGCCTCAGAATATTCAACCACCTGTGAAATTACAGAAAATACAATATTCTTGGGTTAACTGAGCGTACAGACACTGGGGAGATAGGCTCAGGAGCCAATGAAAAATGAAAGACAAAGTGAAATACCTTGTATTGTCCTTTTGAAAAAGGCTTTACCAGGCCTCACAGGCCACCCCATGAAGTAGTACCCTGAAGGCAATGTCGCCACAGGCACAGCCTCTTGGGGCATTGAGCATGTGCCTCGCATGATTGGCGAGTCATCCACCCATGCGGAGCACTCCTCGTGGCGGGCGTAAGCGGCGCCACCACCCGAGCATGCTTGGGTTGAACATTGGTGGGGAGTCCAGGGCGTGCGGACGCCCACCGCTGCCGTTGACGTAGCCGCCGCTGGCGTCAGAGTTGCCGCTGGGACTGTGGTGGCTGCCGGTGTCGACTAGTGAGGAGGAGGGACTGGAGGGCTCAGTTTTGACGTAAGAACCACAGCTTGAGGATAGGTGTCGGTCCTCAGAGGGCATTCTGGGTAGCAACCTGGATAGAAACACACACAGGGCCGGAGCTGCAATCAGGTTTGGTACTAAATTCACAGTAAATACGGTGCAAACCAGGGAAGAACTGAACCACTGTGAAATTTAAAGGTGATACAAACTGGTGTTAAATGTTCAGCAACCTGGTAATCAAACAGAAACAAATCAAACTCTAGGATTGGTCACTGTTTTTCCAAAGTCTGACCCTCAGGATCTGAGAGAAAACACTTTTCTTGGCTGATAGCAGCACATCTTAAAAATCATCAAATGAATTCTGAAGGACTCCATGAGCCCAAACAATTGGAGAAATTCCCTAAAAAACTCATCAGAGATCATGCAATCTTTCAGAGAGACAGGGGTTTTCAAACAACATCATCAATATAGAAACAGTGCTTTTTTTCCTCACGTGCAAATAAGAGCTGAGAAACAAGGAACCTTACATGAAAGTCAATATAAATCAGAAAACTGCACCATCAATGAAAACATAACCGCTAACAAGCCCGACAAGATGTACTGAACGTTGCTTTCTTCCATCATCGCCTGATTATCCCGTGAGAGATTCATCAGCTGTGATGGAGCACGCCGGTTCATCTGAGTTTGATAGATTATGTTACAGACACAACCATTAATGTGTTGGAATGCCAAGTGATATACTACAGTAGCTTATTTCTCTCAGGCAAAATGGTAACTAATGACCATGTCAACGGATGCCCCATACATCTTGCAAACAATGCCCACAGTGGGTCGGCTGCCAGGCGTAAGTGAATGAATGAAACTTCAGAAGGCTGTTAATGGACAGAGAGAGGTGTTACACTCAGCATATGGAGGATCATGGGTAATACATGACCCAATCAATAGTCCTGGTGAGTTTGCCAATGGATGGTGCCAGGTTACAATAGACTTAAAGTGAGAGGTTGGAGAGGCTGAAGAAGACCTCGGATTAAGTTCCATAATCCCAAATTTTATTATAAAATTGGGGAAAAGAGTTAAAAGAGTTAAAGAAAGATGTTACTTATGCAAGTCTGTTGTTCTTCTGAGATTTCTTCCTTTTCTCCCCTCATTAAAGGACTATTTCAGAGCTTTTCCTTTTCCGAATCGGAGGTCTGAGGCTAAAGGGTGTTGTTGCTGTGCAGATTGTAAAGCCTTTTCAGAGAAAATACGATTTTAGGATATGAAGAAAACAAATAAAATTGACTTAACCTATCAACAAAACAGTTCCAAGTGTTACCAAATGTTACCAAGGTTTCTGGAGGACTTTTTGTATTGCTGCAGATCTTGCTAAAAAAATAACAAAACTAAACAAAAAAAACATCAAGTATTTTCAAACGATTTTGTGGCAGATTTTATTTGAAAGAGGATACAAAGTTCTTATTTGCCATGTTTTGTATGTTGTTGTACTTGCAGTGGCTTCAATAGTATCCTCTCAAATAAAGCGTGAAATGAGGCTTGGGTCAGTGTTAGAACTGCTGGCTCTGTCTGTCACAGTTGGTGCTGATCTTACACAACTTCTGCCCTACATGCTTGTAAATATTGTGTGAAAGCTGTGGAAAGCCATGTGAAGAATGTCTGAAACTAACAAGAAGCTAACACTGGGCCAGATTCTTCTGAACTTTTTGTCTTTTGCGCCCCCCACCCCCAACGTTCTTTTAAATTTTGGTGTTGTGGTTAGAAACGTATTTTCCCTCGGTTGCCTCTTTGTATAAGTGTTTATATAAAGACATGAAGTCATCAGGCCCTGACAACATGAAACCTCTCTTTTAACTGCTAACGGGTAGCAGGGTGGAGGGAGGGAGGGGAGGAGGAGATAGCCTCTACCCCTGGGCCCAGATCAGATCTATTGATCCTCAGCTTCCTTCCTGTTCCAGATGAGGCATGAAAAAATAAACCCTCCTCTTACGGGTCCCAGACATTCCTTATGCATTTTTAATCAGCCAGGACTGTTAACATAGTGCGAGATAGAGCGATACAACATAATGTTAGTCTTCATTCTGAGGCTGTTGTGGTTTATAAAAGATTCACAGGGCTCACGTTAAATCTTGTTAGCAATCAGCATGTACCTATAGTCAAATGGAAGGTATATTTTCTCCCATCTGAAAGAAGTGGAGAGAGCGGCGTGGTAACAGTTAATACATCATTGCAACCAGATAGGGGGAATCCCTATGGAATAGTACATTGTGGCATATGTAAAAAGTAGTTCATTCCACACTTAGCACACAGTAACGCTGGGGAGATGTTTTTTGTTAGGTTTAATGGAAATTTCTAATGGGTCCTTTCCAATCTGTCGAAATGAAATAATGGCACGAACCACCAATTCGCACAGACAGAAATAGCTTCATAGTTTCATAATTTGGTTTCCCCCTCTTATTATAAAGAGACAGAGTTTTCTAAGCGCAGCCTGACTCTCCTCAACCCGCCCCGCTCCCCTGGCAACACACACACACACACACACACACTCAAACACACACAAACGCATTGCACCTAATATCTAATGGGGTGGTGTTTGCTCCGCCGCGCAGAAAAATGGTACAAACCAAGCAGACGAGCAAGACTCATCAGACAGACGTGAAGGTCACCTGCCTCCTCTGTTCTGCTGTTCTTAGAGGCCCAGACGCTCCCCACAATGGACGGCTCGGAGCAGCAGACGCACAGGTTTCAGTGTGTCCACGCCACACTGAAAGGAAGAGAGAGAGCGTCTAGACACGACTCCATGTAAAAACTAGAGAGCTGTCCAGAATGTTTAATACGACCGAGACGCTGCCTGAAATGCCAGATCAGTGACCACTGCTTTTTACATTTTTTTTTCTTTTAATATTTGAGCCAAAGTGTGATGGGTGTGAAAATGTCCCACCAGAACAGCTTAAAATCTCAAATGTTTGTGTGTGTGTGTGTGTGTGTATTTTGGCATGCCTCCTCATGCTGGCAGTGATGCAGATCCCCTGCTTCCCTACATAAATCCTGAATCCATCCACCTCTTCTCTACACCATGAAATATGTTTTCCAGCCTCCGAAATTCAGCTCAATAAATTTTAGGAGGAGTCACAAAAAAAAAAAAAAGAAGAAAATCTAAAATGCATATTCAAAACAATTCTCCACAGTGACCTCACGCTATCCATTTCTTCTTGACTGACGAGTTTAAAAAAATAAAATCTAGTTCTCCATATTTTGCTATGTATTTTCCCACTGAGGGGAAATATTATTGTTAAGCTTGGGGTTAAGCTTGTAGCAAGGAACACGGCGTAAATCATGGTGCTGAACACACAGTCGAACATGGAAGCGCAGAAGGACAGAGGCAAGGAGCCATGCATGAAATTAGTTCATTAATCTTTCTATGATAGGCTGTCCTTGTTTGGGGCAAACTCTATCAGCTTTAAACTGAGTGCCCCTTCCTGCCTGACACATAGATTACACTGTTAGTCCGCGGCCGGGGTGTCTGGGAAATGAATGGTCATGCGAGCGGGAAAATGGGGTAGCGTGTGTCGCCCAAGTGTTAAGTAGTAACAACAACATGCGCGCGGCATAGCGTTGGCACAAATGAAGGTCATCATCAAAAACTGCGTGCGTTCTGAAATTTAAATGCATGATTCATACGCTGCTGCGAATAACGTAGTTAGTTTTTAGAGAGGAGACATTTGTCAAAATACATTTATAAAACACTTTAAGGTAAATGTGTTGATTTTACAGTAGAAAAAAAGACATTTTGATTAAAATCTGCTGTGTCTTCATCTTTGGCTGTCTGCTCAAATCCTGAAGTTTCACACCTGAATCACAGACTCTGAACAATTAACTTAAATATTACATGTAAAATTATAGTTACTACCTGTGATGCCTTATTTTTCTGAACTGTTGTGTCCATAAACATTTTTAATTCTCTTTCTGCTGATCAGTGTCTACTGGATCAGACAATACATTTGCTGTCTTTGCCTTTAAGCGTAGTAGTTTACCGCAAATAAACATCATTCAAACGATAAACTTATCAAGACTTTACGAATTATTTCTAGTCTAATTTAGATTTTGCTGTGTTCTTTTGTCTCTCTTTGAAACTGTACCTTTATGTAGTTATCAATTTTTTTCCCCGTATCTTATTATGCTTTACGCATCTTATGTTCAACTATGTGCGCATTCATGTTTTACCTGGCTGCAAAACAAAAAGATTAGGCAAGCAGCTAATGATTATTTTCACTATTGATTAATCTGATGATTATTTTCTGGATTAATTGATTTATCATTTGCTCTGTGACATGAGTCCATCACATGTTCCCAGAGACAAAGGTGACGTCTTAATTTGTGTTGTTGTGTCTGACCAACAGTCCAAATACTCAGAGATATTCAGTTTACTGTCATGATTAAATTGATTAGATGATCAATGGAGTGTTAAAATAATTGCATGTTAATTTTCTGCTGATTGACTGATTAAATTGTTTCAGCTCTAACAAAGTTATTGTTTTATGCTTTCATTGTGACGTTTTTTTGCATGTTTTCTGCGGTACTTGGTCTAATCACACAGTCCGCTACCTGAGCAATTTCCGTTCATTGAAGATAGCCATGGGATACAGTTGAAAGCTCAGAGAATACAGTAAGTGGACCTCATCGTATATACCACAGATTTGTGTCCCAAAGGTGGACAATGAAAATCCACGCTCTTTGTAAAATTTTGTTCTGAAATGTTTTAAAACTTTCTCACTCAACCTTTTCTTTGAAAGTTCCCTCCCCTCAGTTAAGTTTCATTTGCACTGCACAGACATACTTCATTTTTGCTTCTCTCTCTCTCTCCTTCTCTCTCTCTCTCACACACACACACACACACATACTTGTACACAGAACTTCCAGCATATGGCCTCTTCAATGTCACTGCCACGAGGAGAGATTGCATAGATTTCCCACATGGATGATGTCTCCTTACCTGGAGTATCAACCCCCATCTACATACACGTCCACCACCTCCAGGAAACTGCTCTCCCTGCAAAGTCAAACACACCCCTAACTGCCTTTTAAAAAGAGACAGAAGAGAGAGGTTATGGGGGAGAAAGAATAAACGAGCAGAGACTTAAGCTGTCATTGGGAATCAGAGGGGGACTCATGAGGGACAGTTACGATATTGATTTCATAAATAAACAGAGATGGCCATCGATCCTAATGTTATTTTGCATTTCAATTACTGCCCAGAAACATAACCTTCAAACGTCTGCTTCTCCACAGTAATAACATCCACTGATAATCACAAGCGAGTCTTGTCTGGCGCAAATTGGCTTTTCTCTCTCTCCTTTTTTTTTTTCTTCTCCCAAATGTGTAAATGACACAACTTTGCATTTGCCTAATGGTATTAGGGCATGGGCTGAATTTCAAGTGCGACTCAAGCTGATACAGTAAGCACTCCGGTCAATTGACACAATGCAAATTAACGTGGTGAAGAGGAATTAAGTTCACAATGTGAGACCTCGTGAAGCTACGATGAGGCCCATTAAATTAAACATGCTGGCTGACCCACACTCCATGATTAGACGCATGGCTTCTTCTTCTTCTTCTCTCTGTGTGTTAATTTCATTTGATCAATAAAACAAACTCATTCTAAGAAGTCCTCTCTGCTGCTTGTATTCAGCCTGAGCCAATGAAAGCCACATTCATGTTTTGATTGAATAGCGCCTGCAAAAAAAAAAGAAAAAGAAAAAAAAAACGTCCATCTACATCCTGATGAATTCAGAGTCCTTGACAGGCTGCCTAAAGGATATATCTATATCAAGAGGGGGTCATGACTTGTAATGAAGTTAGTTCTCCTCTCATGCCGTCACACAGCACCACTCTCCCATCGAGCTGGGCTGTACCCTCATATGCAGCAGCCATCACCATTAATAAAAATGACAGTCTGAACATTTGGAAAACAGTGTCATGACAAAATGCAGCAGCGAGTTTCAGTGTTTTAATTATTATTGTTTTTTTTAAATCTCTGGTCATTCTTCCTCAAACTCAAAGCCTGGTGGTGTAAGAAAAAGTTGGAGGGAAGCAGCATTTTTCCCCACTGATGTGACCACAACACAACACCCACTGTCCCAACACCTGCTCCCTCCATCCGTCAGTGAACTCAGAGGTTCGGTTCCCAGACGATTTTACCGGTCCCATCAGCCAATTATCAAACTTAGGGACAGATCCACGGTGAGATGAGATGATAAAACCAAACAGTGAGCATGCTACTTAAAGTGCAGTGGTAGCTGTTTTCTATGAGGTGCAGAAAGATGAGCTGGAAGCAGCAAAGTTTGTCCATTCACTAGACTGTAAGAAAACCCCCAAAACATCATTTTCACTGAAATTACCGATACTTAAACACTAAAATTCAATTTGCTATCTCTGACATGCACAGAAATGCTTTTGCAGGATGCACAGGAATAGCGATAAGACCCAGATTTGTCAGGAATGTATCAAATATCGCCTCACAAATCTCTGTTTCAAAATAAAATCTGTTTCAAAATACGGCATGCACACTTTGAAATTACCACTACCGTGACATTTCAGTGTGGTCTTTCTGTATCAGATCTTTTTTCAATATAATTTTCAAGGCAGGTTCTGGTGGCAAAAAGTCAACTTTGGCGCAAAACACTACATGGCAGATCAGTAAGAGCCATATCAGTTGGTGAAGACGTCCAGTTACAGTAAATTATAACGTCTGAACCCGCACATCTACTGACCCACAACAACAAGCAACTGCAAGATATATTTAACGTTCATTGTTTAAATATCCTATAATATATAATTAAATTATGATTTATCTTTCTGATTCAGCATTTTTAAAAACATTTGGTCTTGAATTGATGTTTGATGTGGCGCTCATTTGTTAAGAAGAACACATACAATAAGAGGACTTCTATATGTTAAATATCACCTGAGAGGTTTAATTATGTAGTAATGTTAAGTTTTTTACAAGACACACTTTTTACAAGATAAATGATTGGACCATGGTGTTTATATATTAAATTTTTAGACGAATGGTAAAGTTTCTCATATAAACACTTTATGACCAAACACATAACTAGTGTAATAAATGCAGATGCGATGATGATAAGATGATGCCTCTCTCTTAACAGACACAGTCAGGTGTTTCCATGATATGGCACCGCTAAAATTAGATCCCAGGTCAGTGTGTGATTCTTTGGTCTCATCCGTATGTGCGCGCACATGTGTGTATGTGTCTGTGATGTGTGCGTGTGCATACATTTGACTGCTTGTGCTTATGCATTCCTGCTTGTTTGCTTGTGAAGGGCATCTATGAGACCAGCAAGTGGAACGAGAGAAAAATTAATCTGATTTATTTATTTAAACTTAAGGTGTAAATGATGCAGCTGTTAAAACTGTCATGGCTAATCCACAGCTAATCACAGACACACCATAGGGTTGATCATTTCAAGATTACTTGTTAAACATTTTAAGAGTAGGAAAATCATGTGTCTATTTTTTATAATAAAAAATTCTATTATGTGTCCATGAAAAGACCTATAAAAATTCTCTTGAAACAATTTATGAGCAAGAAGCACATGGAAATTTTTCTCTCTCCAGGATTTTCAAATAATGTCAAATGACATGAAAAGTAAAGAGTACCTCAGGAGTCAGATTTTAGAGTAGATTACACACATAATTTGATATTTAATCCACATTCATAGCTGCAGGTTATTTTGATTTCCGTCAAAAAACGATTCTGATTTTACTAAAATTTGGTTCAAGGAACACCAAAATGGTCCTGATGCGGACATTAAAAAAAACAAAAAAAAAAACAAATCATAAATTCTAGACATTAAAACAGCATAGCCTAGTATTTATATGCATATACAGATCTATTTTTCAGTTCTTTTATTTTTTGACACAAAGGAAAAACACTGTGGTATAAAACTGAGTCATTTAATGTTATCCTTGCAAAGGGTCAAAAGAGGACAAACTACATCTATCTACCATCTATATACAGTATACGTGTATGCATATACCTGTATATATAGAAATTATTTCCAGCAATAATATGCGATGCCTGATAAGCTAATATTAGTGTGTTGGTAGAGTAGCATATTTGCCTCTTCAGCAGAGATGTAGCGTGAGAGTTGGACACCACAGCCGTCAGACCTCTAACCTCGGGCCAGTGGGTCGGCTGTCGGGCCAAAAGTCCTCAAGGGGTTAATAGCATTCTCCGAGGCCAACCCTAACTAAGTACAGCTTAATGTGACACTTAAAGAACAGATTTCAAGTATACAAGTACATGTACAACTACATCTGCTTCCAGGTGGTAAACTGTATGTCAGTATGATTTACAATATTTAAAGGTAAAAACAATTTTTTAGTAGTAGTTTACTGTAAAAACCCATATTGTAACCTCAGCTATGATGTTCTTTAGCTAAAGAGGGTGTGAAAGGTCATGACATACTATTACATTTAAAAGTTTTATCATGGTTTGCTCAATGTAAATGAAATACAATCAACTTAGTGAGTTAAATTAACGCATTAATCCCAGAGAGGACTCTGTTATAAACAGTACAAATACAGTTTGTAGAGTGGTGAGTAAAACATCAGCATTTGCATTTGTTGGGGGGGGATAGCAGAGTTAGTGTGTCATGAAAACTGCTGTCCTATCAAATGTGGCCAATCGGTCCTGCAGTAACAGAGAGGAGACAAACTGAGGGGATTCAGACTGTATACAGTACGCACACATTCACATTTATACATGTATGTGTGCATCTGTGTACATATGTAAGCAGCTACTGCCTCGCCCAAACACACATGCATACTATTTTTGTAGGCATCCATATATGCAGGGTAGATGTAGATAAACACAAGCACACAGTATCACAAACACAACATCGCACACACACACTTAGTACACACTGTGCTGTTCCAGGGTTACCACAGGTTAATAGCATCATATTGTTGCCTTTGTGTTTTCTGATAATTTAAATTCAGCTTAAAATGTTTTCAACTTTTTGTAGATTTAAGTTATTATATATATTTTTTTTTATCAGATATTACCTTACTTTACAAAAATAGAATAACTTAAGACCTCAGTTTTAGGTGGATAGATGTGTATTAAATGCAATTTTACCGATTTCTGGAAACTGATGATTGTGCGAAAAAGAAGAGCTCAGGGTTGTGGGTTTTTTTCAACTGCACAGCAATCTGCACAGGAATTGCAATATTGAGTGTCAAAGCCTTAAAAGACAATACATGAAACCGATATATTTAAACACATTAAAAAAGAAATGAAGCCCAGGTCTGTTACTTTTATGTGAGATATCAAAACAACTGACAAATTCTCTAAACACTTGTGGTTAAACATTACACTTCTGAAACGATTTCCATCAATTCACTAAGAAATTAGCACAATTAATTTGATTGTAGTTAATAAATTAAATGTATGTACATGTCCACATTATGTGTACGGCACATTTTACTGCATTGCTGAAACAGTTTGAATTATCAGTGTTGTCAAACTTACACTTCATTTGTTCCTTTAGTAGAATTTTGATCATAAAATGTTAATGTAGTATGAGCATTCTGCAGAGTGTATATAACATCTACACCACTTTAAATAATTCTTGAAAATCCCTTCTAATAAAAGTGGTTACTTTTGAATGCAAACATGTTTTATTTTTTATTTTGCTTAATAAATGCAGACTTATTCTTATTACTTATTTCACTTTTCTTACTTTTTTTTCTTCTTCTTATATTTAGGTGCAGCTCAGATGCAGTTATAGACTGCAATAAATTAAAATAAATGTTTAACATTCCAGAAGATGTGTCTTTTTTATTTGTAGAGTCTTGGGGAGTTTGAAATATCCCTAATCATAGTCCTGTGAAAAAGTGCTAAGCAGGTTAACCCTTTCCAATCCCATCTACAGCTTAACATTAAGAGGATCAACCCGTCCAGAGGAACGTCTTTCCAGTCATCCAGCGAGTGCAGCAATGAAACACTAAGGACTGGTTCTCTGAGATTTATGAGTTTCTTTGAGTTCTCATTTCCTGTATAGCAAGCACCTTGATCCCTGCACTTATGAACTGAAATGCACAATGATAATATGCGTATGTAAAGTGTGCACCACTTTAA
This sequence comes from Lates japonicus, assembly GCA_033238685.1. Classification (NCBI taxonomy): domain Eukaryota; kingdom Metazoa; phylum Chordata; class Actinopteri; family Centropomidae; genus Lates; species Lates japonicus. The sequence goes on along the minus strand of BRZM01000038.1, from coordinate 7,031,799 downwards.
TCTTTTCTAAATAGAAATAACTGTGTTTTCTTTACCTACACTGTCAGTTTGGAGATGATCTAACACTTCCCTGTCAATATAATTTCTGCATGATTTAAGCACAAGCACCAAAATTAAATAAAGTGCAAAAGCAAAAACAACATAAAAGTGATCAAAGCTTTAACCAAACACAGGCAGACAGTTATCGGCCCCATCAAATACACTCTTATCTGTCTCTTAAAAACTCTCTCTCTCACACACACACACACACACTCTCTCTCTCTCTCTCACCCACACACACACACACTGGACAACAGCACAGTCACAGTTTTCTTTCTCTGGGACGCCGCCGGACATCGGCTGCTGCCAGAGGATAGTCGTCTGGATATCATCGGTATTAATCTGCCTCTGGCTCTTCCCTGTGGCTGAGGTTAAACCCTGGATCCTGATGCAGAGCTAGACAGCTGTAGGGCAACCATCCGACCTGGACTCCCCGCGGGCTACACTACCGCAGCCTCACTGACTCTACTGAGGCTCTGCTGTCCCGTACATGGGGAGGTGGAGCTGAGATAATGTGAGGAACTCCCTGTCTTTTGAAATAGTTTACTTTATCTATGAGATTTTTTTTCCCCACAAATGGATTAAACAGATTTCACTTATGATTTGTTCTTTCCTTTTGGATAAAAAATAAAGGTCAAGAAGTAAATGAAATTCTATCAGCTAGAAGTAGAAAAGAAAAATTCCCAACAGAAGGGAAAAAGATGTGGAAAGAGATGCACCTACTGGTTGTGGTAGCAGAGAGGGTCAGGGATGCACAGTTCGGAAACATCCATCAGTCCACGTTAAGCATTCCAGGTGTTGCAATGAAAAACAGATAAAACAAACAGCTTGGGAAAAGCTGAAGGAGGAGATCAGTTCCTAAGTCTCCTCATATCTTGATGAAATGTTGGTCAGGTGTTCCTGGGTGTTGTCTCCCCTCCCTCCTCTGTTCAACACAGACACAAAAATAAGAATTTAAAAAACCTTCTGCCTCGGCCCGACAAACTCCAGTCTGCACAGGTGCTGCACACTCAGGCTCAAGAGTGCGTGTGGAGAGGAGGAGAGTGGGTTTAGTGATGATATAGAGAGAGGAGAGGAAAAAGAACCTGAAGTAGAGACGAAAAGAGAAAACAGGAAGTGTACAGAGGAGAGAGAGTAAAAATCAGGGGGAGTGATGGATAGAGAAAGAGAGAATAAAAGATAAGAGATAGATGGATGGAGAGCAGCAGTGCCGAGAGAGCACTCAGGCTGAGCAAGTCAGTGAGGGGACTGAGTCTCCATTGAAGACATGGGGGCTCTTTAAGAGCAGGGGGGCGTGGTTTGGTGCATATGGAGCAGCTGCTATTGGTGGGTTTCAGGAAGGCTGTCCTGAGAGCAGCCAATGGGGATGAGGGATTACTGTGGTGGGACGGGCTGATGGAGGACCAGTCGGTGTCCAGTCATTCACAAGGGAGCGCTGCAAAACATAGAGACCCAGGCAGACCCCCCCACCCCCACCCCTAAAACCACACAGACAGATAGAGAGACAGACAGACAGATAGATGAGGAGTTCCTTTGGAGTCACAGTTGGTGTTTACAACTGCAGAACTACAGTGAAGTGGTCACTGATAACTGACAGAAGTAGCAGCAGGTTCACTGAGGATGATTTAAACAGGTCTGTTTACTGTGCTTTAGAAGGCTCAGTGCCAGCTTATAGAGCTAAACTGTTCCCTTTACTCTTTTATCCTCTCCACCATGGGTCTGGCTTTCCACAGCCTGCCCTCCTTTAAAGTGATGGCAGCTGCTTCCCACAGCATCTCACCAATCACACTGTGGAGTTGGGGGGTGGGGAGGGTGGGTCTACCAATCCTGACAGAGGCAGGCCGTAAGAAACGGAGAGTGATAATGACCTCGACAGGAATGTTAATAATGATGACGACGACAGAGGAGTTTGAGTGCACCTTTACCACGTCTGTGTAAAGTGGCAGCCATCAGAAGAGAGGCAACCCCCCCAACTCCCGTCCCTCTCCCCGCCCTCCAACCCACTTCATCAACCCACATTTTCCTGATCGATACAAAACCCATCACACACTCTTATTGATCACAGCGTTGCTGTGTCGCCAGAAGCCTCGGGACAGACTCTGTTTCCCCCAACCGTCTTTTAAATAAAAAGGAATTATAAATTTGAACGTTTTCTTTTCATGTCAGTCTGTATCAGAGTCACAGGAGCACGGGCCGATTGCTTCAATAAAGGAGCTGTGCATTCTCAATTAAATTTTTGATCAATATTTTGACATTTAATGTACTTTCTTGTGAAGGAAAACCAGGGTATTCCTGCTGATCTGATTAAGACATCCAGACATAATCAATAGAGGAGATATGTTTATGTTTTTAATGAGGCAGAAAGAAAAGACAGAAAAAGAGGGAGACTAATGTTCAGACGACATGTATGATTTCACATTAGGGTTGAATACAGGAGCAGGAGTTAATTAAATAAAAAAGAAATGTGGAAATGTTGTCTTTGCTGATTTTAAAAATTCAAAATAGTGAAAATGTCTCAGATATAGCAGATTTCATTGAGTTAAAGCTGCTGATTTGGTTAATTAAACAAACAATTTACCAAATTGGACATTCTCCTCTCTCACTGTATGTATATTCATTTTAAAAATTCCCTGCATCTAATTTTCATTCTCCACTGTTGTTCTGGTGTTGGCAGTTTCCTGAGGTGGGCCATATTGTATGCCCAAGCCTCATCTGCCTCCCTCCCTCTCAGTCAGCCAGCTTACCCAGTGAGGGAACACCGGGCTTCATGGCATCTGACAGGAAATCTATTGAGCGCACAGTCTGTAATCCCACTATCACACCATCGCCAAACGAAGAAACAGTAATCCAATCATTAAGTCTGTATTTTAGCAAAACAGATTTTCAGCTCTACAACCAAGGGTGTGTCTTTTTAAGTAGAGAGATCACAGACAGTCTGAGACCTAACCACTGTGCAGTTTGAGGCAGCAGTTTATGTTTTCAGAATAGATTTGATCTCATTTGTTGTTTTTAATTCTCAGTGATGTATTCTCCATCTCCAGTGTCTCTGAAAGCTCGGATTTTGCAGAGAACAACTTAGTATGAAAAGGGCTTGGGTTAATTTTTGGAGTGAAATTTAGGCTCATACAGTATGCACAACTGAGTGTGTTTGCACTCACGAACAGAAACACATAACACCTGAGTTGTAATGGGCCAAAACATTTCCTAAAGCAGATCAGAAACACTGAGATTTAACTGTCTGTGTGAATCAGCAGCTTGTTTCTGAAAAGTGAAAAAGAACCAATCGTTATCTGTCAATACATAGTAATTACATATTGTGTTCGGTTGAGGGAAACAGGCTCTCTGTCACACTGGACTCATGTAATTAAATTCCTGATTCATGAGCAAACTGGTCTTTTATGTCTGACCTTCTGACCTCAGCACAGAGACATTGTAGTGTGTGCGGCCTGGTGGCTCAGCAGGAAGCTCGCTGTGTACTCCTTCCTAACTGTGCGCTGTGGATTCAACTTGTGACAACTGCTGCATGTCAACTTTAGACGACAGAAAACACTTAGAAAGAATATGTTTTAACTGAACTGTTTCTGCAGCAATGATAACAGTTTATTTATCAACAAAAATACAAAAAGTATTAGGATCTATATGTTTTGCAATGGAACTGATAACTGTACATTTTCATTTGACCCCATTAATGAACTCATCACATGACTTTAAGCTGCTTTTATCTGTAAGTATTGATAATCAATTTAAAAAAAATCAATGAAATAAAAAATATAAATAAATTCAAGCTATATGACAGAAATGAACCCAAAATTCATCTTCTTTAAAACAGATTCAATCAATGTTTTTTTTTCTTATATAAATATATTTTTGTTGTTGTTGTTGTTGTTTATTAGTTATAGAATTCAAACTTGGTTTTTGTTTGACTGGTAGCAAGTTGTCTATGAGAGATAATCATAACTGAACAAACTGTATTTTTATAATTGTTTCTCCTCAGCTCAGTAGAAAAATTAGTGAGGAGAAAAAAACAACCTGAGAGTTATATTTATCATATCTCTTAAAGGGCTATTAACTGAAATATGACAGAAATATCATATAGGAGTAACCATGTCTTATTTAACTAGCGATATGAGGTGCACAACTCCATCTCCGAAGGTAAAAGTACAAACCAAAAGAAAAAGTATATATATGTGATATTAAGAGTCTGAGCATATTTCTGTGTTGCACCTTTCTGGAAGTCATCTGTTTATAAAGCAGCTACAGCAATATGACAAAAATAAGAGAGATTCCTGGAGGTCAGGGTGACAGAATATTATTTCAATTTCTGCTGTGTTGTTGTATTTAGGTGTATTTATTTCTGTATTTTTAGTTTCCTTTGCACTAATGTAGTTAGTGTAGTTTTAAGATGCTATTGTTTATGTTATGGTGTTGTTCATGTTATGATGTGTTTTGTAGATTCCTAAATCAAATCAAATCTATATACTGAATACATTATATTATATCATACTGAATATATTAATTATATTCTCAACACATTAGAGAAAAAACATTGTACACAGAAAATGCAAGAGAGAGAAAATATTCAAGTGTAAAAGCTTCAACTTCACCTCCATATACCAAAATCAACCAAATGTGTTTTTATCCAACCACTTACTCGAAGCTCACTAAACAGAGCCTGAATCCCACAGATCCGTCATTTGCACATTCTCCTCTCACTGCCACACACTTGTTTGGCTCGTCTGCTGGAGGAGTGTGGAGAGGGATAATTACTATAGCCACAGGGCTGCATTAATCAGCTGGGTGCATTTGTTGGGTTTTATTATGTTCCACTCCCCTTTCTCGGCCACGCTGACTGAGCCACCAGGACTAGACAGGACTGGTAGAGGGCCGCGGTCGCCCCGCTGCCCGCTCACGCTGGGTTAATAAATGCTATTAGCCTCTATCTCTTGCCTCTTAATTTCTCATTTAACTGAGGACAGTTAAAACAAAACTACATGAGCAGTGGTGTTAATCAGGGACTCATAGCGGGGCTCAGATATCTTGATTGAGAGAGCTGGACTCACACAATGAGGGGAGGAAATGTACGCTGGGATCTGTAGCATTGTGAGTGGACTTGTTTTTGCTGTGACACTGCTTCATCATGTGCGGTCAATTCACACTCCATCGTTTATTTTAGTGGTGGGATGATGTGATATCAGTGACAGCAGTGAGCAACAGGCAGAGTATGTCTAAAAATCCAACATGAAAATATACCCATTCGTTTACTTTTCAGCTTCTATATGAGAATATTTCTTATCGTCTAATGTCCATAACTTCTCCAATGCTGCATCTGTTTATATTGTGGGTTTATGTTATAATTATATTAAGATAAGGAGTTGGTATTAATATCAGTTAAGCAATCTTCACTGAATCATTTAATTACACAATATTCAGTGACTGAAATATTTCACTTTTATCATATATTTTTTTAAATCTATTTTTACAAACTCCCTAAATTATTGTCAGCTTCCACTGGTGCTGTCCTGTATTATTGGACCAACACTTTTATGTTTGTTCTCACTGCACAGTTCAATATTAAAATGTTTTCAATCATGATAAGACACTTTGGTTAAAGCCAATCGCCAAATGGCATATATTATCTTGAGGTCATTTTTCTAACCTGGGTTATGCTCCAGTGAAAACCATGATTGTGATTCCAGCAACAGCAAATGGTCTCCACTGTGTTTAATCACATCAAATATAAACGAAATCAATTGTACCCCCGCCCCCCCAGCCTCCCCAATTTTAAATAGCTCCTTGACATCAGTCGAATCCTCAAGCGGCTCGTCTACGTCACCTGCATAACACAAGAGGTCTGGACGGAGTCACCTCTAAACTGAAGCCAGGTTGTGTCATTGCCATCCAGAAACAGGATCAATACATTCATCTCAAGTTCATTCCAATAAGGCAGTTGGCAAAACCTGGCCCTTGTGGTGTCAGCTTTTTAAAGCTTTATCACACTTGTGTGTATGTAGCAAAGCCTGCTGTGTCTAGACCCTGCAGATAAAACAGCTAGCGCCAAGAGAAGTGGATACATTTACACATTTCCTTTGAGTGTTTTCTGGACTAAAAGACTGCTTAAACAAAACGCAGTGAGATTTTTTATCTTAGAGAATAATATATTTTGAGTTTTTTTATATTAAAGAACAACGTGCAGTGTGTTTTTAATAAAGAAAAATGAATTAGCAACAGCTAGCTAATGTTAAAACGTGAAAAGGCATGCAAAGAAAACATACTGAGGAATATGCTCATATACATGCATACACTTATATACATGTAGGTACACTGATCTGGATAATAACAATTGTGACAAACTTCACATGAGTGAGCCTTACCAAAAATGTCTAAAAGAGGAAAAAAAAAAACAAAACCCTGTATGTTCATTGAATTCACATCATGGAGCTGCCAGTTGGACTCATACCAACTTCAACGTCTCTGAACACCCACAGGGCACTGGTAACTCTTCAATTACCAGCTCCACTCTGAGGAACAGTTAACTAAAGTACAAAACTTTCAAATGACTTAGAGTGTGTTTGATAAAGAAATTATCCTCTTAGCTTGTCCCACTCCCATGATAAAAGAGGCTGTTACTGTATAAATTACCTCCATGGGTGAGAGTCAGTGGCGTATCCAGTGAAACAACAATCATTTGAGCAAGATTTTAGCTGCTCAGTAATCATTAGATTATTTCAATGCATCATTTAAATGGCCACATACCACACACACTAAGAAACATCAAGCCTGGTGTAGTCTTATATGCACAGCGAGGGAAGAAAAAAATGTCCAGTGGTTTTTAAACTGCAGCAGTTGCAGCCTCTTTACACAGTGCTGATGAATATAATACTAAAAACAAACATTTATGTAAAGCAGCCTCCGCTGGCAGTAAATCTCATTTTGAAGAGAGGCTTGGTATTCCAGACTTGGCTCCCCTAAGATCCAGGGATGACTTTCATTTAGTCTCACCTCTCCATCCAACTGGGGTCACCCCTGTTGGTATAGCAAGCACAGCAGTCACATTGCTCCACCATGCGCGCAGATTGCTTACTAGAACCGCCTGGAACCTTTCATATTTCCCAGTCAGCATTTTTACAGGATAATTTTGGCAGCCTTTAAGGATATCGCTGCCTTAATAGAGGATAAAAATAAACGGGTGGTGGAAGGTCTATATCAGGCCGGTATAATCTTGTATTCTACACTGTGTGGAGCTAAACGTCTGGCTTTGGCTCCATTCAATGAGATTAAACTTCTCCCCAGTTGATTCCAAAAGACCATTTGTCCTATTTTTAAAACTAGAAAGAGAGTTTTGAGCCAAGTATATCTAAAAAGGCCAGTTAAATTGATTAAAATACTATGGTGTAAATGGCATTATAGCGCAGCTTCTAAGAATGTCTTTGGTCTATATCCCATTGAGCGATTCTGGTCAGCAGATTTCTATAGATGGTTTGTCAGATTCAGTTTGTATTTGTACATGTGTGCACGCCTGGATGTGTACCGCATGTGTGCATCTGGATATGTGCATACAGAGACAAGCATTTGTGTGTGGGGGCTGCTGTATGTGCATATTGGTATGGGTATGTGTAGTTAGAGCACTGACTGACTTCTGTATAAGAAAGCTTGTCAAAATGTCTCAAAGAAGGAAACAGCTTAATTCAATCAGCGCTACCGCTTTCAAGACCACAAGGGAGCCAGCTAATGGTGTTAGAAACTTGAAAAGTTGGAAAAATAAGCTTGAGGAAGTTCTCACTACCTGGGAAAGAAGTCTGTTCCTTGAGGCTTTCCTATACTGTATGATAGTAAAAGCTCCACTCTTCTGGGCCTTGTTGCTTCTCTGTGAGCTCAAATGCTGGATTTTAGTTTGTGCTCCTCCCATGAGGGGCAAAGCTTTGCAGAAGTTAGAGGAGGGTTATATGAAGTTCAGTGGAAATGTTTTTTTGAGTACTCAGCCAACTTTTTAATAAAAGACAAGAATGTGGATCGAGATGTTCCGCAGAAGCATGTTTGGAAGTGAGTGGATGGGAATATACAGGTTTAGTTAAATGTGAAAAAAAAAGTAACCCTTCTTCTAAATAGGCATCCTGTGGGCATTCCCTTTCAGAATTATGAGAAGGAGACAAATGTTATGCCAAAATCTCGAGAAAACATGACAGTCTGTGTCTACGGCTGTGCAGCGCGGTGAAAAACTGTGGGTCTATAAGGCATGCACCTCGTTTATTTCATGCACCCTTCCCCCTTCTCCGACATTCACCCACATTAATTCCATGATTGTGTCTTCCTCTCATTTTCTCCCTCGTTATGCATTTAATGTTTCCAATTTGCCGTCATCACAGAAAAACGCCACAAGACGCTATAAATTCTTTTCTAATTCCAAATAATTAGGATTACACGGACCAGTGGTTTTCAATCAGTGAGATCATCTCAGTGATAGATGGTAGGATAACTGGTCATTGCCGAGACATAAATATTGTGTCGTTCAATTAATCTGGTCTAATGAGGTGTCAAAGCTGCCACTCATCCATCAAATACAATTAGGAATAAACACATATGCATGGAGATGGGTAATTAATAATTAGCAAAGCAAAGAAAACAGTATTGGTTTCAGCAGGCACACTCACAGAGCAATTTACCACAGCTCTTTCCTTATTCGATTTTTCAAGTGAGTGAGACAATGCCCCATCAAAGGAATTTGAATCAATTTTTACCATTTTCGTGTCTGATGTTTGCTACACTCTGTGATTCTGCCAAGATGTGTATCAGTTTAGAAAACCTTTGTGAAACTTCAAGAGGCAGCGCTACATTATATCACCTTCAACGACATTTCAGTCTTTAAAAAAACAAAACAAAAAAATAATCTAACCCAGGTGCCTTTCACCCAGATGCACTACAACTAGATCAGGAAATAAAAGCACACTTTGTGCTCCTAAAACTTAATGATGGATAGAGTTCCTTTCCTTTCTGGACTAAAAAAAGAGGAAAACATTTATTCTAGATCTTGGGAATTAGGGACTGTCATCAACAGTTTGTCTTCATCTCTCTCTAAAGCCCACAAGGCTCATTGTCCTAAAAAAGACATTTCATACAGAGTGTTCATTGTCTTCCCTGTTCAGAAGGCAGTCAAGCATCCTGACAGAATTAAAGTGCGGTGCTGGGATGAGACCTCCGATATGAAAATGATAATTTATTCTGCCAGAGCGAGTTCAATACATAATGTTCCAGCTGTCAAAAGCTTTCATCAGAATCTGTCACACAAAGGTAGAAATATTTGTGACCTACTCGCGTCAACTCTCAGCCAAAGGTCCTGCTTATTAAACCTCTCTGTAGCACTGAAGTTGACACCTGTCAAACAGCAGCAGTGGGGTGGTTTCCCTTTGACACGACACAATTACAAAGCTTCACCCACAGACACTTATGGTAATTCATAAGAAGTTGAGCAACAGCACTGTGCTGTAAATACATCAAAATACAAATATAAACTTAGATTTTATCTGCAGATTAATTTGGAAAAGCCCTCGCTGACTGCCAGACTGTTTATTAGGAAACCGTGGTGAAAGTCAAACTCTCTATCTTGTCTAAGTTCTGTATCTCTATAATACGCATTTGAAATGGCAAACTGGAATGTATTTGACAAAACGTTCATATAGAGAGCATGTACACTGTACACTGTGTATGTACACTGATATTTATTGTGTTTTCATTCACCTGTTTTTATGTGTATTTGTGTATTTGAGTAGTAGAAACAGTAGAAACAGACTACATCATGTCGTACATTATACATGTGTAATCGTCCACCTCTGAACAGACTAAAAACGTCAGTAGATGAAAACATTAGATATGTGTGGACCCATGAAGAGACTGTAACCTTATTCAAATGAATTCATTGAAACAAACAGAAATGCCAAATTTCCATGAAGTTTTCTAGATTTTTTTTTCAGTGTTTCAGTTTTGATTGGTGGTCTGTTAATTATACCTTCTCTTTGTGCTGTTTTCTTCTGTAGTGTTTTAACCACACCTAACTGGGGCATGAGTGCCTCGAACTGTTCATTTGCATGATGGTAGTGGATGACAATATACGTTAATTTTTTCTTTTCTGGAAATTTGGCCAAAATTTGCACTAAATCTGGTTGGAAAACTGTCGATTATATTTCACTGTATTCCTACAACATCTGTTCTTGCAATGCAATATCCAGTTAGGTTCTGTTTAGGCACTCACAGCACTTTGTTAAGGTAAAGATTGTGGTCTTCGTTGCAGGTTGAAAAAGTAAAAGATGTTTTTACTGTTTTAACATAACATAAAGAGTATTTTAACACCAGAATGAGAATCAGTGTTTTACTGCCCTCTGTGGTCGAAAGTCTGATTCACACCCATCAGTGATGCCATGGGGTCCTGGACACCTGAAGATTTTTAGGGGATGCTGAGTGACTCTTCAACTAAAAACCCAAATCTTTTCCTAACCACGTTTCAGTCATTCAAGTTTGAATAATGCTCAGATAAGTTACAATAATACAGTGTGACAATACTGTAGCCACTATGGAAATATCACAGCCAGACATGAAAATTATGTTTGTGTTTAGTTTATCTGTTTGTGTAGTTTCCATAAAGTTGATACTGTATGCTTTTTCATCACAAACTAATTACTGTTAGGGTGTGCTGATATAAATATATCATAATAATGTTACTATGTGGACCATGAGTTGAGATTATTTTGTGACATAATAGTTGAGCTTTGGTTTGACAAATGAAAATAAGAAGAAAGAGCATGAAAACACTTCAGTCTTATCTCCCTGTTTATGGGTAATGTGGTCTCACTGAGATTCTGGTCTTACAGGCACCAAATCATCAGAAACAAACCTAGATACATTTCAAGTGCATGGCCCAATCTCAGATGTCTAGATGGCTGATGTATTGACAAATTAGAATGTTTTTTATTCCTTGTCTTTTATAAACATTGTGGTTTTTATAAATAACATAATGACTGATTTTTCTTCCAGTGATACAGTATATGACCTCTCAGCATACAGTATAGAATCTCTACAGCGCTCAACCTCTCCAATACTTTCTCCTCACAAAGTTTACGTACAGTATGGCCCCGCAGTGTCCCAGCTGGTGATGGTGGAGACACATGATGAAACAGAAGTCAGTGGTGTCTTCCTGATGTAAGAGTCTACATAATAGGCCAGAGACACCGAGACACCCCGACGGCTCAGTTCAGCTGTAGCAGTAGCAGCAGCAAAGAGGCAATTACCCAGAGGCATCGGGGCGAAAGACAGGAGGAAAATCAATACATAATTTCAGCATTTCAGAGGGTGTTTCCTTCAACTGAGTCAATGTCTCAATTCACCGGTGTGAGTTAGTTGTTTTTTTAAAAGTTAATCCTCCTTTTGTATTTCATATTGTACAATGAAAATGTTAATAAATAATGATTTGCCCATAATTTCTTTACCTGTCGTGGGTTATATAAGTCAGTTTCAAGTGGATGAATGCAAATGCAGTTAGAATTTGAATCTAGTGAATGTGAGGTCTAGCATTAATAAGAACTGACAGCACACTGCCATGAATTTTTGAGTCTGAAAAAGCTGATTCTAAATTCACAAAAAAACAACAACAAAAAAAAACACACACACACAAAAAAAACAAGGACACCTCTGTGCATCCTGTGAGTGGCATATTAGGAATTCACTTCACCTGACCCCGGGTAAGTGTCTGAGAGGAATTTCATCTCGTCCTAACGGCACAGGAGCGTGGTGTAAGTTCACACAAAGTTTACAGCTACCACACGGTACCATTTTGTACCCTGTCACAGTCTTGTTATGGAGGAGGGGCAGATGGGCAACCCCTGCCTACCCAGCACCAAGATGCCATGATGAAATGACAGCAGCCAGACGTACACACACACACACAAAAATGAAACAAATCAATAGTGGCGTCTCTTATGGAGAAGACCAAACCACAGCACAACATGATAATGACCACAAATCCACTCAAGCGTTGAGACTACCCCCAGAGAGGCGCTTGTTTAAATGAATGTAGGTTAGTATGATTGACTAATCGCCTACTAAATTAGAAAAGACAATATCATACGGCTTGTGCTGCTTCTGAGAGCTTAGCTCTGACTCGTAGGAGCACCTATGGCCCATGATGATTGTTAAACATAATGGTACACCTTCTTCCATAACCTGGCAATTATACCACCTGCAAAAACTTGAGGCATTATCTCCTTACAAAATAGTAAAAGACACATTTTTAGTATTAGATATGGCTAACTTTTATGTCGTGGATTTGAATATGAAAAGGAGGCTGGTGGGGAGTGCAGGGAGCCCAAGGGACCTACACACAGACTTCCTCTAAAATGTTAATCGTTTGGCTAATTGAAGGTATGTTCTTTGTCGGCTCTGTGTTTTGGAGGGTCCCTTCTATGGACCGAGCGAGCACAAGGTAGAGGGGCTTTCAGATGTTATTGTATTTGACTGCTGCTGCACCAGGGTGCCAGCGGATTTAGGTGCTTTTAAGATAAGTTACGGGGACACGCACGCACGCCCACGGACGTGCATGGAGAAGTGCACAAACCTGCATGTATACCCACCCAACCACACTAGCGACACACACACACACACACACACACACACACGGCGACGCATGTACATGCCATCCATTTGCATTTCAAAAGAGCATAATTGCCCAGGGCGGTGGCAAGGGGAGCGTGGCCTCAGGATTCCCCGAGAGCGCCTGTGAAGTTAACGAATCATGAGTCTAGACTCAACTGAAACTCCTCTTTCATACAAACACATTCACACCAACATCCTCCTGAGTAATAGGCAGGTAGAATAGTCATACAACGTTTCACAGAAAACCCATTACTGCTTATTGCAGTTCAGGCAACAAGAATAGAGATTTTTCCTTTCTCGTTGTTCAAGGAACATTTTTAATTGTTTTAAATGTTGAGCTTGGTCATTAGACATTTTACCTTCAAGCTGATCAGCACCATGATTACATACACGCAAGAAACAGGTTAAGGTGTTTACATATGCTGCAATAACCTGATCACTGTAAAACCCACGTTTACATCCAGTTTGTATTCTGAATTTAACATCTGGTCTAATGTTCAGCCACAGAAACAGGCTTATTTATGCTGTGTAAGTGTATGGCCAATTTCCTTCTTTGTTCGCCTGAATCCTCTTGTACCACGTTGCTACATTCACTTTTAAGAAAATGCGATACAAAAGTCCAAGTTGAAAACAAGTTGGAGTGCCCAGTGTGGTTTATAGTAGTTGTAAAGAGCATACTCCTTTCATGCAGAACATTCATTCAGAAAGAGGGTTCAATGCCATATTCACAAACTGCTCATCCCTTCTGATAGCAACAAGAAAGATAGCCAAGTGAAAACTAGATCTTGACAGTGTAACATTAGCATACTATTTTTAAAAATTTGGTCTGTTTCCTGCATTTATCGTAGCTTGTGTTAGGAGTGTTGTTGCTGCTACAGTGGATTGAGTGCTAGTGGATTGAGTGCTAACAGTGTAGCAACAGATCAAACAGCTAAATCAACTTTTGAACAAGAATATATTTTTGGGTGGCAAAGGATAATGTTTTACTAATCAGGAGCTATAATGTGTGATTCTGCAGATGCAAGCAGGTTGTTGAATAAGGTTTCACAGTAATTAGTTCATTCGTTCGTTTGTCAGTCTTTCATATTAATAATATTTTGTTTTTATTTGTTGTCTGTAATAAATTTTATTTAGTTTTCAATGGTTCCTTTTTATTGTTTCTGTCTTAAAAGATGTCAGTGAATACTTTTTGTGTTGAAGAAATTAACACTCTAGTTACTTACGTGAATGTAAACACACTCCAGGCAGAGATGACCAGAAACATACAATACGCACAGCTTTGATTTGATGTATAGAGATACAGATAGCCTTGTATATTCTGGTCAGACTCACGTCAGTCCAGTGGGGACAGTCAGGGAATGATAGAGGAAGCTGAAGTGATGCTGAGTCTGGTACTACATGGACCACAGTCAACTGAAAGCTAAGCTGCCACGTTGCTGGAAAGAGTGATGGCCTGGCAGAAGTGTTATTTGTCTTGTATTGCTGGGTGAGCCCTCGCGTCCACTCAGGAAGAGATGAAAAAGGGACGGACGGTCTGTCTGGAAGAAGTGCTAGCAATGTGGTGGAGGACAATCTGTCACCAGCAGTCATCACTTAACTGAGCCCAGAGCTGCACCACTCACTCAATGAGAACCTCACCAGACTTAAATGGTAACGCTGGGCAGAGCCAGAAAGAGACATGATTAAAAATATGCATGAAATGAAATGAAATGCAAATCATTCACTCTTTAGCATTGAGCTCGAAAAACTGAATGTAAGACATTTTAACAAAAAACGAATCACTACTGTACAAAATTTGAGCACGAACAATGAAGAATACCAAACGTGACAAACTATATTTGACTCTCATTGTAGATTTTTCACAAACAGTCATATTTTCTATGTTTTTATCCCATGTTATACAACCAAGGTGCTTCACACAATAACACACAATCACACTTTAGTTTCTAATAGGATCTGGTTTTGTACGTGGAGGTGAAGGGCATGCGGAGGGGCTGCCCTGTCTCATGACACAATAAATGACTGTGATCCAGGTTCCAGCAAAAACAAGGACTGCTTTTCAATTCCACCTCTTTTACATGGATGAATGATGAACCCTGGGTAAGAGGTGCAGTGTTGTAGTATTAATATACATCAGGGGCCAGAGCGCCACACTACATCAGGAGCCCCAGTACATTTGTTATTCTAATGACAAGCAATATCCACGTTCTGGCTGCGTGGAGTTGGGAGATCCTAAAATGTGAGAGGGCTAAACTCAAAAAGACTAAAACTGAAAATAAGTAAGGGTCTTAAGGAGGAATGACTTGGATACTGAAGTGCAGAATGACAAAAGACTCTTGGTCATTTTAGTAAGAAAATTAACTGAAAATGAAAAGTATGACAGATAAGGGCCCATATAGCAAGCTGTAGCACAATGTTACACTCATCATATATACAAAATAATACACAAAATGAATCTCTGAGTGTTACGATTAAAAATATAACCCAGATAAGGCCACACTTCAATCAAGACTAACCACTTTTTAAAATCACATTAAAGGGTCTTTATCTCAAATCACTTTTATTAATCTCCGAGGTATTTTAACCAACAGCTGCTCGTCCGACCCGATGGATCATAAATCAGCTTTCAGG
The DNA here is from genome assembly GCA_033238685.1 of Lates japonicus. Classification (NCBI taxonomy): domain Eukaryota; kingdom Metazoa; phylum Chordata; class Actinopteri; family Centropomidae; genus Lates; species Lates japonicus. The sequence continues at coordinate 7,016,493 of BRZM01000038.1, read as the reverse complement.
AGAAGATCGAGCGAAAAGGAGAGGAGAAGACGGACGATTCTGGTGAACTCTGTGGATTGAATAATCAATACTGACAAAAATAAATGGCTTGACTATTTATCAAAGCCTGTGGTCAGTGCTATAGCAGAATTCCTGTAATGTATATTTCATACACTTTTATAATCATTGATTACCTGCCCTGTAGTTTGTAAATTACGTGTATATTGATCTGATCATCATACAGTCGTGGCTTTTACTGTTGGCCATTTGTGCCACTGGTAAAGAGATCAGGATTGAACTCAGTTATATAAATCTTGAGCCATTCTCTGCTATCATCACAAGATAAAATAGACACAGAAATGTTTTATTTTCTTGTGTTTATCATCAGTAGCACCTGATCATTATCTCCTGTGAAAAACATTTAAAGAAGGTGGCAGATTACAGAAAACTGCTCATTATTTACACAGTAAACTGAAAGAAGGTAAAGATTGTTGCACATGGTAATAGTAGTTTAGGCTTGATCGTACCAGTATTGGTTGTTCATAAATCGTTACGGACTAAAAATCAGAAAGGTGATTCCTGCACCTGGAGTCAAAAATACTGATTAAAGATGATAAATCAAACATGAAAAATACTAGTGACAGTCAGAGCTGCCATTTATTCTCATTATCTGAGCTTATGTGTACATCCATTGGGGAGATTGGAGTCAAAAGATGAACAGGAGTGCCCTCGTGAATCTGAACAGATTACAGGGGAGAGAGAGTGAGTTGGGCTGGGAGGGAAAGAGGCAGAGGTTTAGATCAATGGCGCCAGATCAATGATCAATAGGCCGCTCACACCAATACACTTCCTGCTGACGCTCAGAGCTCTGGTTACACAGATGAAAATGGGTGGGCAGGGCCAGAGTGTGATGATGATTTATGTTAGAGGGGCAGATGTGTTATTTTGGAGAGAGACTGTGTGATAGAGACGCCTGAATGTCACTGCCTGGACTCAGAGAGTGAGGGAGTATTTTAACATTCATACCTTTGGACTGATGCTGGTCTGCAGGTGGTAATAAGAACTTAACCCCTTGATGCCTGAATTATTTACAATTGTATAAAAAAATTAATTATTTGTGTTTTTGCTTTCAAGCTGATGCTAAATTAAGTAGAGATTGTTAATTTGTCTATAGCACATAAAATAGATATACATTCAGGTATGATGCAAATTAGCGACAATAGGCATTAATGGTAACCAACGGTAAATTTTTTATTGAAGCCACAAAATTATTTACAATTATTTAGACTATTATTTACATTATGATTTACACTATTACTACGTAACTATAACTACTGGATGTAGGTCACACTCCAAACGGTCCTACGGTAAACCAGTGCTTGCAAAAGGTTCCTAGGCACATATTTAGAATGCACAAACCGGCATTGGGGGAATGCATACGCTATCTCGGCTGCAGTCTGAATGCAAATGGTATGATGCGAATTCGCGACAATCGGCGTTAAGGGGTTAATGCAAATCAGGATTTCCAGGAAGGGAAACAACCACACAAGGAAATTAAGGAGCAGGTTTTTTTTGGGTTTTTTTTTTGCAGCTTTTACTCAACAATTAAGAACAAAAAGAAAAACTCTCTGAAATCTCAGTGTGGCTCAGAGTGAATTACAGGAAATTTATCATCCAAAATCCAACAAAATTTGTCACTTCAGTGTAAAATTGGGCATCGGAGAGGTTGACAGAGGAAGAAGAAATACTACTTAAAGGCTTAGTTTGGTCTATCTCAAGAGTAATGGCAAGTCATTTTTAATATTTAAGCTAAAGTGTGCTGTTGCAGGCCAAAATCTCTTCTCTACAGACACTGCACTCAGTGAAGAAGATTCAGTAACTGAAGGGGGAAGAGCAAAAAAGATCAAAATCAATATCAAACTGGCCGGGCAACCAAGAACAAGGCAATAGATCATTTCCCTGCAGTAACATGGATGATATTTTATCATTATAGATTACAAATATACTATAGCGTCTTCATCACTGTTTATATTATAGAATTTCTCCACTGCAGTAGTTTTTCCTCCTGGAAGAAGTGAAAATGTGGCTGTGCTGTGGAAGATTTAAGATGAAAACATCTGAATTTGAATGAATTTCTCTTATGTTAAAACTTAGAAAACTAGATGGGGTTATAAAGAAAGAATGCTCCAAAACAAATGGCCATTTCACTTTATTTTTATCTCATTTCATGACTGTATTTATTTATCATTTGATGGGTGAAGTCAGAGAAGGTCTTAGGTGACTTTTATGCTCCGTTATAAAAAACAAAACTTAACATCTCTTAGAACAAAGCTTTTGTCTCTGGTTTACAAGGTTAGACCATCACATCTCACATCATACAGAGGTGAACATGTATCACACGTACACACACTTGGACACACAAACGAGGGCCTTGTTTCGACCTGTCAGTCACCCACGCCTCTCACAGCCAAGGTCTACTGACAACTGTTAAATCAGAGCGCGCCTTCATCCCCGCCATGGCTAATGCTGTTAACTGCAGAGCAGCATCTCGACTAACACATCCTGGGTAACTCTAATTACCCCTGGATGAGTCTCGCTTCTCCTTCTGCCCACACATGGTGCCCAACAGGCGAGAGGAGACCACACACCATCACCCAATAGTTTCTGTTTCTTGTCAATTTCATAGCTAAGTGCTAAACTCTCCTCCTGAGCTCTGGTTGATGTCTCTAACCTCCGTCCTTCTGTAACGGGGTGGAGCTTGATAAAGACGTGACCCTCCCCACACACAATCCCACCTCCCCCTCCTCCACATCCCACCTTAAGTTACCCCTTGCAACTGTGTCCACCCGACTCTTAGCCGCGGTAAATTGGGTTAACGCTCACTAAGTGTCCCATCGTTAGCGTTGTTAATTGACTACTGCGTGTGATAATTAACAGGGAGCGGACTGCCTACCTCGCTAATCTTATTTAGGTCATTTGCATTTAAAATGGTTTTGGTCTCTCTGGCAAGTTGAAAAAAAAAAACACATGCTCTTAGAAATTATGCCTGATGGACGAGTCGGTCTGTACAGCCACTTAACATAACAGCTGAACAGCTGAAATTGTGGTTGATGCAATTTTTGTTGTAAAAAAAAAAAAAAAAAAAAAAGTACATTTTGAGCTTCTCTCAACACAGAAATAAGACTTTAAGGTTTGATATAAAAGAAAAGAAATAACCAAAAACTTTAAGTATCAGAGCCATGCAAAAACTTAATGTGAAGTTGTGTGAACTGGACCTGCATGGCCGTGTTTACCAAAGGCATCCTGTCCCATAAAAGTTTCCATCACATCCCATTTCTCTTACTAACTAGTGCTGTGAACTCTTAATGTATGAAGGTTGATTTTGTTGTCGTGCTGTGATACCTCCAGATGAATGTTTCCTTTGTTGAAACACCTTCTGTCCTATTTTGGCAATGACATGAGCGCTCGGTAGCTACGGGGGAGACACACGACTGAGCACTCCTCCTGATTCACACAAGCATTAACACAGCACATTAGCTCGGTGGAGTAGTGGGAATGAAAGATGGGCTAACACCGCTGCCCCAGGCAAAGTGAAGACGTACACTAAAGGCAGCTGCCATCTATTATGGATAGCCAGGGCCGACCCCCACTGTTGGTGTTATGGGGGTGACAGTGCTGTCCTTGCCGAGGCGTTGACCTTCCTTGTTGGGGAGAGGGCGCTGGGCAGATTAAAAGTGGACTGGCTCACCGTGCAGTCCAGGCGTGCCCCTGATGTTCTGCCCAGATGGTAACCACACACACACACACACACACTCTTGAACACACACAAGTAAATACACACACACGCACACACACACACATCCGCATTCTGCTGCATCCTGGGAGGGCAGATGTGGGGTTTCGAACACAGCCTCTCCTCAGGGTGCTCAGCCTTCAGACTTTATACGTCTACATTTTTTCCCACACACACAGAGCAACACACACACACACAGACACACACACACACACCACATGCAGTCCTCAGAGGTCTAACCAACCCTCACCTCCTCCACTCTCCTTCTGAGTGTTTCTCCATCACTTAATTCTGGCTGTATGTATGTGAATCATCCATCACTCACTCAATCAGTCCATTGAATTTCATTTAGTGCGGTGTTACACAGGGCATGTGATTGATTCACTGGTACCTTTTCACTGAAGCTTGAATGACACACAATGCTGGTTTGTAGACACTCGTTCGCACGCACGCACACACACGCACACACGCACGCGCGCGCACACACACACACACACACTGCTTGCTCATACGCTGCTGCACTGGGTCTCTGTTGCCAGGGGGGAGAGTTGGGTGCCCATGCTGCCAAAGAAGACCCCTCTGAGACTTACTCAAGGTCGCCATGTCCAGCTGGCTGTGCCAACATCTGTTCAGAATGGCCTCAAGACTGGCATGAGAGAGGCCCATCTACGCTGCTTGACCTTGGATCAATGGCCACATTTGGAAAAATAAATGTTACCTCAGTTACTGCTAGCTGACCATGAAAAACAAAAATTTTCCCACTGACAACAAATATTTAGTCATCTATGATCACAGTAGGCTCAACTAATTTGTATGCACTTACAAATAATTTAATTCATATAGATCAACAAATCAAAAGTAATATAAAAAGAGCAGAAATGAAATACTAACACAAACGCTAAAAGGAAAGCCTTTAATTGGGATTTATAGATATAAAATGATTTAGTCTCAGTTTCAGTTAGTAATAGGGTGAAAGAAACTGTGACTACTGGCAGACCTAAGGATGCACCTCGGCGTATAAGGGGTTGACAGTTCAGACATGTACACTGGGGTCAGTCTACTGGCAGGTTTGTTGGTGACAAGTTATATGTCCTTTATTAACTCTGTAAGAGGCTAGTGGTGACCATGGCTATCTTGTCTCTTAGCTCCTGTTAAGTCAACTTCAGTGAGTTGTGCAACTGAACTGCAAAGTAAAGAGAGTTTCAGCAATTCAAATAAGAAAAATGGAAGGTATGGAGACTGTTTTCAAACATCAAACACCTCAGGTCAAATCCAGTTGTTACTTTAATTTTTGCATGGCATAACAAATCCAATTAATTCATAGCTTTGAATCGATGATAAGAACAAAGGTTTCATTATAATACCACAATAAAATAAAGTTATTTCTCTTCTCTTCTAAACTTTTGAAAAAATTACAACCTACCAAATTGAACTGATTCTACTACAAAGGGTCTTTTTAAGATTAATAAGACTTTCCTGCCTTCATGCATGTAATTTTAGTGGGTGTTTCACAGTAGCTCTCTCAAATGAACATGAACATTTCCTGCATCATCAACTGTACCTTTTCATCTCTCTTCCCATTTCGGTGTGACAGCAAATTTCTGGGAGGTAAATGACATTTATTCACAGCCGTATCGGTAAGTGAAGTGTTGGTGGACAGAAAAATGACTGACCGCTACCAACGCTTTCCCTGTTTTAATTCTTCATGGAGGTTGTTCTCTGCCAGCAAGCCTATCGATTTTTCTATCAAATACGAAAACAGGCATTGTGGAAAGGCCGCAGAGGTCAGTGTGAATTAGAGCAGAGGTGTGTGCACGTTTGTGTGTATGTATGTGTGTGTATGAGGGCGTCCCCTCCTCCTCCCCTACATCCCCATTGTCACTCCCCAAAGGCCTCTCTGTTAAATTGGCTGACAGATAATAAGATCATACAGGAGAGTAAAGACACAGAGACCTTTGTCCCACAATCCAACAGTCTTACTTCTGATAAAGCTCTTGGTCTGTATCACAAACAGCTCACAGTGAGTATGGCGAGGACTCACCTGAGAGGAAACAAATTCAGGTGAACTTTGGTTGAGAATTTTTGAGGGGGTGAACTTAAATTCTTTAAATTTAAATTATTTTAGATGAAACCTCCCTGAGATTATTATTTTTTCTTTTGAACTGACACAATTTTGAGCATATTGGCAACTGGTAAAAACTATTTTGTCAAAGACTGACAGTTAAATAAATATATTTCACAAATATTAACTGTAATATTGATGATAAAGCCATGTTTCATGTCTACCTTCATTTCATTTTTTATGACCTTTTTACAGCAAACACCATTTGACCTTGTGCATATTTATGGCATCATAACTTATATATGGCTAATGCAAACAGTACGATATAGAAAATTAGTGCAGGACAAAACTATTTCAGTTTATCTTTTGATTTACAGTGTCCAGTGAAGGGTTATCACAGGAAGTTTGGGCATTATTTTAAAAACTAGGACTGAAAATAACAAAACAAAAAAATTCTAATTAATCCCAATGTTTATTTGATTCTTGATTCTACTGTTTCTCAAAATCCAAAGATTAATCTTTGCATTTGCATCTTTTTTCAGTAAACATGTTCATCTGTGCTAAATGTGAAGGCCATGGATACTTGTTGTAAGTGGTTCAGTTACGGCTACATGATGTGTAAAATGTCTCCTTTGTGGAAATCGAGTTATTACAACATGCACAAAAAATTATTTTAAATAAAAAATCAACATAGCTTGGTATATGAGTCACCTTGAGCCATGACCGTCTGGTAAACTATGACATGAATAATTATAGTATATACAGCTAATGGAACTATCTCAGGATGGTTAGCTGACTCTGGCTATCTCGTAGCAAATCTAGAGATCACATCAGAACAGAGAGTCCAGCAAGAAAGGGAGAAGAGAGAGGCTGAAATTCAGTGTTGCACAGGAGGAAATGTGCACACCACTGCCACATCTGCAGAAACTGCAAAATCTCTTTGCCAAACATGGCAAACCATCATCCAGGCTGTTTTTACAGACGAGATGATGGAGGAATATGAGGAGCTAGCTAAAGAACTGGCTCAATGACTCGTTAGAGGATTGCTGCATGAAGAAGATCATCACATCTTACCTGAGAGAACTGGAGGAGGGAGATCAGATTTACAGAAGATAATCCACTAAAACACACAAAACAATCTTTATCTCTTAATCTCTTCAAAACACGCTGTTGTTGTTGTTCTTCTTCTAATCAGAATTTCTCCACTGGTTCTTTACTGTTGCAACTTGCTTTATGGCACCACCAATGACTCAAGCTCAGAGAGAGCAGCAAAAAAGGCAAAAGTTGATCCAAGCAGAGGCAGTGGGTGAAGAAAATACTGGTCTCTCACTGGAATGTGCAGAGGAAACAGAAAGAGATACTGATTGCGAAGGAAGAGGAGCGCTATGAGAAATGGGTAGCTGACCGTGGCCTGAGCATTCCCAACTCTGCAGCAGAGCAGCTTAAGAAATGGATGAGCAAGAGAGAAGAGATTCGTAAGGTGAGTCAAAGGTGAGTCAAAGTCAGTCAGGATTTTAAGAATCCCCTAGCCTTGCACAGCAGTGACGCTGGTGGCTGAAGTGTTTTCATGATCAATTCTCTCAGCAATATTATAAACCCCTCTGTTTCTCTGTTTTTCAAAGTGAGAGTTCTCATTCCATTGATCCAGATGCCCTCAAAACAACCGGTCGGGACAGAAGAGGTTCAGTGGTCCAGGTCCGTCCAGCTCTTGGTGGCACCTGGAAGCTGCTCAGTGTCTTCACTGATCCACAGTCTTCAATATAAACACTTTAACATTGTACTTGAAACTTATTTCACCAACTACAGTTAATATGTACTTAATATTTACCACTGCATGTATAACATTTACTTCATGTCCGTCTGTCCTGGAAGAGGGATCCCTCCTCTGTTGCTCTTCCTTACATTTATTTCTCCAGTCCTTTTTCCCAGTTTCTGTCCTTTCTATGATCATTTCAGTGTATGTCAACTACTGACTGTGCAGTTGCAGCTGTATGGGATATCATTTATTTAAAAAAAGAAATTATGTTTTGTGGCTTTTTAATTTTTTTTAATTCTTGCTCCACTGTGTGGCAAATGTATGTAAAAACTTGGATGCATCATGTTTTAGTTGTTAGGCATTTTCCAAGGAAAATAAATCCTTGGTCCACAGTTTTATAACTAAGAAATGTGTTTGGAGTTTAGCTTGTAGTGTGCACTTTACACAATTTTATATTTAAGGAAACAACTATTTTGCTTACCGGTTAAATGTAGAAGAAATTTAAGTTCCCAGGATAGATTCTGAGAGTGCTTAACACAAGATTGATCAAGTATCACCGAGGATCAAATCGAACTGATTCTGGACTCTGAATCAAATCAAATCAACTCAGGAGATCAATGCTGATGTGGTTTGCCTATCACCATTGAAATTAAAAGGAAGATGAAGGAGAGATTAACATTTGTCTATTGTTCTGACACTGGTTTCAGTGCGAACAGCAGGTGTTAAAATTCTAGTGTGGAAAAAAGCTATTTGACAAATAAATAGCATTTTCAAATGAGTCTGCATCAGTCAAACTCTAAAAGTATAACGCTCCTCACTCATTTGTTTGTGGTCTCAGTACTTATATAGCTATAGCTGCTCCCGCTTTTTCTCATTATCTCTAAATCTCTTTGCTAAAATCCCAAATGGGCCAATTCTATTCAACCACTATCTGCTTTACATTTATCTATAGTATTCATATTGAGATGTGCAGCTCTCCTTTTCCCCACAACACCCCTCAGTACATCCCCATAGCGTGTCCTCGGGCCTTCTGCCCCAAGGGCTCATGGGATACGAATACTCCCTGGGGCTGCTGTTTTCACAGCCTGTGAGAGAAGTACTCGAGAGAGAAGGAGAGAGAACAGGAGAGAGGCGGCAGCAGCGTTTCTCTGTTTGCTTGATGTCACTATAATGGAAATATGCATAAGTGAGAAAAGGCATAGTGGGCCTTTGGGGCCCAAGAAGTACAAATATTTTAATAACAAACACTTTCAGTGTTTGCCTCCTGTAACGGCACCTGGGTATTATTTCACATTGAATACAGTCAGTCAGTGCCGAATTCTGTATGCATAAAGATATAGATGTTTTCTTCTTTTACTGGAAGTGATTTTCATGCTGTGGAAAGTTTTCCTGGTGATATGTCCTTTGGAGAACTGTCATTAATCAAAAGTCAAAGTCACCTCAGATCTCACATTAGAATAGACCAGTTTAGCTGCGGCTGAAATTGCAGCTGACCCCTCTTGCCCTGAGCACTTATTCAAAATCAGCAACACGGCCATAGGGGGCTAAAACAACTAAATTGAGTGGGGTTGCAAGAAGCTGGTAAGAGTACTGGGGGAAAATACCCAATAAAGCAATGCCAGCTGGCAATCTCAAGGGTTTCTTTGAGCTTTCTAATGTCCTGATGGGTGACTTATAGCTTTGTATACGCTATAAATGTAAATGACAAAGGGGTTATACTGTAGAGAGTAAGGAAAAATGAGCAAAAATGGTGGTGTTCGTGCCAAAACAGTAACCTATGTCCAGTGAAAAGGCGGTCAGAAATAGACCAGGAAAGCATCTGACAAAGGTGGCAACCTCCAGACCCACAAGGTGAACAGCTAACCAAAAACCAAACTACAGCACCTACAGATTACAGAACTGAAAACTTCAATCTACGACTAAAATTATAAGTAAATTCTGTATGCTGTCCAGAAAAGGAACCAAAGGCTTCTGAAATGTTTGATATCCATTAACACATTTAAAAAAATATGACTTCATTATTTGCACTAGAGAACAAGCTTGTCCAAAACTTCTTTTAATAGCCATGCTGTCTCTAAAATATATGGAACAGATGTATTCACAGGTTGTTTAAATGGATTTGCTTCACATTTTTTGTTACACTCATCTTGAAAGTTTTGTTATTATTGCATTAGAATTTCTTTCACTCTAAACAGCTGAAAAAAAATACAGTCACAGAGAATTAAAGGCCTCAGTGTTTGTGGAAATTTGTGTCTGCATCTAGTGATTTGAGACTGGGGAAAAAGAAAAGAAAACACAGAAAACGGTTCAGCCGAACAAGTTAGACTCCCTTCTCGGATTTTCATAATGAGCTGTCAGTCATTTCTCAGTGCCCAACAACTTTCATCTGCCCTGATTCCTCCCAACCTCCCCCATTTATCACTCCTTTCTCTCTTCTGCAACACGCTCCTCTGACGCCCCGTGTCGTTTATCACGTCCGGTGGAATAGAGTTTCTCCAGCTGTCAATTTAGGAAATGGAGTGACGAGCGAGACCCCTGGGACCCTGCACTAATCTCAGACTGCAATGTTACAGAAAATGATGTACACCTCCAGTAGCTGGTTACACTCGCATCCTTGGGGGCACACGTGTAAATCAATTACCTGTCCTCACCCAAAATTCATCCTGTCAGTAGACAAACAACTAATCAAACGGTTGCAGCGGGGCAAAAATCAGCCAAACTCAGTGGTTATCTCAAACATTGTTGCACTTTTATCACCTTCACAGAACATTTCATTTATACAAAAATTATACCCAACGGTTGGAAAAATCTGCTCAACTCTGCTCTGCTTTACTCAACTGCTCTTTCACCTCGTTAACAGAGTTCGATAAACTACTACCTGCCCCGGGGTTTTAACGGTCAGTGGTGCTGTGTGCTGTCAGAGCCTGTGGTGAAAAATGCCAGTGTCACACAGTTATGCATCCCATGGGGAACAGATATCATAGTCGGTTACATGACGGGTGTGGCAGATGAGCAGTGAGTGAGACCTCTGCTCATCACTCTGCTGACCAGTTAAGACGGCAGCAGACAGTATGCGATGCATGCTACCTGCATAAACACCTCAGATCCACTGAGAACTGAAATAATGTTTTATGAAAATTTGAGGCAGAGATTGTTGGATAAGCAGCTAAGTTTGTATTTTCACTATGTGCAAGGATGTTACCGTGCATCACTGATTTATTTTTTGCATTTCAAAATGACGCACAAGTTTGAAATTGGCAGATTTCCTGGGTCAGTTTTCCACTGAGATAAATATTATAATTCTCCACTTAGTAATCAGTTCCACCATGGTGTGAGGACGTATCAAACAGTATTCTAATAGCCATAGTATAGCAGTTATTCTAGTGCCCGGCCACTTGTAATCACCCTTGTGGTTTAAAAGGTCGAGGGGTCAGGGGTTATGGGAGATAAGGACCCTAGAGACCGTCATAAAACACTTGCAACACTTCATCCCTCGTTTGTCATGCCAGAGCTCGATATCACTCGTTCATCTTGGTTAGGAAAGTCTTTTCCTTTAATAGACACTTTACGTCATAATCCTGCATTGTGACCACAGTCTGTGCTCACTAAGACCAGTTTTCAGATTTTATTTTTGCAGTAATGTTTAGAACATGATGGTGTATTTTTGCACTGTACAAAAATGTAAATGAATCCCTGACTTGCTGTAGTTTTAGTCGAATGTGTGTGTTTATACCGTGTGTCTGTGTGTCAGGAAATATCCTATTTAAATCTACAGAAGCTTTATTTAGAATAATCTTTCCTCTTCTTGTCTAACCATGACATAAGTTTGGGGTTTTCAAAGTCAAAACACACTTCCTCAGATTGGGTGGTAACAGTGACTGCTCGCCCTCATCCGCATCTGCATTGCATTTTCCTAAATTTGCCAGCGCAGAAAGGAACAATCAAACAGCCGACAAAACAAATGAGATTCCCTTACATTACGCAACCGTGTAATCACATTTCCCATGTTGTCTCTTTCCCTATATGCTATGTCCTGACGAAAGTGGAGCCAGAGAGCTGGAGCTGCATCAGGAGGGTCACAGTGCAACCCCGGTGCAGGCCTCCCCTCCGTTAGCTCTGCATACAGAGACATTTCGCTCCCACTGAGACATCTCATTTAGTGCATCTGCAAACAACATTACAGGTGGAAACGCTTTAGGAGAAGTCTTGCAAGCATTAATCCCATTTGTGTCCTAACCCATTTCAAATGTGCGTTTCGCTGCACTCATGAAATGAGAGAGATGCTGTGCCGATCAAATGGATGCAACACAAACATTTCCAAGGACTTCAGTGGACACACAAAGGAGATGTCATCACTAAGAGGATCTGCATTCAGGGAAAAGAAAAGAAACTAATGCTGTTGAGCAATGACAGATTGATTTAATAAACCATATATGTGTGGAAATCAAATGTTAAATAAAATCCAAAAGCATCTTGTGTAACTTAGGTGTAAAAAAACAGAAATAATATCTCTTAAATCATTGATTATGCATTACACTGTAAATAGAAACAGGGAGTGAGCACAGTGTAACCACATCATATCCAAAAATCTTTTAAATCATAAAATAGTTGTGTCATGCTTCATAAAATACAACAAATTGCTTCTCCAAATTAAATAAATCTCATTTTCAAATGTGGCTCTCAAATCCATCCATGATTTTAATCTGAAATAAGAGTAATATACTAGAATTAAGCACCACAACAATTTTAAAATAAAGTACCTGTAGGAGAGTTAACAAAAACCTGACCTTATGTGACAAAGTGTATCAACATAATCTGAGGAAAAACAAGAATCATTATGATCATGAGAAGAAAGTAAGAACACACCTCAGCAGGTGGTGGTTTGAGGATGATAACATGAATTAACAACACTGAACTCTGCACACTCTCTGCTCCTGTGTTTTTTGAGCTTGGATCATAAAAACTTTGACTTAGGAGCCACTGCACCCAAAAATGTTACAGATGAATGAGAAGGTTCTTCTGTTTATCAAATCATATGGACTGAACAAATCATCACCACAACTCTGTGAGTTCATAAATCCAGGTCTGATTGCTTAGGTAATTTGTGTAGATGAAAATTTAAACAAAACAAAACCGTAAGGGTAGATATGCAAGCAATGGATACAGCATGGATAGCAGGAAGTATGAATAAATATTAAATGCCGCCTGTAGTTAAATACTACCCTCTAGTGGAAGGTAGAATATTGCTTGATGTCAAGTCATGACCAAACTAGAGGAAGCAGAGGCTGCATTTTATTATCTGAAAAGGGAGGACAGTTCTTAACAGATTTTCTGGACTTTCTTGTTATCCAAACCTCAAATACAATTCAGAGCAAACACAGAAAGATGATCATTGCCAAGGTTAATGAATCAGTCTGAGTCTCCGGGAGGGGACACAAGAAAATGATGCTGACCTGCTCAGATTTTCAGAATGAACACATGTGAGTCAGGCGAGACACAAAAAAAATCCACTGATGATATGATCTGTCAATTCTTTGATAAAATCATCTTTTTGTGATACTGATTCTTGTGATATTGTTTTGACAGCTCTGTTCTCCTGGTCTATGAGGCATGAACTATAAATTCAGCTGCTCGTACAATACTGGACATTGTGTGTGCAGAAAGAGGCTAAGATAGCGGCAAGTCAGAGCTGTTCAAATGACAATTTATACAAATTTATGGCAACACATGTAGAGCTGCAATGCTGTCAAAACAAACTGTTAGCCAAACAAACAAATTGGCCTCTGAAATTTTGAGCGCCATTTTTAAACTATTATTATTTGACAAATCTTTAATTGAGTAAGTAGTCAGCAGATAATCCAATGACGAATAACCATTAGTTGAAGCCTTGGTTTCTCTTTCCTCACTGCTTTCTTCACTGTTTCATGTTCTCAACTACTATTAGCTGAATGACATCCATACCCAATCCCATCTCTGCCTGCTTTTAGCATTATATATAATTACGTCCAATTAGCTATCCCTAAACACTCTTTCTCATTAGGCAACCATAATCCTCCTTATTTTACTTGGCAATAATCACTGAGTTTTTCAGACTCTCTTCCTCCCTCCCTTCCTCTGCTGCTGTCTTTTCAGCTCTGTCTCCCTCAGCTGGTGTTCGCCCTGTCCAGAGTTTCTCTGGTGACAATGCCACAGGCCTCCTCATTGGACATAGCAATAAGCAATTTGCATACTTGAACTGTTTCTCTAACCATTGGGCCTCTTTCGCTCTCTCTCATTCGCTCTCTCTCTCTCTCTCTCTCTCTATGCTAGAAGAATAGAGAATAACTCAGCAACTGATACACGTCCTTGTCCTAAGGTTAGAATCATTTCATCTGTGCAGAGGGAGTGGTAAAAATAAATGATGGCTGGACATTGCTGCATTCTGGGGTGAAGAGGAGGGATTGAGGAAGAGAGGCACAAACGTTGAGGTGGACTTGGCTGTCTCATACAGAGTCAGACTGGCAGACAGTTTGATATCAACAGTACAGCACTAGCACAAAGAATGAAACCAATCACGAACAAATTGTGCCACAAGTGAGTTTGCAGGTCAACTTGTCTCCTGTGCAGACCCAGCGCTTCTGTCTGGCCCGGTGCTCTGGGATCACAGGAGTCTCACGTGTCAGTGTATCCAGCATCGCACATCATATGTTACGAGTCAGTGCCAGAAGCGAGATCAGAGCTGACTTGTGCTCAAACTTTCTCATAGAAATCTTTAAGATAAATTCACATTTCTGGTGAAGTTTATTCATATGTTATTTGATCTGTTGCTTCTAACTTTCTATATTTAACACAGATTATTTACTTCTGTGTGATACTGAGTAATACACTTAAACTTCCTTGAAACGTTCACAGCATTTACCAACTTTTAGTTGTTCACAGATATGAGTGGACCTACACAGTTTACTAGGCATGTTGTGAAATCGCTGTAGACTTTGAGTATATATATATATATATATACATATATATAGCTTAAGAACGGTGCATTAATAAGTGCTTTTGTTTTATCTAGTAAGAGTATCGGTGTGAGTTGTGTGCCTTGGATAAGAAACACATGTCAACAAGAGCTCACACTCACTACAACAATCCTCCAAAATGTGTTGATGTAATAAAGCTGAAGTGGGATCACAGATTGGACCTCCATGGCTGTTTAAATTTTATCTGTAAGGCAGAAGTGGTTTTGATTGCGCTTCTCCTCTAGTGATGAATGAAGCCATTATTATTTATCAGTAAAATAGTTATTATTATGTCAGTGGCAATAATCCTGGTGAAAAAGAGGGCTACAAGCTAAAATGATATGTTAGCATCTATAAACTCTCTGTGCTACATGCCAATCAACTTTATTAAGTTTCTGTTTTTATATTCAATGTCTTTATGTCTGCATCCTCTTGTAGCAATATAAACCTTCATGATGACTGCTGTACTAAATCTATAATACAAGTTTTTCTTCTTAAGCCACTATTGTTGAACACCAGCCTCTCTGTTGTCAGGGATATTCTGACTTATTTGTCCACATTTTATCTCTTTCACAGTTTATAATATTTTGTTCTAACCTTGGAATCACTGCTTTCATTCTAAATTCATCACCATTGTGTTGTGAAAGACAGGGATATTGTTGTAAGTGTCTATGAGCCATGCGCGTCTTCAAACTGCTCCTTGTTTCCGTCTCGTATTCCAGAAATACATCTGAACCCGAGAGATTCCTAATAAGTGACTTTCTGTTGACCACAAAAGCTATCATATGTCTATCTTGACTTCGCCCTATCTCTCTGGACATGGAGGCGGACTCTGAATACTGACTACTGCTCACTGCACAACTCTCTGGACCTCTTCCAGGTTTTCTAATGTAATACAGTTATTTTTAGACAAGCCGACGCAAAATAATATTTATAGTTGTTTGCAGGTCAGGAATATCAAGCTAGACATGAAGGTGGATGAGTAGATAAACTACGTATGTAACTTCGTAAGCACGAATAAGGGTTCTAAGTCAAGCAGGCGGAATGGTGATGATTTGACAGATATTTAAAGCTTGGCACTTTCTCAGACTTTAAAAAGGGAAAAAAAAACGCTGCAAGAACCTGTCATGAGCACAATTGGGTTGAGATCATCTATCAATACTAACTTAAAATAACCTAAGTGGAAGCTTGGCGTTGCCTTATGGGGTTATTCATTTGCAATACCAGTGTTGCTCACTTTCCTGAATGCAGCTTTCTCATTTCCCCTGACATCCCTGGATGCACAATACAACGATCTTTTACATTCTTCAATTTGGTGATATTACACTTGTCTTCACTCCACTTCTGTCAAATTTATACTTTAGAAAGGATATTTCATGCAAAGAGACTGGAATGACCTAGACAAAGCCTTGGCGTGGGTGATGAAGGAGTAGCACAAGAGGGAAAATTTAGGTTTAAGAAATGAAAAAATGCTGAAGTAACCAAATGGTGATTAAATGTGCATTTCTGGTCTGCCCCAACCCCATTCCAGAATTTGGACAAATATGGGGGTCAATAGTTTCTCATTGTTCGTCTAGCATAACAGTCTAAATATAGGTTATGTAAAGAAACACTCAGGCCTCTTTTTGACCTTTTACGCTTTGAAACACACACACACACACACACACACAATACAGTATAAACAGGCTGCTTTTACTTTGCAATGATGGCCTTCTGTTTTTAAATTACATTAATCTTTCCTCTTCTCAAAATAATTCAGGTATTTGAGATAAACTGACACAAAGTGCTCTTGAAATACATTAACAGTGCAGTGACATATCTACATCAGTATTCTGATGTTGAAATTAATAATAATTATATCAGTATGAAAGAAAGAGATTACAAGGGCATGTATAATAAAATACCATTATCACTGCAATAACTACTTCAATCTTTTAAACAATTTCGAGTCTGTACAAAAATATGAGCTATATCAAGTGCAGATAGTCCAATAGTGAAAATACAACATATATAAAATTCAAAGCCTAACATGAAGAGATAAATACTGCTGATTCTTCTTCTGCAAAAACAAAAACAAAAACAAAAAAAAAACAACAATAAAGTTGAGTCTGCTCTGTTTCTGTCTCAGTTATTCATCATACAAAGACTGTCGTCAGAGTGTGCAAGCAGTCAGACAATGAGAAATTGAAAGTCGTTTTAATTTCTGTGTCGGTGGCACACCTCCGTCTCTGGGACCATGTACCCATAATGGATCAGATTCATAGAACATTTTGTCCTGTACTTTTCTCAATTTCTGACTGTCTCGTAAACAAATAATAATATGGTGGAGTGCCTAATGTGCTTTTCAAAACCACATCAATATTTGCCATTGCAGTAAAATGTCTCACAACAATTGTGATCGCTAGTTGCAACGATCCGTTAACAGCCAAGGTGACCGTTGATATCCTGCCAACCCTACGACCGGTCTGTCAGTCAAGGCGCACAAATAACCCGGGCTACTCGACACTTGTCATCATGGCTCATCGCCCAACTTGATTGTTGAGGAGGACAGATCAGTGGGAATCCACATACATCAACGACCTCTGATGTGACAGCAAAGGGTTTATGGATAGCACTTTCGTGGGCCCACCGCCTCTTGACCCTCTTCCATACCATCCTCTGATAGGCTCTCGGTCCTGACCTCATCATCCCGAGGCCCTATGGCCTCGCCTCTGGCTGATTACCATAATTACCAGGAGGCATTTGGGGAGCAGCCGTGGCAGAGGCCACCATGTTTAACAGAATATTTTGGGTGTTTTAAACTAACTCAGCCCTGGGGCAGGCAAGAGGGCCTGGATGATAAGAAAACCCACTCGTAGCAGAAATGAAGGACCATTTTCACAGGCCGGAACCAAGGAGGATGGGAAATATACTGATAATGCAGCAGTGGCCCGTGCACATATGCCTCTTCTCTAAGACAAGGTATAAATATGCTCATATATTCAGGTGGTGTCGAACAGGAAAGGACTTGGGTGGAATTGTTTCATCTAGTAGCACTTTAAACCTTATTTTAGCTGAAAAATTCCTTTGATTGCTGTCAGCGTCAAATATTTCCTTCCTGAGAATTTTGGTGCAGACATTAGACAAATAATTGCCTAGATATTTATTTTCATAGAAGGGCCTCTGGATGGCTGATTGAAGAGGTTCAGTTTTGAGACTATTTTTTATAAAGTCTTGCTTCCTGCGTCAATTCCAGCAAGACCTTTGTCCATCTCTGTAAGCTATCATTTCAATTCTTGTATGTATGGGATCAAGCATCTCCTCTTAAAAACAGTTTCCAACATAATTTCAAACTGACACAGATGCAAAGATTGTCAACCCAGAATTCACTAAACTGAACTATTCCTGAGAATGTTTGTTTTCTTTATGACAATGGAAAATTAAACATTTGAAGCAGATAATTTTGGTTAACTAAAACCAGCTGGGTTCCAAAATTGGAAAAACCTGGTCCATCTTCAGCGGTATCTAACAAACTGGCCTTCTTTGAGTTAAGTGAAAATCAGCCCATCTACCACAGGCTGGGGCCCATTGGCCTCAGGCCAACTGCACAGAGATAGTTGTGTACAGTGGTGCACCTTCTATTGGACTCCAGTGCATACTTAAAAAGCTCAGTCAAGCCACACAGAAGCCCCGGAAACACACACACATTCACACATGCCTCACCTGCTCAGAGATTCTCAACGTAGCATTTCAGCGCCACAGTGGCTTCATTTCCTAGACCAGCCGCAGCTACCCATCAAACACCAGATGGCTTGGCAGTGGCATGCCACGTGTCTTATTAGCACAGGCCCATCTGTGGCAGTTCAAAGGTCATAGCCAGGCCTGGCGGGGCTGGGTGAGCCGAGATGCAGAACAGTAGGGGCTCGGTTTAGACAGCTAAGCACTACAGGATGCAGTGGCACACAACTGCCTAGGAAGGACCGTTGAACTTTCACATAGCCTCAGACTCATATTTCGGCGGAAAGTCAAAGACCGATGTCTAAAAAAACTTGACACAGAATACATGTTTCTTTGTGGTGTTTTATTTTGTGAGGTTATTCAAGCAGAACTCTGTTGACATATCAATGCATCATGTCATGAGTGTGTGTGTGTGTGTGTTTGCGTGTGAGTGTGTGTGTGTGGCAGCGTGTGTGCGTGTAATGGTGGCAGAGGTGTGGGGAGAAATCTAATCAGCATGGTTAAGCACATCAATCATGAGGCCAGCACTACGCCTGGCCAGTGCTGTATCCGTATGTTAAGCCCTTTGCATTGTGTTTGTGTATGCTGCTAATGTATCATGTGAGCTGAAGCCTACATTATATTCGTGTTGAGAGAGTGATCGCACACTATCGTTGTTCTTGTCCAAACCAGAACAGGTGCCCTCCTGGCCTTCCATATCTGTCCAGTGTCTGTTTTAATTGGATGTGTCAGCAAAGCTCTTTGTTTTCTATTGTTTGACACTGGCTGCCATGTGTGCCAATGCGCGATTCCAAAAGTCAATTTCCTCATTATCCAACTTGCAGCACTGACGGGAATACAGGGGTGGGGGTGTGGAGGGTTAAAGTTGGAGGAAAGTGGAAAAAGGCCTGATGTGGTTTTCTCTGAAATTCCATACAAAGAGGGATGGCTGAAAAGGGACTAGAAAGACTCATTGGTTTCCTCATTTCTTCCTTTAGGAAATATGGTAGTGTGCATATTTTAGCACAAACAGCATAAAAACAACTCTGAAAACGAAGAAAGTTAAGTCACTGAAAAAGAATCCGTCGTGGTTTGGTAACATGATTAAACTGAGCTGAATCATAACTGGAATCGCTGACAGCCTCTTGCCATCAATCATTCCCACAAACCCTGCCATTAGTAATCACAACAAACATCACTGAGCACAGCGACTTTCTGCCGTCTTACTCACGCTGAGTGCTAATCAAAAAATGCTAAGTGAGTTTAGCCTTAGCTTTGACAGTATTTGTCTGGAGTGTGAATCAACATCATGGGCGTCGCTATTTCATATTCATGCCGAGGCCCAATGACACCTTGTCCTCTGCTTTCCAAAAGGCCTTAACTCAGCAGATCGCCACCCCCTTAGACCCAGATGTAAAGTGAACAGTCTTCACCTCTGTGACATCAGACCGACACAATATGCTGTCTTATGGGAGCAAGCCGTCACAGAGGCCTGCCAAGGACCACGGCCACAACAATGGCAGCCAAAAATCCATGAAGAACAAATGACAAAGGTGATTTTATTTTGTGAATATCTGGGGGTGAAAAGTTCTGTACTATGTATAATGTGAATGGGGTCTCATGTACTGATGAGAATTATCTCATACTCTACAGAGCTTTTTATTTAACTTCAGCTCATTGTTTTTACAGCTAACACAGTTCTAGCTTTGTCCCATCAACCCTGTTTTCAGCAAACAAGCGTTGATTAATACAGCAACCAAACACCAGGCAGACAAAGTCAGCAATTAACTGGTTAAGAAAGTCAAACAACTAGCATGCTAAGACCCAGATATTTCCCTCAGGAGATGGTGGAAACCAAAAAAGGCATAAATCGAGAGTAAATATTGGACTTACATTCATCAGGTAGCCAGAATCATGGGTCCAACGGGATGTCAATGTCTCGCCATGTCTCCTGCAGGTTACAGGTCATGTCAGGGCTGTGCGTCTCTCAGCTGGTTTGAGGGTCTTCTGTCCCCTGGTGGTTAAAAACAAAGTTGAAATGGGCTTGTCATTCATGGTAACCATTGTAACAAAACTAGAGAGGATTTAATATGAAATAAATGCAATTACGTTCCTTCACATTACATTAATTTAGCTGATTCTTCTGTCAAAAGTGATTTACAATAACATAATGTAACAGTGGCAAAAGTGGAGGAGAATCATAAAGTCAACAAACTGGCCTAATGATCGAGTGTCCATCATAGGGCAATATCTAGCTAAAGTCTGCTAACATTTGCTAACATTTAGCAACCACAAGCTACTGGTCATATGAGACCAAGTAAGGCTGTAACAGCAAAACCCCTGAGTGTGTGTTGTACTGGAGTGCAGGGTTTGACCATGACTTGAAGGTAGGAGGGAGCAGTTCACTTCACTGCCCTCTAGGTTTGCACCAGAGTCTTGCTGCAACAAGGACCAAGAGTAGGGAACAGAGAAGTGGAACTGTATGGGAAAATTTTGGAGAACAGAATCGCAGCCAGAATAAACCAAGTCTAAACCAGTCACAGCCTGAAACACAACCTGGGCACACCTGTTCGCGCACCAACATTGAAACTTTTCCTGCGTTAATCATTTGAAGCCATTCGGAGCTGCCAAAAAGCAAAGTTGCCCACTGCCTCAAACTTGACCACAACACAGAGGTAAGCCTTTAACTCTAGCAATGTAATCAATTTAAGCATTGTATTAAGTGGAAGACAGAAAAAAGATAAATCTCAGAGACGACAGTGACAGAGTGACAGACAAGCTTTTGCTGATGCCACGTGATCTCACCTTAAGTCATCGTCTAGCCGGCGTGGTATTCCTTTCCTATGTACATGTATTTAGAAAACCGATGACTAACACAGATGGTGGACGAATCAAATGAGTCATTTGAGTTGTATGGCTATGACATATACACATCATTGTCTCCGCTGGTGTGGGTTTTAGGGGTCTCCTGTTAGCATTCCTACCCAACTGACTCCCCAAGTATGACTCATAGGCTTGTTACCCCCAGACAAAGCAGACTTTACTGTGCTGGCTTGTCAGTGTGCTGTAGTAAGGAAATCTGGCAGGACGCTGCTTAGTATTTGGGGTTTGTCTGACTCTGTCTAGCCAGTCTTAAGCAGCCTGACTGTGCGTATGTGTGTCTGTGTATGTGGTCAGATGGTAAAGTCTGTCGACTCTTCAGAACCATGGTAAGATGTTAAAAGCCAAAAAACTGTTTTATGTTTTATAAACACAACAGTCTCCAATCGCCACGCTGCTAGAGGAGGTTAAACGCTTCGGTCGTCTGTAACTACCCTGACAAGTACAGTCAGCAGGAATCTAACCTACATTACAGGAAAAGGAGGACGTATTCCTCTGTATGGCTACCAGCATGTGTTTTTGTTTTCATCCTCTGAACTGTAGCTGCATTCCTTTTCCGTGTGTTGCGCGAGACGGAGAGATTGCCGGAGAGTGACTCACTAAAACCTGACCCAGCAGTGAGGTAATCACTGGAGGATGCTTGGAGTAAAAGTGAACTTTGATGGTGATGTCTGGGATCATGTCTAGGAATCCCCAGACAGTTTGGACTACTACAGTGTGTGTGTGTATGTGTGTGTCTGTGTGTGTGTGTGCGTGCATGTGTGTGGGATGACATAATTGTTGTGCACCAGACAGGGTCCATGTGATGATGGTGTGTGTATGGCCTCCGGATGAAGACCCAAAACCCATTACAGAGTCTCTCCACACAGCCTTGATAAGACAAACGGAAATACATGCTCAACGCAGAGGTACAGCTGGTGCTTGATCATTTATAATTCTGCCTTGTTTTCCTACATTTCTGATAAGATCAGACAGGACGAATGGAGGGTTACTACAGCACTGGTGTTGATGACGATGATGAGAATGAGTTCATTATTATTATCATTATTCTAATGTAAAGTCTAAAATGTCAGCTGATGCACATTCAGAAATGTATATGTTAATCTAAAATAATAATTTATTTTGCAGATGCAACAGTCCAAGTAAATGTGACATTTCAGAAAACAGAGATGTACTGTTTAGTACTACTATTAGATGTACTACTTTTAGTAGAATTTCTGGACTCGTCAATGCAGGACACTTTTCTTAAGTGTTAAATAAACATGTTTATACAATATGATCCTCTTGAAATGATGAGTTTCTCTGCTCTTGTGTCTGTATATATACAGTCATTGATACAGTCACAGACAGCAGACATTGTTTGTTATGCAGCATCACCTGCTGGCTTAGTGGAGAACTGCCAACATTACAGAAACTGCCAAAGGATGAGACAAATGGACGAGGGACCTTGTTTATGCCATCAAAACAATCAAAAGTTCAGTTTACAGTGGAAAGTAAACTGAAAATGTATCCATAGAAAGGAAATCTCAATAAACTGCATCAAGTAAAGGTATACTCACTGAGGTATACCGCAGAAACTGGAAAATAATCTACTGAAAGAGGATCATCTTAAAGAATGAAGAGAAAAGTCTGACAGTAAAATCTGAAATGACTGTGTGTTGTGTCACAGTTTTCCCAAACTTTTCCCTGTGATTATTTTCAAACCAAATGCAGCACAACAACGTATACACAGAAGACTGTGGGAAAGTGCCTGAGGGATACCAGGGACCTGGATGCTTGTCCCAAAATAGTTTCACAATGGCTATGAAGACATCTCATTCCCTGCTCATTATTGGATCACAAAAATCCCAAACACCCATTTTGGTCCATTTTGGGTTTGGATAGCTCAAACATCACGGAGCCAAACTTATGAATGAAGACATTTCAGCCAGAGCCTGGAGCGACGTTACTGGAAACCAATTTCCAAACAATAAACAGAAAAGCAAAAATGTTCCTATGACCAAAGTATCAAAGACAACAGATACCGTGGAGCTTAATCATCAACAGACCAAATAGAGCTTTTACTGTCCGCCTGCTTAAACAGCACAATGAAGCTTTATTGCAACTGATATTTGCAGCCTGTGGGGCAACATATTGCTGATTCAAACCCTTTTTTGTGCAGCTGTAAATGAAACCGTGAAAAGAAATTTGACATTCCCAAAATATTCAATTCAGAATAAAAAGAAGTCACAAGTATTCTGCATCCTGTATCCTTAATGTACACAACATTAATTAACATTGTTCTAACAAAATAGACAAACATATATATATACTGTCCCTCATCTCTGCAGTGACCTAGCTAAACAAATCAACCATGTCTGTATATAGTGCACACAGGCACCTGGGCATGATGATTCAAAGCCATATATTCACCAAGTTTGGACATTATATGAAATCATTCTTGTCATGCAAACTGGTGGGCAAAAGAAACATAGTGAAATACCAGACCCCATGTTTGGTTACGGGGCCTCCAGTGGTTGAGTGAGCTTTGACCTAAAATAGGTCTAAGAAATGTGGATATGCTCTATGAATAGAGATAAAACAGACTGTGGAGGGAGGGGGGGAAATAAATCAAAAAAGATAAAATAACGTAAGGGCCTGCAAATAAACCTTCAGACATCAGTGTAGAAAAATGAATTTTGTGTGCATAGTGGTTTGCAGAGGGCATGGGAAAATCTGCCTCGACAGTGAGGAAGCTTTGGTTCCCTTTGAACAGTAATGCAATCATGTTGCCAGAATGTGAAGTCTGAAAGGATTTCTGTAATGTGAGAGCAGCCTCTGACAACAGGATTTGTCCTGTATTGTGTGGGTCTTTATAAGAAGGCTCCAGAAAGAGCAAACAAAGGACCCAACTGTGGATTATCATAAATGATATTTATGGAATTTTTAAGCATAAAATCTACAAACCCTTTGATTGTTATTGTTATGGTTGCTATGACAGAAATAGCATATTTTCAGAGAAATACTGGTTTTAACATTTTCTTTTCTAAAAGGCAAGAATACGATACAATTTTGAGATTTAAATTAAACTTGAGTTAGGTTGGCTCAATATGTCAAATTGTAGACTTAGATTTGACTTGGTCTATGGCACAAAGCCTTTAAACTGTCCTGGAATCAGCCAATGAGAGGAAAATCAAAAGGAAAAAGTCGAGTTTTTATGTTTCAGAGAGAACAGACATCTTAACAACATAATGTGATTTAAAAGAAAATGTTCTAAGACTCTGAGAGAGTAATTTAATAGAGGGAAAAAGAAGAATTTCTTCAACTCTGACGTTGTCAATTTAAGTAGGCGACTGCGAGTACCGCAACTTGCCACTAGAGGGTGGGCGACCCAGGCAATTATAAACCTACAGTGCGGTAGACAACCAGAGGAAACATCAACTGAGACCACCGTAAGATCACAGTTGACGGTACTATTTAAAAACATAGGGGGAAAAATCACCAAAGACGAACTATAAGACCAGGTTTTTTTATTCCACCTATGATTCCTTAATAAGGAAAAAATAATTGGCCAAAATATTAAAGTTGTAACTTTCCAACTTCATATAAAAGCACATATGACTGAGCGGTCAGAAAATAAAACAGTAGACTCTTTTACATGTCTATTAGTCACAGCTGATGTCTGGTGCATCGCAATGAGCCCTGTTATGATTTGGGCTCTCCCGGGTGCCCGCGGTCCCTCCTCCGTCAAACGTCAGAAACTACTGGTATAAAACACATGCGAGGCCATACCGACCGCTCAAAGTCGCATATACCTCGTTAACCTGACAGCCTGCGGTCTGCCTCCTCACAGACAATAAAGAGGCTGTAGATTTTAATGAGAAAGAAAAGTGGAGAGATATGCCAAGCTGTGGGACGGCTTAAATCTGCTGGATTGGGCACAAGAATGCAAAAGAAAAGTCTGTTTGTTTCTACAGAGATATTTGTGCCGGATAAATTTCATATATGTGGGAGAGTTTCTGTTGCTCGGGACTTTGAATTGGGTAATGTCTAATGGGCGAACATACACTTGGATTTCTGCTGATAACAAAAGGGACTGCCACGAGAAAACGAATTAAGTGAGGAGTTTTTCATCATTAGCTCCAAGGGAAGTTAAAAAAGAAACAGCCGCAGGGTTTATCAGTCTGATCTGAAGGCTGACTGACACTGACATTGGCGGCTGTCGCCTGTGAATCTGCACATTTCTACCGAGCGAACCAAATGTAGAGAGAAAGATGCATTTGGGTAAGGCTTTACTGTTTGTCCTCCTCCTCAACTGCGCAACTTTGAGCTCGTGCCTGTCAACTTGTGCCACCGTGGATATTGACCACGTGAAGAGGAAGAGGGTCGAGGCGATACGAGGTCAGATTTTGAGCAAACTTCGACTGACGAGTCCCCCGCACTCCCTCGGACCGAGTAAAATCCCTTATCAAATCCAAGCGTTGTATAACAGCACCAAGGAGCTACTGGAGGAGCTTGGGAGGGATCGGCAGCAAAGTTGCGGTCAGGACAACACAGAGACAGAGTACTATGCCAAAGAGATATACAAATTCAA
Organism: Lates japonicus; assembly: GCA_033238685.1. Taxonomy (NCBI): domain Eukaryota; kingdom Metazoa; phylum Chordata; class Actinopteri; family Centropomidae; genus Lates; species Lates japonicus. The sequence goes on along the minus strand of BRZM01000038.1, from coordinate 6,990,762 downwards.
CATGGACTACGGACCGCCAGAGAGCAGTAAGTATTACAGCTCATCGGGCAGCTAAGTTTCCATCACTTTATCATTTTTAATGTCAATGTACAATCAAGGCGTCCACCGTGCGTAATTACGCACCAAGTGAAGAGCCAGCCAGCCGCATCAATGTCAAACTGTACTTAAGTTTCTGTGTCATGTAGCTTGTAGCACAGTTGAGTTTTATCAGTGACTTTTTGGTGTGTTGCACATTAAAGTTGCCCTCTGGACATACAGAAACACTTTGAATAATAATTTGTGTCTGATTTGTGTCATGGCTTTCCATGGAAAAACAGTTTTCTGGTCAAAAATTACATCTAATCCTCCTCCCTTGTTGAAAAACCCAGAGTCCATGAATATATAAACATTCTTAATTCTTAAGTTTTAACTGCTCCAAGATGTCTCCTGCTTCACCCTAAGGTGAGCACAGATGAATGTGAAATCAGCCTTCTCCTGTCAAACATACACACATTCTGCACAATCAAAAAATAAGTTGTGTGTCAGAGCTTTTGGGGTTTTGTAAAACTGAAAGGTGAACTTGTTGTGCACTTGGAGGATGTGCTTTGTTCCTGTAATGCTCACCAACCTGTTTTAACCCTGCACTAGTGTTCCAGGAAAGTCACTCTCCTCCTACTCCTGACTCCACTCTTCCTCCTCTGGTTTTTTTTTCCTCCATGGATCCTGTCCCTCTCCCCAGATGTTCCCATTTCCTTTCCAGTCAGGCCCAAATGAGAGGGACATCTGCCCAGGCAGAGGGGGATGCCTTTAGGAGAAGGAGTAGGAAAAGTTAACAGAGGTGGACAGGAAAAGTTAAGATGATGGAAGGACCTCCCCGTTAGCCTGGACAGAGGGATCCCTCTCTGCCCTGGAGTCTGTACAGGAGGAGCGGGGGGTCCTGTGAAGCCCTCCCATGCACAGACAAATCATTACCACCCACCTCTCCATTGAGACAGAGCTTTAGGTGACCCCACTGCCTGTCTTGGCCTGTGAATTACCACATGGGTGGCCCATGAGCATGAGATCACTAACTACAGTGCTCAGGTTTAGCTTTGCTAAATGGAGTGTGAAAATGAGCCGGCATCCATCTCCTTAAACACAAATGATTCCACTATGCCATCGTTTTATTGCATATAGGTAACATTTGGTAACATTTATCTGGTCAATAACAAGCTTTTATTTGTTAAAATTACCAGTTAAGTCCTGTTCACATTCTTTGGTTTGTGCTAAACCTCTTTGGCACAGCTATCTCCTTTATAGAATTAAAAGCTATGAACTGAACGTGGAAAACCTGTACTGAGAGGGACATGTGTCAGTACTTGAGGGAGATTCATACAGCATGTGGTCCAACGGAGTCTGGATTACTGAGAAAGTAGAATAGGATAAATGCTGTGCGTGTGTGAGAGCTGGAGAGGGCCTCATGGTCTAGAGGAAAGCCAAGACCATTGCATCACAGTCCCTTTGAAATCAACAGGTGTTTCTCAAAAGACCTATTTTCCCCCAGCAATGTTCTGTTTTGAATCTTACAAAATGATTTTGACAAAAACGCCAGGCAGTAGGTGCCTCAAGTTGGTGATTTCGTTTTTGGACTCTGAGCTGCAGATGAGTTTTAGGCACAAAGACGTTAGATAGATTTATATACAGTTAGGTGAAGACCATTGTTTCTTCTGGGGTAATCTTATGTGATTGAAGAGTAAAGAGAGAAAATGACAGAGAAACAATAAGAGCTGAACTGACACATAAGTATGTGTAAGAATGTGTCCCTGTCATCTCTACTCTTTAAATCCTAGATCTATGGTATTGGCTTGGTTTTTTAATGTGCCCAGTGTGATCTCATACCTGGAAATATGCATTCTGTCAATAGCTTGTGCAATAAATGCACATATATGTACTGAGCCTGCTCACTGAGACTGATTCATGTGATTCTCATATGCTGGAGCAGGCAAGATGAACAATTTTCAGATTTGTTGTGCTGAACTCATTTCTTCACTTAGGTGACATGATAGACATGATTTGCCTCAGCAGATTAACACATTATGAATACCTGACAGAAATTATATGACTTTAAAAAAATTCTGTATCTTTATCATGTTTGCAGTTTAATCTAGGAAGTAAATAATGTTCTGAAAGTTTCATTTCCAAAAGTTTCGTAACCTTTCTGATCAAGGTTAAGACAGTTGTTTTACTTCCATCAGTGGCTGCAGCTCACCTCTGTTGTAGCCCCACTTTGCAATTTTGAATAACAACAGGCGAGAGGCGGGGTACACCCTGAACAGATCGCCAGTCCATCGCAGGGCCTAACAGATGTATTTTTAGATACAAATTTTGCCTAGAGCTGCTTACAGTTCTCTTATCAACAGCTCTAGAAACAAAGACAAGGACAAACACATCGTCTCTTACAAATGATGCACTTCATTTATTTTCTGATGTGTCAAATTCCTCTCCAACAAGTCCTCCAAATGAAACAACAAAATACTTTGTTTGTCTATCCCCTCTAACTCCTATCTCCTCTATCCTGTAACCCCTGTAACTAGGTTACGTTGTTATGGTTAGGGAGGCTTTGTTGTTGTTATTACAGTAACAAATGGGTAATGCTAGGGAACGATCATGCGTATATATAATAACGTTACTGGATTTTCTCCGTTGCTCCCGTCATAATTACTACAGCCACTAGAGGGCTCTGTCACTTGAACGTAAACATATATTGTTTTGGGGCACTTCCTGAAACAACTGATGCTGGCATTCTTCTCTATACTTATTCAGCATCCAAACTGACATTAATGATGATTATTCATTTTTTTACTTTCTTACTTTCTTTCTTTCATTAAAGATGTGGATATGTACATTAAGCCTGAGTATTCTTTGCTAAGTGCAACAAAATGTTTTAATAAACAATTAAAGACATTTGTCCCTACCATGTTCTGGTGGGCGGATTTCTTCCTCTCCTACAGAGCCAGGCTAGCCTTTTCCATTCCTTTCCAGTCTTTGTGCTAAGCTAAGCTAACCAGCTGGTGACTGTAGCTTTGTATTTACTGCACAGACATGTGCAGTGTTCTCAGCTAACAACTAAAGAGAAAAACAATAAGTGTATTTCTCAAAATGTTAAACTATTCCCTAAAGATCAGGTAGAAACAGCAGACTGAGAGTGAAGCCAGTGGTTATGGAGACACAGCCACCTTAGGGTGTCGCCCCTCGTAGTATAACAGGACTAGAGCGCTGGCTTTGTGGAATCAATTTTTGAGTCTGAGCCAGTGACTTCACTCTCTTTCCTTCAGTTAATGTGGGCAAACACACACTCCCCTTTTGATGGTTTGTGAAGGTACACTGTTGACCTTTGGTGGATCTGAGGCAGCTCTGTGAACTACCCCAAATCTGCGACAGGTGCAAATGAAGCAGAAAGCTGCTGTGAGACTGGCAAATTACTGCATTGAGAGGCTGGACAGCAAACATCGGAAAAATTTCCTTTTATAGCATGGTACGCATACAGAATCTGGCATATGTCAATGACTGAAGTTGGGTTGTGGAGAAGTCATCATGGTCAGGGGGTGTTTGGGTCCAAAAAGTTGTCAGTGGGACTGAGGATAGAAGGGTTTTTGATACGCAGATACCAGGGAGGTGAAGTCATGCTAAGCTCAATAATATTGCTATTTCAATTACAACATTTTCATTTCCACCAAATATAGACAAAATGTGTTGGGAAAACACTGAGGAATTTTGATAAGACAACAAAACTAATCATTTCACTGTGGGCTGATAAACTTAGTGCCAGCCAATGAAGAGTCAGTAAACCCAAGTTCATATTTTAGGTGTGAATGGGTTTGTAAATCTTCCAGTATATAATCATCATGTGAATTCATGCCCCTGTACTCATATTCATGTAGGGCTTTGATTCAACACATCTGGAGCAATATGGTATGTAAAAAAAGGAAAAACAAAACACATTGCATTGCCTTCTAGAGTTTTTGATTAAATCTGCTGCCAACTCAGTTTGTGATATCAGATAACAGAGTATTGTACCTCTCTGGAGCGTGACTGACATTACCCTGGCATCATGTGGATAAAAGTTTGATCCAAAGACACTCCTCCTCCAATCCACTCCTCCCAACTAAGCCACTCAGCCACAGAAGTATTTTTCAAAACTGTGTTGTGATGGAGACAGGCTGAAACAGTGAGTGTTATTAACTAGAGCTGGAATCAACTGAGAGAAAAACCGTTAGCAGCTATTTTGATGACTGGTTATTTGATTAAATGTTCAAGCAAAAATGCTTCACAAGTTCACTGCTTCGCTTTGTCTTGTCTGCTGAAATTAATATTTTTTGGTTTTAAGGTGTTGTCCAGACAAAACAGCAAGCAATTTGATGAGATCATTTTTGGCTTTAGGAAATTTCAACATTTTTTCACTATTATATGACTTTTAATAGACAAGATGATTACTTAATTAATAGAGAAAATAATTGGAAGATTACAGCATCTAATGTCAAGTTCAGACATGAGTTGTAATTTCACAGCAGTTTTTGTTTCATGGTAGCAACACCTCGTTATTAGTTATCACTTTATTTTTTGCAAGGATCTTAAAAAGGAGGAAATTTGAAATTAAAGAGCAGCAAGTGCAGCAAAATGATGATGAAAAAATGTACTTGTTTTAATTATGATAAATTGATTGGCCATTGCTGCACAGTGTAAAATGTTCACATACATGACTCAATAAATATGGCCAAAAAAATAACTTTTACAAGCCATTTTTCACAGTAGACATTTTGACATGTCACAGTGGGAGAAGCAAAGGTTTAGATAATAAAATTAATGATGTCTGAATTCCATTTAGCTGCTTCAGTTTCAGGGTCCTGGCATTGTGCACACTGGCTCACTGTCACAGTAATGGCTTATTGAGGCACTTCAACAGAATTAAATGTAAAAACATTAATGTTCTCAGTTAAACCTGTGCTTCTCCCACTATGATTAATGAAAATGTCTGCTGCAAAAAAGGCCTGTACCTGGAAAACTTTTCATTTCATCTCTTTCATGCATGTGAAGGAGATTAGTTATCTGTGATCACCAGAAGTGATGTTGCAGTTGTCTGGACATACACTGCTGCTTTTGCATCATATCCTGATAAGACTTTCCAAGCCTGTTCTCTCACTAAACTTTTATTTTATTCTCTCCGTTCTAGACGATCTGCTATACTGCCCAAAAAGCATCACCTCTAAGGTTTTCCGCTTCAACGTCTCCGCCATGGAAAGGAACTCAACCAACCTCTTCAGAGCAGAGTTTCGAGCTCTGAGGGTGCCAAACTCAAGCGCCAAGAGGAATGAACAGCGGATTGAGCTCTACCAGGTGTGTAAAGATACCGCTTCCTTCTACCACGATCAAAGGCAAAGTTAACAGTCAAGGCAACAAGGAGCTTCAAAATCTGGATGTAATCTCTGTATGCAAAAACATTACTAGATTCTAGTCTGTCAAGAATGCATCTTACATAAGCTGGTTACTTGTTCTCCACCACATGATTTCAGGTCCTAATTGACAAAGAGAGCCAACGACAACCAGATTGTGGTTACAGGCGTGGGTAACAGCCAGACCAAAAGCCAAAAAGCTCAACAGGCCTGCAGAGTGTTTGCAGAACTGGGTTGGGGTTGCTGTTAGTGCAGTACTGGCAGGCCAAATCTAATATGGTCCCCATTTTGGTTATGTAGAGATCTTTACCCTTCAGTCCTCAATACAGTATGCAGAGTTTATTAAGATGTTAAAAAGGGGCTCTGGTCTGCTGAGTGATGAAATGCTGCAATCACTTTTCTAAGTTGTAGTCAACGCCATCAAGTCCCTGTTATTCTGTCTTAATGACCTTGGCATAATGGATCCAATACAAAGGTAACTATTAAAAGTAATTTAAAAAATACCATAAAATACAGATACTCTGGACAGGAGTGATGTTAAGACAAACCCAAAAAGACAATTTTACCAAACATGGAATAATACTACAGGCAACTGCCATCATTAATTCCAATTTAAATGGGTTATTTCTTTTTGGCAATGAAATGTAGTGCAACATATATTGTTTATCACTGAATGTATCAGTTTCTGTTTCCATCAAACAGAATGTGATGCAAGGAATCTGATAATTAACTGTGATATAATCTAATGTAATTCTTGCCAACATCTGGGCCAAACACACAACTAAACCAAAGGTCAGTGTTATGCAGGAGCTACAGGAGAGGAGGCTCATACTCAGTGATGGACTTTGTGTTTCGATATTTTAAAGTAGCAATACCACAGTGAGTAAGTAAAAGTCCTGCATTCAAACTCTTCGTAAAGTACAGAAGTATTGGCAGAAAGATTTACTCAAGTATGGTGCTTGTGTAAATGTACTTAGTCAGATTTCACCACTGGCCATACTCAGAAGAGATTTCCTGTTTCTTGTTTTACAGTCGTATTTGTTCACATTTTCATCCACATATATGGGAAGCAAAAATGTGCATTGTTTTACTGTTGTACTCCGGAGACAGGTCAGGAGCTAGACTTGTAATTTACTTTTATAGGTGCTCCCACTAAACACACACAGCAAAGCAAATGCTATGAACCGGACAAATACTTTTATATTTAGAAAGAATAAAATGACTGTGGGTGATGTGAAAGCAGCAGTCTGCAGTGAGAAACTCATGGACAATTAGCATCCAACCCTGCAGCTTTGCAGATTTTTTTGTTGCCTTTAGCTTATTGTTAAAGTTTGACAAAACACTAACTAATTAAATGGCTGAATATTACTGCTCCCAGCAACCTTGTCTTCACCAACGAGAGGCTGTATTTTCAGCAAAAATAACAATGTCCAACCTGGTCAAGGCACAACAGACAACTCTAGCAACTAGCTAGCTGCTGGAAAAAAAGTAGAACATCTAGCAAGCTAAAGCCAGATATTTCCCAGAGCTAAAAGAAGAGTGAATGTTGGACTTACATTTATCAGCCGGACAGAAATATGACTCCAGTTCACATGTTAATATTCCTCCATGCCTTCCATGTTTCCTAACAGGTAAACATGTGTGTCAGGCTTGCTATCTGTCAGTTTACAGTGAAGTTCTTCTGCCCCCAACAGTCCAAAAAAAATTAAAACAGAAAAATCCCACAGATAAAAGCCCTGTACATACCCCAAGTGTTTTCAATTATTATGGCTGATTAGTCCTCTGCTCAGGTTGAAGGTGGGCGGAGGATGTGATGTCACTGGACTCCACGAACCAATCAAAATAACTAATGGGTAAACTGTCCCACCCTAACAGGTGCAACAAAGCTACTGACTGAACAAGGGGGATGTCAATCAAGCTCTGTCCTCATATGCTCACACAGTCCTGATGTGAGACAGTACCCATGGACCCTTTAAAAATTCAGCATTTATAAAATATCCTTATCAACTGACCATTGTTATGTAATATGCGAAGAACTACAGGAAATTACAAGAATATAAAAAAGAGAACAAAAATTGCCCAATGTGCCTCTTTATCAATATTAGGTCACATTTTTAGCCATGCTACCAGCACGGCTTATAGGATGGCAACGTCTGTCTGTACAAACATTCTTGGTCCCCAGAGGATGAATCATACTGACCTTGATAATCCTGTGACTTTGACTTTAGCACAATTTGCAGGTTGACATTTGTGTTTTTTAGTGAAATGCCTCAAAAATGTTGGATGGATTGCTCTGCATTTAGGTACACACACTCATGTTCTCCTCAGGATGAATTGTAATCACTTTGGTGGTCCCTAACTTTTTATCTAGCACTACTATCAGGTCAAAATTTCAATCTGTCCAGTGCTTTGGTTTGTGACCAACTGCCTGCAAAACAGTTCTATCAGCTTCACTTTGTGTTTTGTGTTAATTAGCAAATTGTTAGCATGTTAACCTGCTAAATATCAGCATATTAGCATGCTGTCATTAGCATTTAGCATGGCCTCACAAGGCCAGTAGCAGGGCTGTAGGCTCTTGGTTTTGTTTTATTTTTTCCCTATATATCTGTTTTGTGCTCCAGTCATTACATTATCTTAGGTCATAGCATGATTCATTACAAGTGATCAAAACAGAAATTGGATAATCAAAACAAGACATGAATTTGACAAGTAACAGCTTCATCTGGTACCAACAACTTTGTCTGGTGTCTGCTCTATTCTAAAAGTTATTTGAGTTGAAAATGTTTCAATATTGAGAGAAATCTTTTTGGAATGATCATTTATTATTGCCTTACAGATTGTGAGGCCAAATGAACACATTAGGAAACAGCGCTACATCGGAGCCAAGAATGTGCTGACCAGAGGTACTCCAGAATGGGTTTCCTTCGATGTGACTGAAACGGTGCGGGAGTGGCTGATGAACAGAGGTGAGACTGAGGTCACTGTCATTTGTTGTTTCCAAAAATGATCATTAGGCCTAATGATCATCCCATGTTTGATTTCCAAAATACAACTTGTATTTCTCTTACAAGTATTGAGTTTTAGAGAGAGAGAGAGACCTCTTTTCCGTACTTGTTTGCCATCAGGAACTAATCTGGGTTTGGAAATCAGTGTGCACTGCCCCTGCCACACCTTCAACCCAAATGGTGACATCATTGACAATGAGCACGAGGTGTTGGAGGTGAAGTTCAAAGGTGAGCGTCAATAACATTTCGTCATATGGTTATTTATGCCAGGTGTTAGTTACTCTTATGATCTAATGTGTATAATGTCTTCTTGTCATCTCTCTATCCCATCAGTGTAGATGCTCATGGTTGTATTGCATGTTCATAATGTCCTGAAAATGCTGCAATTCTGATAAAATTCTGTTAAATAATCTTGAATTATCCATATATTTCTCACTTTGGGGAGTTTGGTAAAGATAGATTTAATTTAGCATTTAATTTAAGATATGGAGAGTGAATAAACTTGCTATGAAAATGTTTTATTTGTATTTTTAGAAACAACATGCCACATGTCACATGACAAAAGGACATTTCTGCATTGTGCAGAATAATGAAAGGGATGACAGTTTCATACTCAGATTCAGGGAATTTATGAATGGAAAAAAAGCCACTAACTACTGGTTTACGTGCACCTCGATCACGTCTATACTTAAGGTGTGGATGGAGAGGAGGAGCACAGTCGCTTGGACATGGATCACCTGAGGAGGAGAAAGGACCAGTACCTGCCTCACCTCATCCTCATGATGATCCCACCCCACCGCTTGGACACTCAGTACACACGCCGACGCAAGAGAGCACTGGACACAAACTACTGTTTCTCGTAAGAGATACATAAATGATGTTTGGCAATTGAAAAATAGCAATTACTTGTAAAAAGGCATTTACATGCAACAGCAAAATTAATGGGGAGACTTAATTTCACTATTGTTGTGCATCCTCATCACAGAAACACGGAGGAGAGCTGCTGTGTTCGCAAGCTCCACATTGATTTCCGGCGTGACTTGGACTGGAAGTGGATCCATGAGCCCAGTGGTTATGATGCCAACTACTGCTCTGGGCCCTGCCCTTACCTTAGGAGCTCAGATACAACACACAGCTCGGTAAGGCGGACTCCACAGGGATAAAAAAAACCAAAGAGACTTGTGAGAAACTTTCCCACAGTCAAAAGTACAGAACAAAAACATATTTTCTCATTTATTTTTAGTGGTTAATAGCCATGGAGGCACATGTAGTTGTATTTGCCCAGACTTTCAGATATTCCCCTCTGAGACCTCTGCCTCCATCTAGAGGTCTTTACTGGAGCCAAACTTTGGACTTGATCTGAGACAGACCTGTGGAAAATCTACCTGAACCTGACCAAAGAGGGTAACCAGATCCAAAATTAACTTAAGAATAATTAGACTCAATCCAAAATGTGGTAGACCCAAACAGACCTAAACAGAGAGAGAACATAAATGCTGGGAGAGGGACGTTGTGCCACCAATTAACAAGCAGCAGCTCAAAAAGATTAGCAATACATGTCATTTTTTACTTTCTTTCACACACCTCATTGTGAACAGTTTTCTCTGGAATACTTTGAAGAAATATTCCCTATGAAAACTGTTGACACTGTGACCTCAGTAATGAGATTAACTTATGGCCTCCATTAGCTTCATGTTTAGGTTCTTGAGTTCGAACCTGGACTACATGATCTGGTCTGTCCAGCAAACACAACATTTTGTAGATATTTTCTACGAACTATTTTCGAGGCAGATGGCCGCCCACCTTGAGTCCGGTTCTGCTCGAGGTTTCTGCCTCTTAAAAGGAAGTTTTTCCTTGCCACAGTCGCCTAGTGCTTGCTCATGGTGGGATCTGTTGGGTTTCTCTCTGTAAATTTTATAAGATAAAGAGTACGGTCTAGACCTGCTCTATATGTACAGTGCCTCGAGATAACTTCTGTTGTGAATTGGCGCTATATAAATAAAATTGACTTGACTTGACTTGACTTGACTTGACTTTTCCAGAAAATGTGAAAAAAAACATACTATTTGCCAGATTGTTTTGTTGGTCATTTATACATTTCCACAGGAATTCTCAATTATGTATCTTGGTATATATTCAGTCATAGTCAACTTGCTAGTAAATCATCAAGATTCTATCACTCAATAGATGCTGAATATAATAAAATTTATAGAACAACATCCCTCCTGTGTGCTTTCCAACAGCTCCTGAGCCTGTACAACACTCTGAATCCAGAGGCGTCGGCCGCCCCCTGCTGTGTCCCTCAAGACCTGGAACCCCTCACAATACTCTACTACTCTGGACGAACCCCCAAAGTGGAGCAGCTCTCCAACATGATTGTCAAGTCTTGCAAGTGTAGCTGAGAAGACACTCAGGCGAGGCAGTGTGGCACGACTTTACTAGGTACTGACCAAACCCATGCTTGTTGACTTTTGGACTCTTAGCTGTGACAAATACTTAAAACTGACCCTGTGGCCTTGTGGCTTAGATCTGAAAACCACTGCGGAGGTCACACTTTTTTTTTTTTTTTTTTTTGGATGCCGATTTTCTTAAAACTTGAGGTCGTCTCTATTTTTTATTTTTTGGCTTGTTTGGTATTTTTTCCACCCACTCAGTCAGTTCTGGATGACAAGTAGGTATTTTAAACTTAAAAGGTCCAACCCAAACCAAAGTCTTACAATCAAGGTATGATCTTAAAATGTCTCTGTCTAGATTTGTGAAAATTGACAACACACTCTTAAGGCTGGATTATACAAAGTCCTGTACAAATCTATCTGTGACAAAAAGAAAAAACAATTGATGAATAAATTAGACTTAACTCTGGGGTATATTTTCTGCTTCAGAGCTCATGCAAATATTCCACAAAGTTCAAGTCTCTGCATTGTCAATAAAGCAGCTTTCCTGTCTCTATCCTTGGAAGAGTGTTGTTAATTGTCACAAATATAGACAATGCTCTCCTAAATGGTTGAAGAGCCTTTTCAGGCTGGATTTTTTTCCCTTGTACTTGCCTTAAGCTCCCTTCTCTTCAAACAGTGGGCATTATCTTCAATCACAAAAGGAGAAAGGACAGACTTGCTGCTGTATCCAAAGCCATAGCTGTGGTCAGGGGAAAAGGAGAGCTGAGAGAGAATGCCTGTTGGATTTGCAATGGAAAGTGAATGAACAAAGAAGTTGAGCCAAGCTTTTCTTTTTCTGGCCAGCCAGCAGCAATGGCCTTTTTTTCGGTGCATCTATTAGAACGGATGGAAGAAGGAGAAGGAGAAGGAGGAGGAGAAGAAGAAGAAGAGGGGACCTGTATGCAAGGGAAGAATTGTGATGGAAACTAGCCATGAGCACACTGCCATTCACTGGAAGTTTTCATCCCTAACAGGTTCAAATTATTTTTGGGACTTCAAAGAATATACTGGAAAAGAACAAGTGTTACGCAACAGGTTTTTTTTTTTAATGAGATTTCTTTTACATTAATAGCAGATTTGGTCTGTTACGCAACTTGTCATATAGTGATTGTTTCACTAACTGGGATGAAAATTGACAATTATATGAAACCGTGAGTACTGTTACATTTCCTTGTGATTTAGAAAGAATATGCAACTTTGTTGTGCATAAGCAAACTAGTTTGTTGTATTTGATCCACTATGTGTTTGACTAAAATCTTATTGTATTAAAAGGTGACTATTTCTCACTTTTCTCCAGTGATAACAGGAAATGTAATGCAATTTAAATGCAGCTGTTTATGTCTTTTTTTAATGATACTATCCTATCAACTCACCTGTCACCTTTCACTCCCGCCAGATGACAAGGAGTCACATGTGCATGTGCAGTCAGGACTCTTGGTGTTCCCAAAACACTGTGGTCTTTCATTCCCTCTGCTCCGTCTCTGTTTGTTTTGGTGCTCCTTTACAGTGTGAAGCCCTAATGGAAAAAAAAAAAAAAAAAAAAAAAAACATGAAGAGGGAGGGGAAGAAGTCATAACATGACAGTGGCTGGATGTACAGTAAGACCTCATTTTTCTCAGAGTCTGGAGAACGATTCTGAATCCCTGTACTGTTTGACATTGGCCCGGTCAGAGTCATCTAGCCTTTAGGTGACATTTAGGTGATGTTTTTTGGCAGTAATATTGTTTTGGTTGACTTGTTGATCATGATTGTTATTAAAAACACAACATGCAAAACCTGTATGAGCCCTTCTTAACCCATTAGAATCACACAGAGTAATCAAACGTAATAGATCTGTGAAAACATTTAACTCCAAATTAGGGAATGATGAATTTACCCACTGGTCTTGTCTGCCATATTGAAATGCCATTTAAAATGCTATTTTCTCATAATGTTTTGGTTCCATACGAACATAATATTTCTTACTTGAATCTCACCAGTCCCACCTGTTTCCTGCAGGCGCATGCAGAGGGCCCTTTTTTTCTACCAGAGTAATAAATTCAACCTCTCTTTCTCTGGGATTGTTGCTTAACAGCTTTCCCAGGCGAAAAGCAATTACTCTTATTTTCAGAGCACATTAATGTGCAGACATCTCTTTATTTTCTTATTTTTCATAAAATGGTTAGAATAAATCACACATAAGGCTGAGAAATCTATCATATATTTTGATATTCCCTACCAGGTGTTTATCCTCCTACAGCATGACCCTTGCTTTGTCTTTTTAGTTCAAGACAATTCCAATGTACTGTTTGACCTTTGACCTTCTGGAAAAGGACTGCAGGACATCTGGACCAAAACGAGTTTATCATTGCTGAACTTACACGTTTGAAAGTTACTTGATGGTTTATTAGACCTTATTAATAAATTACTGATGTTAAAACTTGATCTATTTTGAAAGTGAGAATCTCGTGAACCTTAATGATTTTATTAACTGTATAATTTTAAACACATTATGAATTATTAATGAAGATAAAAACTTGCTTAGTCCTGCCTAACACTAAACCAAAAAATCTTCCTAATAACGGCTTATAAATAAATTATAAAGCATTACATTTTTTTTAATTAGCCATTAATAAAGCCAATAGTTAGACCTTATAAAACCTTTATTAAAGGTGACCTATTGGAAATTGGTTGCATACATTTTTATGTCATGTTTGCCACTGGACTGCAATCAGCCGCACTGATTTTTTTTTGGGAGTGGGAGGGGGGGCATTGGGTTGAGCTAATATGGACTGACAAGTAGCCAGAGAGAATTCCCTTTCTCTGTGTGCCCGTTATTGTTCCCTGTCACAATCAATCAGAGATGAACAATGATGGAGACACAAAGACCAGAGGGCATGACGAGGTCTAAAAACATGGGTTGGGGCTTTAATGGCTTTGCAGACAGCCCTGTGCTAACAAACACACATTGCTGGTGCAGAGCAGCCATGTCCCATGCATGATTGACTTTTAACCTTCAAGCAAAAGTCACTTACATCCAAGTTCCCTGCTGGAGACCAACCAAGGCCAGGCTCTAATGAGTTAAGCATCACATACATCAACTGCTCTGCAGCTACACTTCCCTGTTTACTTCTTCAAGTCAGTTAAATGCAACCAAAACCCGGGTGGTTGTTCACTGGGTGGACTCCCAGTAGGAGTAAGATAATATAGTTGATTCTTCCAAAGAATCTTTTCCCATGTCGGTGTAATGGAAGCAGGCTGAGGGGTTAGCGATGGTGAGGCCTCTCCTAACAGAGTCAGTAGCTTGGCTTGGGTCTTTCTATTCATGCAAGGAGTCATTTTGGCTCACGTAGCGGCTAGCCACATTGTTCAGCAAGACACCACACAGACGGTGGAAAGCTCACAGTCTGAGACAAGCTTATAAAGTGGGGATGGGACGTGCTCATCAAATGTGAGACTGCATGTTTGTCTTGGTATTCAGTATTTGGAGTGAGAGAGGTATATAAGGTGAAATGCACAAGCAGTAACTAAGTAAAATGACAAATAAATACGCACCACCTAAATAGATCCAAAAAGAGTGTCGGCAGATACCATAATTTTATCTCTTGCCTCTATTGCATGTACATGTACACCTTTTGAAAAAAGAAAAAAAAAGCTGCCTGGATTCTGCTGAGCCTGGAGTTTTATTTATAGAAAGAGAAGACACTCAAGGGTGGTTTGAAGATGCAGATAAGAACATTGTTTTTTCCTTTTGGGGTCAAGCTGGCCACCTCAACCTCAAACCTGCAATAAACCTATTTCCAGCTCCCGGCTACTGGATGAGCAAGCCACAATCTGATTCAAGTTCAGGGTCCACTTCTGGGTTGGAGTCTGACTTTCTCAGAACTTGTGCTCTTCCAAGACTTACCAATGATGAATTGCATGACACGTAAATGCACAGAGGTTTGGAAAACTCTGTCTGCTGCTATTCCCTGAGCAGATTAACAGATGTGGAGGGAGAGAAAAAAAAATGAGAGGGGGAAGTGAGAGACAGTGAGGGAAAGTAAGTGTGTGTGCATGTGTGTGTGTGAGAGAGAGAGAGAGAGGGAGAGACAGCGAGAGTCCTCAAAAGGACTGCTGCTGCAATAAAATCATCAGGTCACATCAGACCAGTTCTCAGGCCCCAGGGTGGAAAGAGTTGTGTAATTCAGCAATGGGAAGAGCACACATACATACACACACACACACACACTCACACACACATATACATATACAAGTCAAGCCAGCGGCCATAGTTAGTGGAAAAGAGTGAAGGGGTGAACAAATATGTAAACACATATCAACTTCATAGACCTTTATAGCTAAACAAATGAATGGGAGGTCTGGATCAAACTACAGCATTATATTACAACAGAGTGTGTGTTTCCGTGACAGTATTCCAATAATAGAGGGATGGTGTGTGCAAGAGAGGGAGAGAGAGGAGAGAAAACAGAGACTGTGAGGGGGAAAGGGAGAGAGGCAGAGACAGTGTGAGATTATAATTTGCACACCCTTTAAATCAGGATACAATATTGTGCAAAATTTATTACTCTGGGCAGAAACGAGCCCAAGTTTGCAAGTCTGAATTACATAAACAACTGCTGGTTTAGAGATAGAGAGATGTTTTTAAAAAAAAAGCCAAACTGTGGCCCCTTAATGTGCAACTAACTTTTGAAAGCGTATAATCACATTCTACAATGCAGCCTCACTCAATTCAATACACTTGCTCTGTTCAAACTGACTTAAGCTCTGCTTTACAAAACGCAGGCCATTCCATCAACACACTGGGCGATGCAGGGGGCTCCGGCAAAAATACACAGGGTCGTCCGGCAAAAACGCTGAACCTGGCTCAAATTTTGCCACAACATAACGTCATCCAGCATGGTTCCACACGAGCCAATCAAATTCTTGATTGGTTAACTCTGTAAAATGAATGCAGAATTACTGCTGTTTGCCTTGTGATCATGGCAATGAGTATGAGGGTATGCTGAAACTGCCATGCAGTATTTCAGTGTCTGTAAAGTCTCACCACTACCTTAAACAACATGTCCCAACCAATGCAGCCCTCTGTGCTGTTTTAACACAGGGCTGTTTTCTGTCTGACTGCCTATGTAGGGGTTTTGTTTCTACAGACTTCACTGTAACTCATGGCGGCCAGTGTTAGCTAAAGTTAACAAACCGTGGTTAGATATTTTTCTAGATTATGAACATATTATATTACAAAGTTAGTTCACTGACTCTTCTCCACTTGTGCTATTGTTACAGCAGTTAGCATTATCCTGTAATTGTCATTTGGGACTCAACCATTTCCCTTAGAAATTATGTATATATATGACGCATTTGTAACAGCAAATATTCTTTGTATGTTCTAATGAGCGTATCTGCAAAGGCTCAGAAATGCTGATGCTGAACAGATCTACAAAACCTTGATTGGCAACATATGTCATGTGTCATTTTCCCTGCATTTCCCGCTTGTAGCAATACAACATCCACTAACAATGTTTTGTTAAGGCACTCAAAGCACTTGATTAAATAATTTATTTGAATGATAAAAAGTTCAGTGATGACTTGAAGCAGGACAACTTTACCTTTTCAATAAGTGTAAGCACAAACACCATCTTTTCCTAACCTTAAAGTGTTTTTGTTGCCCAAACTGATATCCACATATGGGATGCAGGCTGTGAACTTAGGTCTTCAGTAGTAGTTTATGACATTACAGCAAAAATACAATATTGTCCCTATCAGCTTTCAATTTTCAATTTTCAAATAATCCTAAAGAAACAATTTAAAGAATGGCGGCGCTCTCATCATAAGACACACAGGAAATCCAAGTCACATACACAAACAGTCAAACTGTACAACATCCTGACAATAAAATGATAAAAAAGGACTCCTTTGTTTGAGGACTCTGTGTAACACTGCCAGCAAAGTGGTTTAGGTTTCCTCTGGCTCATTTATTTTGTCTCTCTTTAGCTGTAAGCACCTTCTCCATTTATATCAAGTTAAAGGCCCTAATGCTTTACTTACTACCACATAAACTCTCAGAGAAACATGAGGACTGAGGATACAGCAGGATGTCTTTGTGGCATTTAAAGTATCCTGTATGTACAATATGTGTGTGTTCAGCTGGTCTGCTGGGATTCTGTGTGCACACATGCACATATATGGCTCATGAGAAAAAATGAATCTTAAATCATGTGGACGCCTGCACAGTAATACTCGCTAGATTACCCTCTGGGTAATGGTAACACTGGCCCTCTCCCCCATACTCATCCCAGAAGAGCAAACCAGACTGATAAGGGAAGTCATACCTTTA
Source organism: Lates japonicus (assembly GCA_033238685.1). Classification (NCBI taxonomy): domain Eukaryota; kingdom Metazoa; phylum Chordata; class Actinopteri; family Centropomidae; genus Lates; species Lates japonicus. Next base: position 6,973,601 of record BRZM01000038.1, on the reverse strand, counting down.
ACAGCCTCTTTGCAGCTGCCTCCACTCAAACAGGTAATGGAGACAGTGCCAGCGGGGTGCTTTCTCCTGCACAAGCTCCAAAATGAGGACTTAAGTGGTTTTGCTAAGTTTATTATCTTTCTGCCTGTCTGGGCATACTGTATGTTCTCACAGCTAGTGGGGATCAAACTGGTGAATACAGCTATGCAGCTTCACTGCATAAAGAGATTTATACCATTTGGATAAAGGCTAAGGAACACAAAGCTGAAAGTCACAGAGTCAATGGGCTGCATGTAGATGTAAGAAATGCCAAAAATAAAGGCTTCCTTAACCTCACTTTCCTTAAAGAATACTGGAAATACTAACAGTGCAAATACAAATACAGTCTAGTGCTGTACAATGTGTAGTCAAGGGTCATTAAAATGGATTGCACTTAATGTTGGTCCATAGAAAGGAAAGTCTGCAGGTGTTTCATAAACTGTAGAGTTTGGAATATAACTAAACAAATGAAAACCAGGTATATTTAAAAAAATCTTTACACAGGTGTCTACAGCAGCCCTAAGTCTATGTGTCTGTGATAAAACCTCATATAATAAATGGGATAAGTTGGTGATAAGTGCCCTTTCCAGCCCAATTATCAAGGTCTACATTTCAATTTGGACTATGCACACTCAACTACATGGGCTGTAACTAGACTATTGTTGGGGTTCAACAGTATGCGGTGAAATACAGTCAAATAAAAAGCAACAAACTCAGACAAGCACTGAATTTTCCCCAAGTGAAGAAAAGTATTTCAGTCGCAACAATAACTTGACTGTTCAAATGTTCAGCTCGGTTCAAACTCGACATTACCATCAGTTACTCGTGGATACAGGAAACTGCGCTGTTGGACTTTAGTACGTTAACATAAACAACTTGATGCCAAAATTACTCAACATAAGTGGAAAAAGTAAAAATTTGTACATTCTGTAATTACTCTTCTATTAGTAACAAGATATTTCAGCCTCGGTGTTGCCAAGTAACCAGCAGAAGCAAAGACATGCTGTTCATCCACAAAGTCAATGAGAAACATGTTTGGTTTGTGCCTCTCCATTAATCTGCACGAGACCTCATGACTCCTTTGGCTGGCAGTGCTCCATAGGCGACTGGCTGCTCTAAGTCTCACACAATGTGTGTGTGTATATGCATGCATGTGCACATCTCGTAATGTACAGCAGGCCTAAAAGTCCTTCATGGGGGTTTATATGTTTGTCCATGTGTGTACAGGCTATAATAGCGTTTGGGACTTTATACATAAAGGTTCAGTTTCACTTACAGAGCCCACCTCCTAAAATAAAACAGACCACTTAGCAACAACAGCAACACTATGAAATATTTCAAAAGCTAATTTCACCGTGTACAAAAAAACATACACCTGAAATAGCTTTAAACTCCCTATATGGTTTTTATATTAAGGAATATATTTCTTGATGTGGCCTTTGTGAGAGGAGAGGCTTTGTCTCAAGCTATGACCCCGTTTCCTGAGCAGACAAATATTCAGTCTCCATACACTTGTCTGAAATCAATTATGACACAGGCTTTGAGAAAAACAACATTAATCTCCTGCTTCTATTCGACCTTTACAGTCTGGATGTCAAAGAGCTGTGTGGATTAGCTACTAAAATCCAAAAAGAATTACAAGTAAACTTGTGAGTTGCGCACTCAAACTCCACAATTTACTTGTATCATAATCTGAAGATTTGCATCACTGAAATTATATGTTGAAAAAGTAGTTTTCAACATGTAACTGGTCCAACAGGATCTGCTGGACAGGTTTCTTGGCAAAGTCACTTAAAAAGTGAAATCCTTTGCATTCACAATGATATGCAGGTTTACTAGTGAGGTGCCACCGCAGTAATGGCAGCTTGTCTACTTCCGCCTACAACCTTGGTCTGTCTGTATAATTTACACCTTGGCAGCAGAACAGTGGGCTCACTGGAGGTTTTTGTAAACGTCGCATGGAAGCAAAATGAGATAAAATAGCCAGTGTGAGAGTGATCCTTTGCCTCACTTTTGGACACAGTAACTTGACATGGCAGGATCACAGAGAACAGCATACAGGCTTGTATTAACGCAACATGTAGGATTTCTACTCTCTAAGTCACTATGATACTTAAACAAACTGAAATTGCATAGTTTTCAAGCCACATCCTGCCATCACTGTAAACAAAAACTGATATGGGCAGTCCCCTCTCACATTCCCACTACATGCTCCAACACTCCACAATAAGATTTGGCCTTGTCAAGCTGCACTCTTAAATACAATCACTGGAAATGGCCTCACAAGGAGCTGAACTGTAAGCATTCATTTGTCTTGTGAAGGTGTTTCCATTGAAATAAAACGCCTCTAAACAAACTATTGCTGCTTCAGTTTCTCTGTTCTCTAATGCTCAGATAATCATATTTGTCCAGATGGCCAAATCGGATCTGTAAACATACAAAATGGGACGCTTTCCTCCCCTTGTCACTGCCGTTCACCCCTCCATCCCCAGACCCCAATCCGATTTCTCTTTGTATTCCCTTCCAAATGAAATAGTGGTTTCGCTGTGGCTGTAAACCGAGCTGATCAGCTGTGTTTTGTTATGTTTGCAGAAGGCAAATAACAAACATCCTCGTAGTCAAGCTGCAGGCCGTCCAATGGTCCACTTCTCCAGCCCAGTGACTAACATGTTTCTTTTATTACACGGATTAAGATCTAAATTCAGTTTTATCTTTTCAGCACCACAAACATAATCAGAGTAATGGGAAACAGAAACCCACCCTGCGTTAAAAACAATTGTTTTACTATTAAAATTTCCAAAGATGGAATAACAAATAACGTTTCCAGTTGAGGAGCTTTATTGAGTAATTCAGCTATTTTAATTCATTTCTCAAGTCAGTAATTTTATTTTTACGGTATTATGTTTTCACTTACTCTTTGGCACATTTAAATAGGATCCATGAACATCAAGAATACAGATTTGCCAAATGTACACTGCAAACCTGTCATGCTCAAATTGATCACTGATAGTAACAACACAGTAACCACCAAACTGCATTTAGTCCAGCCACAGGACACAGTTGTATTTTTCCAGCTGCAGTTGTTTCCAAGCACTGTTAAGCTAGGTTCCTGGTTGATGCACAGGACTGGATATATACACAATTTCATTTAAATTTCATTTGTGTTAGCTCTGTTGCAAACGTCTGTGAGCAAACATGTACAAAGACCCTATGTAAATACACTCAGCTGTGTAGGGCTCTTGACCTTTGAATCCGTTTTTCAGCACTATGTACCAAGTCTCTAGGTCAGTTTTCCAGGTTTACTTGCCTTGTCTTGTTGGATTTTGAGCTGTTATACCCCTGCAGGTACGCTAATCAATCCATAGTTTAAGTACTGTGCACCTTTAGATAACAAGGTGCACTAATAATTGGGCCTTTCCTTTGAAAAAGTAAAGACATATTCAGTTTTATGATTCTTCTTCTTCCACCTTTATTATATTTTAGTAATTACTTAGTAGCAGTAGTTTAATAGTACTATTTGATTACCTCCCTGTAAGTTTCATTTATTTAAATCACTAAAAATCCACTAACAGTTGTGTATTTTATTTGATCACTTACAAACAACAAAATTGGCTGGTGTAATGATAACAAAAAATGATTAAGAATTAATTAAGAATATTCAAAAGTTGGAACTAATCTGCAGCAGTATACCCTGCCAAACCCCTTGGCCACAGCACTAGAAGGCTGCCATAAGATTAGCATTTACTTGGTTTATTCCAGTAAATCTCTGATACTTGAACAAAGCGCTAAACAGCGCTCACAGAGGTGAGCAGCTCTATACCAAAGACAACGAGAATAAATCTGACCACAGCACAACCTCAGTACAATCATCAGTGTTTGGGACCACCACCATAGCAGCCATGTTCATGTTTCCAGGACACATTCAAGTGACACACCAGTCAGCTCTCTGCTCTCTCTCTCTGCTCCTCTACAGTGTGTTTATGGTCTCAGCACCGCTAATTTGAGGTGTCAAAGAGAAAATATATGCCACCATGTACACTGCGAAAGATAATCAGCACTTACTCACAGAGAGTCAACACAACAGGTTTGTCTACAATGAATTTCAGTTGCAAAGACACCATTGTAATCACTAGCAGTTTGTTGTCAGCATGGGAAAGTAGAGAAGCCATGTACAGCAGATATATTTGAAGACTGCTTGTTTGCACATTTCACACAACAGGAGGACTGTGCAGGGCAAAAATACATACACACACCTTATAGAGAGAGAGAGATATTTTACAAATTAAGTTGTGGTGAATTCCAATAATCATTTTTATGACAATCTGAGGGCCATGTGTAAATCTTTTGCAAACCAAACTGTGGATTTTGAAGCGTCAGTAATGTCAGAAGTTTATGGCAGCTTAGATGAGCCTTAAACCTCTGTAATCTTCAAAACACAGCACATAACCTGCCATTACCCACCACACTCTCCCTTGGCTTCTGTTTTTCTTAATTTACTTTCCACCATTATACATGGTTTACCGAACACTTGCAATTTACTTTGCCCAAAAGCTTCCTCTTTTAGGTGTTTTTTTTGACAGTTACGATAATTATAACCGCCACCAGGAAATTTTTCTGTGAATGCATTTTTAAAGGCGCTTCTACTTTTCAATCTCCAGTGACATTTCAGTAAAGTAACATTACATATGCTCGAGCAGGATTTAGTATTCTCTTTAAGCCTTGACAATTTCACCTTGTCTCCCTTGATTACATCAGATCTGTCACACAGGACAGGCCCTTTCATCAGTGTTGTAAATGCAGGCTGAAACCCCAGGGTCTGACTATTTTAAAGTCCCGTGACAGCCATAAGCTCTACTTCTGGCTAAAATTTCACTCCATCCATTACAATCTGATAAGAATTCAGGACTACTAAACAAAAGATGGAGATCTGAGAGCGACCCTCCCTCTTTTAATGAAATAAAATGGTCCAGAGACACTTAAAAATGAGTTTATGGTGCAGTGTATGAGGGACTTTCCAGAGAAGAATCCCCCTACTCTTTAACTTATCGCACAATCATGTTTCCTGAGCCAAGAAATGTTTTCAGATGAGACCTAGTTATTTTGCAAAACATTAATTAAGGATGTATACTCAAAAATCAGTGTCTGTGTTAGAGCCTCTTCACCAGCCTGAATAACTGTAAGACCTCCAGTGTTCAGTGCCCGCTCTCTCAGGGGGGCAGTAAGAACATCTGTTATCATTTTTTTTACTTTTAATGACATAATGTTTTAATGTGGGGCTCAGGCTTCGCCCACGCAGGAGAAACCAACACACACTGCGCTGATTCACCAGCATTTTTTAATGAACAATTGAGCCAGCAGGTCAACCATCAAACACCAAGAAAATTACAAACTTACTCGACAGTAAAAGAGACCGGTGCCTGATTTTAAAATTGATTCCGTGAGTTGACTCTTGATCTTAAATCACTCTGTCATTTCATGAATGATAAATCCAGGCCCCGTCTTGAAGAAATGCAGTAAAGATTTTTTTTTAAAACTCTTTAATCTATAGACATAGAGACAGTGCCACAAAATCCAGACTTTTCACCACACCCCACACATTGTAAAGCATGAGTCAGAAAGTAAACAGTATCTGTAATGAATTTTCCAGCAGCGGTAGGTGTCCCGTACATGTTGGGTGGCTGTGACGTTCAGGCGTCTTCTCCTCCACTTATAGTTTACTTGCTATTGCTATCAAAAAAGCATTTATCAGATTTATTTGATAAATTAATCCCAAGGCTTGGCCTCCCTTCCAAATTTTAGGCCTCACACAAAGCTTGCTGGGCTTGGAGGCAATCAAATGCAAACATGTTGTGGTTTTTACTGATATATTTGAGTCAAAAATGTGTCATCTTGCTAATATGAGCTAAGATATCAAAGAAAATAAAACCACTGTCTTACATAATCTGAGCCCCTCAGCACTGATCAATCACAGCTATCCAAATGCAACTGGGAGTGGATCCCAAATAAAGATTGCAACTTCAGGCTAAGGCACTGACAATTGTGGTGTATGGTGCCAGAGCTGCTGGGAAAAAATTGGGTAAAGAACATAATCTGGAAAAGTTGTTGCCCAGTTTTGCCTGAGGGACAGTGAATGTGGCGGTGCAGGTTTATCTTTGCCCAGAGTAACAGCCCCAGGAGGCTGTTGAACTGTGTCACTGGCATCATTAGCACGTAGCTGCTCACCATGAGAGGAGCTATCTTACCTCGGGGATCAGGGGTGCATAGCCCCTCATCTGGTTCTGATTTACAAGAGTGAAGGTGGAGAAGAGTTTTTTTTTCTGCTCCCCCCTTTTTTAAGGAGGGCAAAAAACGTACTCTTTTCATTTCAGCTTCTCAATTAACTTTCTTGGATTGTCAGCCCTTTGGATGCTTTCACTTAAAGGAGGTTACGTGAACTCAACCATGCAATTGCCAATTTAATCACCGCTTAATGCCAAGAATTTACAACAAAGAAAAGGAAAGGGAATTCAATTTCATGTCCAGCTTTCATCTTCAGAAAAGATCTATTACTGTATATAAAAGTCAACTGTACAGGATTATATGACAGGACACATGATTAATGTATTGCTTTGAGGAACTAAGAATAACCCTGTGAGAAATTACCCATTTTTCTCCTCACCATAATTTGAACCCCCTCTCTCGGTATATGAACTTTTAATGCATCGTTTCTTCCCATCTGAACTTTTATGGACGAATACGTTTCACTGAGAAAGTAAAGCTCTTAAATCTGACACAACAGAAACTAAAAGTATTTTATGCTAAGTACGGACAAGATTTCCTGTTTGCACTCCCATTTTAAAAACTGGTCTTATGATCCCAATTCTAAATCGTACCACATGTTCCAAAAATTACTTTTTGCAAAGGCACATCCAGCAAAAGTAAAGTTAAAAATAGACACCAGGGAAATTTGGAGGTTCTTCAGGTATGTTGTTGGTTAGCTTCATATGGTAGATCCATTGAAGCCTCTCTATTATGATCAAGTATATCTACAGATGTGGTTGGAGAACAGATTTATAACAGACTTGTGTTAGGATTCTTTGGCTGAAATCAGATCAGATGTTAATCTTAAACTCATAGCCAGTACCCGGAAAACGTAGCGTGCTTCTAGAAATATACTTGTGTACAAAATAAATAAATAAATAATAGCAGCCTATTAGTGTCATGAATCCAAGTCTGAAAATAAGAGGGGACAGATTCCCACTGGTTATGTAGAGGTTTATATGCACATGCAGATACAGATTTTACTATAATGCACAAAACCATAATTGCATTCTTTTGGGCTTTTGAGAAATATGCTTATTGGCTTCCTTACAGAGTTAGATCAAAAGACTGATGCATTGCTACTCTCATGTCTATCAGTCAAACTATCATGCTGAGGCCAGGGGCCAGTTAGCCTAGCTTAGCATAAACACTGCTAACAGGGGAAACAGTGAGGAGAGTTGAAGACGGGGCATGGAGCTGAGATACAAAGATACAAAGAAGTAAAGATACTGCGTGAGGTAAAAGGGGAAGGCGCATGACGGAGTTTTAAAAATAAAATTATTGTAGTCCCTCAATTTTTATAATACATACTCATTCTCAGTATCATCATTTAATAAAGTCGCAACACACAGACATTATACACATATTCTTACATTTGCTTTGACTTACCTCTTATCGCTGCCTCTGACGTCCATTGCGGCTAAAAGTCCATAAGTCCGTTTAGAATCCACTGGGAAAAGACGCTCCAGAACTTGCCTGAGTATCATCACGTTTTTAAATTTTCCTCAGTATCAGAGTTATCCAGTTATAGTTGTCTGTACATCCACATTTACATTCAAACAAGAACTGCTATTAGTTTATTCGGCATACTTTTAAGGCCGTTAATTTTACAGGCAAAAAAAGAGAAAAGAAACAGGGTTCAAGTCGTAGCCCACAGCTAGCTAATTAACTCACTCTACAGCAACATTACACCTCCTGTTTACGTCTCCCAAAGCATAATGGGAACTGTAGTTCCTGTCAGACTTTTAAAACACCGCTCTAAGGGTTTGGTCACAATAAATGTGAAGTATCCACAGACACAGAGCTCAGTCCACTAAAGCATGTATTAGTTGGTAGAGTAGACCTCCCTTTTTATAATAGCAGGAATATTGGCCAAACAACAGATTTGCTATGGGTGAAAGAATTTTGTATGTCCAGCCTTTGACTCATACCTTTTCCTACTACTCTGTTACATTGAATGTGAAGGTTGTAAATTAAATAAAGACTCGGAAAGTCAAAAAGCAAGGCTACTGTGTAGGAAAAAGTGATATCGGTCTTATTCATGGATTTTTTATGTCACTGGACAAATTTTACTGGACCCACTCCTTGGAATTGCTTTATCGGATATCTTATATTGGATTTACTGCATTACTGGATCCATTATAATCCAGAGTAATTGACATTTTCATGCCCATACTGTCCTAATATCACCCACAAATACCAAGCAAGGTCACATCCCACATTTTATTGTCTCCTTTCACTTTCCTCTGATTTTTATTCCCTTCTCTTAGACTATCTAATGTTCATTCTTGGGACAAAGTAATATGTGACTTTCAGCACTACGCTGCATGCCATTTATTGCATGTAATACTCTAGATCTACAATTTTAAGCTGCTCATTGCAACTTGTGGTAGATAAAGCCGCCAGATAAATTCCTGAAATGCAAATGTAAATACAGGTTAGTCGAGTTATAGAAAAGCTCTTCTGAGAGGAAATCTCATGAAGAAACAAACAAAACCAAGAAGCTGTGCAACGTTTTAAAAACTTTCCATTTCCAAAGATTATATCAGTTTTTTCCCCTCACTAAGGACCCCTCTGAGACTATTACACTCACCTTTAAATTTTACTAACTGTGACCCTATACCCCAAAGTAAGTGCCCATAAAAATGCCACAGAAATTAATTACAAGGAAAGTTGATCTTCTCATTGTTAATTTGCCAGTTTAATGCTGGTGTCCCTGCGGGAGTATAGCGATCTCAGAAAAAGCTCACCGGGAGAGGTCATTATTGTGGCTCGGTCTGTAAAGATACAGTTTCAGTCCAGGAAGCTACAGGGTTATGGCCATAACCACAAACACACCGAAAAAAACACACTGGTTCAACTTTATTCCACATGGAGAAAATACAAGAGAGAGGGGTTTTTCACTTTGATGCTCTGTCTGTCTTTTCTCAAGAATGAATACTATTATAGGAGGTCATTAAGATGCCTCCCTGGCAACTAACTGGCATCAGACTACATTATGTTGGCTGCGAGCCTGAAAAGCAAAGAAAACATTGGCCCCAAGTGATGATCTAGGCTTGGCTGGAGGAGCAGAGAAGATATATTCTCAGTAACATTACATCAATAAGAGCAGAGTGCCCCGTGTGTTGAATCATATCTTATCCTGGATGTCAGCCTGAAGAAATTTTTCATTCCACAGCATTATACCAGAGGGTTGTTTGCCTTTACCACTGCTGCTGATACAATCAACATCATACCAACATTCTGCTGCAGCTTCAAGTCTGCATTTCCCATAACTAGTTTTAGACTTAGAAAATATCTTTATAGCTCATGAGCTAATACAAAAAGGATATGCAGTGCTCTGGGAATTGCTGGTCAGTGTCGAATGTGGGTATAAGATTAGGAGACATGGTTCTTTAAACGTCTTACTACAGGCAATCTTCCCTGACCAGTCATAAAATTGTCTTTGTATCTCCCTCTCTCTCCAGCTCTCTCTTCCCTGTTGGCTTCATCAGTGAGTTTCCATAAAAATCGCAATGCCTTCCTCGCTCTCACTCAAGAGCTTCGCAGATACAGCCCAGTAAATGTAAAGCGATAATTCACTGGGGGAAAAAATGACTGCATGGTTAACTGGTAAAGACATGGTTGGGCTGGGAGGACTATAAGAGGTGGATGACAGATTGATAACGGAAGAGACGGAGTATGTACTTCTGTTCTCTCCATTATCATTTTACTGCAAATACATGCTGTGGTATGTCTCTGGCCATACAATAGTTTGATAGGGCCCATTCAAACCACCGACTTTTACAGCAGTTGTAGGAGTTTAATGTCTAGCCGCTTTGGATTCATTGTACATCTGAGAATGAATGGCTCAAATTAAAGGCAATTCACTGCTCCTGAGGCCAATATTTGCATTTTTACAGAGCCAATAGTACAGGAGGAACATATTGTAAAAGAATAATTTGTGCAGGTATTATTCTGGAAACAGTAAATAATGGTATTTATATCATGACATATGTGACGGCATGAAAAACAGCAAAGAAATCTTGGTTGGGAAGCCAAGACTTTGATAGTAGCTCTTCTAAGAATCAGTAAATACTTAAATAAGGCCGATATTACTGTAAATATGGCCGCGGTATTCACCACATCTGTCAGCGAGTATTATAAAACACTGGTAGCATGACAATTACTCTCAGGGCCTATTTACTGGTGAATTGGTGGGCGTCTCACAGGTGCAGGCAGTCATCTGGGAGGTATCAGAGAGCAGGAACGCTGAGGCTGAAGCCAGCAGGGCTTCCTGAGTTCAGGAGGTTAATGTCAGATAACAAGATGTTAGCGTCCCCTGTTTGCTCCTCTCTTTTGTAGACCAAGATATAAGGCAGGGCACTCTGTAAAGGAGTTGAATCTGTCCCATAATATCCAGATAATCCTGATTTCTCACAGATTCATTCAACTTTAGATGATGTAATATCTTCTGACTAATGTCTTGTCTGAAATCACCCTTGAATTTAATTGTTCAGTGCATAATAAGCACTCTGTTTACTCTTTAGTGAGCAGTGACTTGAGGTTTTGGAAATTTAGGAATAAACATAATTTTGCATTCTCACTGGCGGGTGTGGTGTCACATAACAATAATTTTCACATAAAGTCAGTGCAGTGTGAGATCAGTACTCTGTTCTTCTTCTCGCGTTTCTGTAACGCTAAATCTCCTTTCCTGAATTATTATAGTTTTATCTTAGCTTAATTTTAGCACCAACAAATGTTCATACCATGGACACAACTACATTTTTCTTTGCATTCTGCATACACCTTTATGACCTTTAAGTCGCTTAAATTATGTGGGGGAAAGTAAGAATGGTGCACTTGGTAGCAAATGGAAGGTGATCACAGATGCAGATTTTGCAGTAATGTGATAATGTAGGTAAGTACATACTCCACCCTGATACACCCACCACCATACAAAAAATGGATGCCAAAGCATTAATTGTCCAAGCATGCCCAAACTGTCCATAGTCTGAACCCAGAATTGCTAATTTTGTAAAGGCGTCAGTATTCTACGAACAAAGGACTTGTCAGGCTGCCAAACAGCCTCTCAAAGCCCCTCCCCCCACACTCCCCTGACATCAAAACTGAAAGAGCTGTAATATTTGTTGTAATTTTCCAAAACAGGCAACCAGACAATGGCTCCCACTTGTGTATATCTGAACCCAACCCCTGAAATACCTGTGAGCAGAGACTGCCTCAAAGTATTAGCTATTATCCCCACTTGTGCAACTGATTGCATCGAGACCGCAGAGACGTGCAAAAGACAGAGTTCTTGGACAGAGAGTGGGGAGGCAGTGAGATGCAGCCAGGAAAGGGATATGAGAACAGGCTTTTTCACCTCCCGGAGACCAAGTGTGTCCATCGGGAGCAGGTAAACACACTTTTGCCTTTGGATGTGTCACCTGATCTATAGTTTATTTCAAGCATAGTAAACCTTTACGTGTAACTTTGACATCACCAGCTTAACATATTGTCATATTATCTGAGAATTCAGTTTCTTTACAGATGCTCTTCATATGTTTGACAAGTTGTTATATTATCTGTTGCAGACATGTGTGCTGAGTGAATTTCAGTCTTCATTGCTGATGCACTGAGGCTCTTGTCTTTCTGATGAGGTGTTATTTAACACTGGGGATGACTGCCATAAGCAATCTGCTCTATTTCTAACATCATCCATGCACCATGAATTTCCCACCATCTTATCTACAACTGAAACTGAACAAACACAAAATGTGTGTCCCTGTGGACTGTGTGAATCGGTGATTGTGTTATTTGGCATCCCTTACGCTACCTTGGGAGCTATTATTTGGGCTGAAATCTTGCAGTGAGGGGACAATTATCTGGCCTCTTTAGCCTATGAGGGTGATGTCATTAATTATAGTTATCCTTGTGTCCAGCTCAACAGAAATCTGCATTGTCAAGCAGCAGCAGCGACGGCGGCGGCTGAGGCAGCATTTAGGTCATGGACACACACTGTATGGATGATAAAGACAACAGACAGCTGGAAAGGGAGCTTGGAAATGGAAAGGTAATAGCTGGTTTTCACAGATTAGATGACCTTGAGGACCACTAATTTCAGGGTTGCTGTGTTCAGAAGAACGAAAAGAATGTGGAAAATACATCCTCCCCGATGGTTATGGCAACCATTGTTTGTTTTTGCACCTGTGTGTAGGGAAAGAACATAAAAATCTTGGTTGGACGCCACAGTGGAGAGAAGATCGCATCAGGACTCAAGATAGTTGCTCACAGCAAATTACTGCTTCATGTTTTAAGAGGCAATACCTCCATGGAAATACTTCTACCAGACCATAGACTACTATCAGACTACCATCCTACCAGATTTTTGTATTTTTCAAGTTAGGTAGTAAAGCATTTATTCTGGACTTTACATTCTTATATTGGTTCTTAAGATTTATTGATATTAGTCATCAATTTGTGACCTCTGAAGGCTGATGTGTCAGCTAATGGGTTTCCCAATAGAAAAACTACTGCAGTACTGTTCTTGGCAGTACCTTGACTTGTGTCCATATAACTGGGGAAGAAATTATTATGACAAATGAGAAATTAATAGAAATGAGTGAGTTGCTCAAATGATGTCTGTCCACTAACCGACTTGATTTTCCCTCTGTTGCTCATCTGCGAGGCTTCAGTTTGTATTTCCGTTCATCCCAGTTCAGCTGTCATCCCTGACATGTACAGAGATAAATTGTGCTCTGCAAACACGAACATCTGACAATGCGGGATAAAATAAAACACCCAGCGCTGCAGTCATCCAGCTGTTCACTGTCTCGAGGCTGGAATGCGCTGCCATGTGAAGCCCCAGAAGAAGACATTCATTAAGGGATTAGGGCCCACACTTTGTACTGACACAAGAATGAGGGCAGCTGAAAGGAGAAGAATGAAATGATCAAAATGATATTCAAGCACCATTTTGCGCATGACAGGAGATGCTGGCGGTGTAAGTAGCGGCAATCAAAACAAAGTGCAAAGATCCTCCCTTTTCTGAGGCAGCGCCATGCTGGCAAAGATAACAACGGAGGTGGAATCCTGCCGTGGCTAAGCCTCTTTAGCGCACTTTTTCATGTCGTGTTTTAAGGTGTCAAAAAGGCTGAGATCAAAGAAGCCGTGACCACTTTAGTATTTCTTTAAATGGAGCAGTGATCAACAAATTCTCAAGAGGCTGGGAAGACAGCAGCAGCAGGAGCAGCAGCAAGTAATTCAAAAGATGAATTCAGAAAGTAATTCAGTTAGGGAGCGCTTCATGGGAATTCTACTAATCTTCCAGGACCTTCCAGTAAGAGCTCATATTTTCAAATTGAGATGTCTGCGCTCTCCTCAAATAGTTCATTCTTTGGTGTCCTAAAAACTGGTCTTAAAGTGTTTCGACTGTAGTTCCAAACCAAACAAAAGCATTATATTTCTTTGCTTGTTTATTGAAAGTTTCAATAATAGGCAATTTGGCAGCGACAGTAGGAATCCTCAGCCGAAAACCATAAAAGTGGCAGTATGTGTGGTCTGGTGCTGCCATTGCAGTGAACTCCAAAGAAGCAGGGAGGTGAGGGAGGTGGGTGGGGGGACCAGGGCCAGCGTATTTCCCGTAGCATAACACATGCCGACAGCAGGCAGACATGGCAAACTGGACTCTCTTGTTCTCACACTCTGTGCCAAATTGGGGGAAATTCTTCCAGTGGCAAGTATCAATTACTCACTTTAAACAAACATTCAAGGCTTTTGAATATCAACATGGTGCGTGCATGTCTCCCTATAGGGCATCTGATACAGGGAGACCACACACATGGAGTCACCTTTCAGTATCACCTTTCTCCTAGCATTAACTTCTTTCCTTATTTGCATGCTTCATACATCCTTCTCTGCTCTTTTTTTCCTCACATTAAATGAAGTGAGAGGTGGTAAATATCAGCCTTCAAGAGGAGGGAAAGGCTACTATCATTTAAAAATAATGAAAAGAGGAGACATGTTGTGATTCTGCCTGACTCTATGGGTCTGTATCCAGTCACAGTTGTGTCACATAAAGAATCAGCGGAGAAAACACATTCATCATTTTCATCCTAAAATGTCTCACGTGCAAATTGCATGTCAGCAAGTCTGCATCGCCTGGCTCAACCCCATCTGGTACGGATATACAGACAACTTCAGATGGTCAGCTTCAGCCTTAACACATATCACACTGCACACATGGTCCTCATGAAGATTATATATTAAAGTGTAGTGGATGTGAGTAGATTGCACAGTTTGTGGTAAAGAAAATTCAACTCAGTATTGGACACATAAAAAAATCTGCGAAGAACGGAGCAACTTGCTGCTAATAATTTGAGGCTTTGGATGAGGCAAAAACACAAGAAGATGTTTTATTGGGTCCTTGCATATGCACATTTAAGTACAGCATGTGTACACAAAAGAAACACAAAGCACGCTTCCACCACCAAATCTGTATGCTTTATTATTTCCAGAGGAATTTTTGTTTAACAAATTAGTGCATGGGTCCATTTGTGGTATAGCGGTGATGATTACAGAACACATGGGACATGGCTGATATATCTGTATGTCTGAAGTAAACTGGGAAGATTTTAAATTACATTTCACAAAAATAACACAACGTACCGCCCATTATAAAATGTTATACCAATTAATTAAATGACCAAATAGGATTGGTTTAGTTAGCATAACTGGACATTTCCCCACATTCTAATTAGAAGGAATACTATTTTGTTTAAGGGAGCTATTTGTACATTCTGCATTCGCTACATAGCCAACATTAGCATCAACAGCTGTTAACAGATGTTTCAAGTTCAACATCAAACATTCATCATTCCTTTACCCACCAAGAGTTGTCTCCAGCAGTGGAAAGCAACAGCAATGTGTTGCTTCTAATTGTGTCACTTTTCTTCTACTGAAGTTAGCATGCTAACCAGGTAGCCCAGGCCCAGCCGGCCTGTCTCATCACTTTCCAATTGTGAATCACTGTTGCGTCCAGACAGTCCTGAAGAAGTGGCACTGCTCAGAGGGCGTGTTCTAACCTCTTGTATTGGCTAAAAGTCTTGGCAAGTGATCATCACCACCACCCACTCCTGGCAAGAGACCACATTCAGTGCCAGAGAAAACTTACAAATAGCCCCTTTAAAGTTAATTGATAAATAAAAGCTATTTATAACATTATTTTTTGAAAGCATCCTTTGGATTCTGCCTTTATTTTACAGTAGACAGTCTAAAGAGAAACAGGAAACAATGACAGATACAGAGGAGTGTGACATGCAACAGAGGTACCGAGGCAGGAAGTGGACATTATCATTTGTTAAAAGTAATTCTAGAAATGTTTGAAATTAACAGCTGATGTAGGATGTAGGTTAAAGCAGAGTGGGTAAATGAATTCACTTCATCACAAAGGAAATCCTGAATTTGAACTCAGCAGTCACTCACACAAACTGAAACCAACACAACTTCTTTACAGAGTAATCACTTTGTTTAGTTAGACAGTAACTATGTATGTAACATCAGCCTTTAATTACTGGCGGATGCCACAGTGGTCTTTCACTCCTGCTGCTAAAAAATCACCAGGATGACATTAGCTATATAAGCCAAAGCTGGTGCACATGTCAGCAGCTCTGCATGCCTTAACAAACCACATGAGATTCCTATATTAGGGGTTTTTCAGTGTGAACTGTATTGTGAAAATAAGTCAAAAGTCCCCTGCTCGCCGGGAAATCGAAAACATGAGGGTGTTTTCACACAGGAAGGAAAAAGAGGGCTTTGATATCTTAAAGTGTTGACAGTGCAAGGACACCTTATCCAGAAACCTCCCTCTCAGTGGCTCCTTGAGCAGCTCCCAATATAACAAAGACTTCAAAGGAGCTGCAGGTCATTCAGTTTAATGGCAGTACTATGAGAAACAAATGCACATGATGTAATTCCTTCATTGATAGTACGCTCTAATGCAATAGTAATTCCGACCTAGAAGAAAAGGGCACAGACTAGAATGTAAATGACCTCCAAAATCTCCATTTACTGTTGCAATTACAGACAAAAATCAGATCCAGGTGTCACACTCTAACTATCAAACAGACTTAAGTTGAACTTCAGGGTTGTACAAAACCACTCTACTGTACATCCAAAACAAATACTTCTTTTTGTGGCCTGTTGGTCAGGGACTGATTTGAGGCAGCAAAGACTACAGTTGGGAGGTTGAAAATCACACAGAGAGAGAATGGCTCTAAACCATGAGAATAGAGATGAAGCCGGGTTTTCATATCAAACTAATAAGAGTCATATGGAGAGAAAAAGGCATCGGCAGTCCACACTGGGGATTGATGTGGAGAGTAGAGTGAGAGATCATGGCAGCAGAGTGTTTTTCTTGTGCTGTTGCGAAAACAGACACTAGAACTCAGTGCAAGTAGCAGCCACCCCATAATGCGTGGTTTCAGAAGCAAATGAGCAATATAACCACTAGTGACTTCGAACTCTGACACCGAGAATCAACATAAACCACAACAATCTGTGCTGTGTGCTACACGTCTATTTTATCAATACACACAGCGAAGAAATTGGGTTTTAAAATCAGTGATGTTCTGATTATAATGGTGCTTTACTTAAGGGGGACATTCTTCTACTTCTGTATTTTTTGAATGATCTCTCTTTTTTTAAGGAAAACAAACCAGAGTTCATCGTAAAGGACATAAAGTTGATCGGAGCCTCTGTCTGATCACTTTTCACTGGGAACAGTTTGCCGGAGGGCCCTGTAGGCTTCAAGAAAAACCCTAATTTCCTTGCAAATCCCATACAACAATATTAGTTTTAAACCAGGAAAGCATTTTACGTCACCTCAGGAGAGCGATGGTGGCCAGAAGTATAGGAAATGGAGGCACAGGAAGGATTTTGCACTTGTGCCAAAAGACAGAGAGAACTGTCTGAATTAAAATTTGTTCACAGCACAGGCTCAGAAAACGTGTCTCAATGCTAATACTGTGTTTCTTTAGAAACTGTGCGCTTTAAACTGAATTGTGAGACTATTTTTTAACATATTTTCCCAATGTATATTTTTAGCATACATGTATATAGTTCCTCCTTTCATTGTGATAAACTATATTATCTCCTACTTGCATCGCGGGAGCAAACAAGAGAAGAGCCATCAACAACAACGCGGAGGCGGCAGAGAAAGCGTCTAGATGGCTCCGACTGAAACAGGGGGCGGCCAGTGGGGTCAGCAGACTGCCACGTGAACACAGGCCGAGTCTTGATCAACCTCGGTCGGGTCACAAGGGTGTCTATTGCTAGACCCGAAACGCCCACTGACTCCTGAATCTTTTATAGTTGGAAAAATAAGCAAATAAAATAAATGACTTGAACTGTAGAACTTCAACCAGAAGCATGATACAGTCTCCAGTAATAATAGTAATAGTGTATTATATTGTGTGTCGAAACAAGCACATTATGTTTCACCTTTAAAAAAAAAAAAAAGATTTATCAAAGCGCACATAGTTCATGTATTTCATATTGTACATTCAGCAGTTTAGGCAGTACTTCTCTTTGCCACAGCTACATATTGTAAGCTGTATAGCAGAGTATTTATTATAGTTTTATAGTTTTTCATGCATTACATTTTTGGCTGTGGCTGAGGAAGTAGAGCAGACCATCTATTAATTACAGGGTTTATTGTTAGACTCCTGGCTCCTCCTGGCCGAATGCCAAAGTATCCTTAAGCAAGAGACTTAACTTCGAATTGGTCCTGATAGCCAGGCCCTGCACCATCAGCGTGTGTGAACGAGAGGCATAGTTCAGCCTTTGTCCTGCTAGAGAAGTGCCATGTAAAAACAGGCCATTCACTTTTCTCTCCACTATATCCTTTTACTATTTGCTGATAGAGCAACCAAAGTTCCCCTCATGGATCATTAAAGCTTCATTTTAGCTTGTGATTAAGTTTAGTTTTGCTTCCAGCGAGCTCAGCAGTGAGCGGGGGGAAAAACCCCAACAACCAACTATATGCACTGCATCATCAGCCTGTATTTCTCTGAGAAGGATATCTGTTGCATCACTTTACATTTTTGTGTGATGACTGGTGTTTTGAAAGGAATACAAAAAGGCCAAGACAAAAGCAAGGGCTAATTGCTGTGTGGGATTGAAATAATAACTTTAGTAACTTCCCCTCCATTGAGGCCAAGTGTAAACTGGGATAAAGAGGGTTTAAAGCCTCAAAAATGGGCTTGTACAGCTCTTTAGCTGCCAAGAGCCTGTTTGACCCTGTAAGCTTTTATTTTGTATTTAGTGGCAGACTTAAAAATACAATCATATATGCAGACAAACGTGAAAAAAATCCTCACTTGACAAAAGTGTAATGCTGCTAACTGAAACACAGATCCCACTGTGCATGCTAGCTAGCTAAACACTGGGTGTGTTTGGAATATGTCTTCTTTGATAAATTCTTTAAGTAAATCCAAGGCTTTAGAGGCGGTGGGTTCGGTAGTTGACTTAACCAAGCCAAAGCCAGCTCTTGCTGTTGCTACACATTCATTGGGATTTGTGAAAGTCTCAGACTATGATTGATCATAATTCACTAAGCTGGCTTATTGCAGGGCTGATGTAACTTCCCTTTTCACTCTCAGTGATCACATTCACAGTTGACCTTTTCTTGCCAAGGGACCTTTTCCAGAGGAATGGCGTTTTTTAACTTTTTTTTTTTTTTTTTTTTTTTCTTACCTCACTAAAATCCAAACATGAAACGTTTACATGATATTCAGCCAGAGGGGCAAAAAGGCAAGCAGACAGACAGCTGATGCAGCAAATCAGGGACCTCTGTGGTGATTCATACACCTGTTTAGTCCAATAGTGAGACGAACAAATGAGAGCCGGCCAGAGGATCCTGGATCTAGTTTTGCCTGAGGGGGCCAGAGAATGACTCAATAGCAGGTTTCTGATGCAAAGTAAATCAAAGAGGACAAAGTCTGTGCACCACAGACCATAAGAGCAGGTGCCTTAAAGTTATTCGTTTTTCATGAGTTACATACTTGTTACCCAAAAAGAAATTACTGGCTGATAATGACGGTCCCATTAAAGTGTGTGCTGTGCAGTGATGCATTGCTAAATTAGACTGATTTTCATACGTTTTTATTGACATGTCAAGATTATTATTAGTAGTATTATTTACTTGGAGGCAGTATTATAAGCTATAAACTATAACTATATAGAAGCTATAAATGTGTTCATCATTTGGAGTCGTTAGGCTTCCTCACAGGTGTACAGTGAGTCCAACATTCACTCAGCTTTTAGCTCAGTTTTGGCCTCCACCAACTCCTTAGTGAAATATCTTTAGCTGCTAGATGCTTCACTATGTTCACCATCTGGTTGCTAACTTTGTCTGTGTCATTTGGGGCTGAGCAGATAGTGTACAGTCAGTTTGCTGAAAACACGTGCCTACTGCGGCCAACTGGTTGGTGAAAGCGAGTAAACCAGTAAAGTTGTGCCCGTAAAACCAAAACAGTGCACTGAAAGATGCTCAAATGATCTGTAGAGCTAAAGGAAACTGCAGTGGTTGGTGATGAGTCTCTTAAATATTTGTTAACATGAGCAACACCTATCATGTCACACAAGTCTTTTTTTTTTTCATTGTTAGCGTTAATGCTTAAAAAAGACCCTAAAGAAGGTAAGTGATAACAGGAAAACCAACAAGTACAATGTAAACAATGAATATGATTTTATAAGTACAAGTGTAGGCCCACAACTAAAGATCACACACCACAAGATTAAGACCTCCTGTTATTCTCAAACTCACTGATCTTTGAAAACACCAGTTATCAGGTCCTTTAAACTCTACTGAACAACTTAATATAATATTTTATTTTATTATTGATGCTGTGAAAGGTGCATACGGACAAAGGAGATGTAAAGACATTTCAGTCAAATAAAAAACTCTTTAATTGCATGTGGACATACTTATAACTATCATGGTGATAGAATGAATTATCGGGTCTTAAAGTGACATGGAAAAAGTCTAGAGAAGAAATCTTGTGTGTGTGTGCGCGTGCGCATGTTTTCAATGCTGTACTTACTATACTTTGCAACAGTGTCACAGTGTTAAGGCTGGATTGCTGCCTGGATGCTATCAGCCAACAGCAGCTGTGTTTGTTTGGTGAATCACAAACAGGGTGTGTTTTGGATACAACTTTCTCTGCCTGGACTTAACATCTTCATCCAGATGATGATACTGAGTTGAAGAATTCAGCTTTCTTGTGATCTCAGAACCTGTTTGGTGGATCAAAGCAGACGTGGAGGTGATGCGGCTGAAATTTCCACTTTTATGGCAGGTGATTGATCTCAGGAGTATTTGTCGAAGAAGAACTCGTCTTTGAACACATGTTGGTGGGCGTTGGTGTCCAGCAGTGTTTTGGAACAGCGTAGCATGATGTAGTTACACTGAGTATAAAAAGAAAAATGAGATCTGATTATTATGGCTTGTAGACATGTTTTCTGAGGCTAATGCAGAAGAGAGAGCAAAGATTTCTGTGCTGTGTTGTGCAAACACACAAACAAACCTGATCAGTAAAACAGAGAAAGGTGACAGCTCCTGGCAGGCACTGTCTCTGGAGGATGTTGATTGTCAGAGACAATTTTCCTTAACATAAGTATGGTTTACAACCTTGATCTTATTTTTGTTAGTTTGGCCTTTGTCTCTATCAGCTATAACAACATTATATTCACCTTACATAAAGTCTAACAGGACAGGAAACTTGATAATTTGATCATTTTGTATTTCATCACCTATATTTTTCCAAAAGTTTGACTGTTTCTTTACAGTAGAGAACAGAAGGTTTCACTGATTCAGAAACACACAATCCATTCCATGTCAGCAACATAGTATCACGCAACAGGGGAGATATTGACTGGGGGAGTGGTGTTGAGGTGACAGAGGTTTTATGGTCAATGAGAGTTGTAACCATAGTGCTATGAATTCTTACCTGGTCACCAAAGATGTGTGTACTGCAGTACACAAAACCTTATTTCATACAGGGGAGATTTAGAACAAAAGAGCATAAGAAAAGTAGAATAAAATTTATTGTGCACAGGAGAAACCTGAGAAAGAGTCTTTTGCTCCTTAGACTACGGCAGGAAGTAGATCACCATGGGAAGCAATCAAATGTAAATGACGCCTCCGATATGTAGGAAACTTCCCCCTGGAGACACTGGTGATGAGGAATGGAGCCCGATGTTGGGATGTCTTTGTGAGAGGGAAACGTCTGATCATAGGTAGATGGAAGTCGGCCAGGCATCAGCAGCTGAGGTGGTGAAGGATTTTCCTGAACTTTTGCTAAGCTTCACAATGCTGAAGTGTTTCTCTTGTGACTTCAGCTATGAAGCGCAGAGATTTTAAGGTAAGTAGGCTTTTTTCTCTTTGGCAGAGCAGCATTTGCAACCCGCTGGGTTGTCACTGTTTAATATGATTCTCGTTTTGTCACCGACCATCCTCGCCAAGTTGCTCTGTACTACAATTGTCCTGGTAGCTAATAAACTGTAGCTCAGAGTGTTTCCTACTTCTGTGAAACAGGCCAAGACTTTGACGATTTAACGTCTCAACCGCCTGCACATGATGGAAATCCAGATATTGAATATAGTTTCTGACAGGCAGAAAGAATGAACTATTTTTAATCAATGAATAAAATGTGTTTGAGCAGTAAAGCCTATATAACATTGACTGACATTTCCTCATACCAGCTCTGCCATCTATTCATTTAACTGCAAATTGTAATGGTGAACACAGACCAATAGCCATCATCCTAGCAAAGTACACTGGTGTACATGAAGGTGTTTCAGTTCCCAGCGCACATGCATGTCGACTCTCATGCAAACAGAGTGAAAGGAATCAAGCAGTGATGGGTGTGAAGGACAAAACCAGGCACTTGCTGGTCTTCATTAGGACTGAGGTCATTTTCTCTGGCTCGCAGTCAGGGATGCAGGCAGCCTTGTCCGTTCTGGGCAGAAAACTGAAGGTGGATGATTCGAAGCAGATAGGACTGCCCTGCGGGCAGGGTGTGAGAGAGGATGCTAGGAAACAACAGAAACGGCTCGACAGTGCAGAGTCTGAGGATTTCCTCTGGCTGGGCCTTGCATTTGTCCCCATGTTTTTCTGCCAAAAAAATGTTAATACTGAAGCAATGATGCAATAAAGTCTGATAGAGCAGTTATCGACCCAGGTGGAGGTTATTGGTTGTAAAACTGACCAAAACTGTATGAAGTCTACACTTGGCACGATGATTTCTTGCTGCTAGCTCAGTTATGAAATGGCTTTCACAGAGGTCAGATATTATTTCCATGTTCATCATTGCACTCCTGATGGATGAGATGAGTGGTGTAAATTGACAAAGTGCCAGACAGATAAAAAACTGAAGGCACTGTCCTTCTGATAATGTCTGCTATTTACATGAGGGTGCTGAACTTTCCATCGCCAAACAAAACCACAGCAAAAACCACTGCAGCAGATATGGCTTGCTGCCATTTGTCCATTTACTGACTGTTTAGTGTCTGTACATCACCAATTATATTGAACTTTATGATATGAGTTGTCCAGGATCTCTTTGCACTGATGAACACTTTGGCTCGGAGTAAGCGCTCTCCTATTGGATTTGTCCACAAGCACATGGGAGCAGTGACAGATCCACTGTTACTGAGAACTCAGGTCCATGCAGGCCATTTCCGACATGACGCTTTCACTGGATCCATACTCCAGCTTAAAATGAGCTAAAAACTTTGCTGCATTCCCCATTGTTATAACAATTAAAAAGGTTGTTAAGCAGAAATTAGTTGCAATAACGCATGAATTTTACAGTGCAGGACATAGTTTGTCTTTTGCAAAACATAACTCTAAATATGAAGAAAATATTTTGTTATTATGAGGCAGCGCATGAATGTGTATATTACTGATGTGTAGTTAAAGAGGCCAGAACAAGTAAGAGTTTGACAGCTTCTATTAACAGACTTCCGTCATTTCTGAAGTCATGCCCAGAATTAAAAATGAGGTTTACTCACATGATAGAGAACGTGTCTTTTTAATAGGATTGCTGGTGGAGGGATTGAGGGTCACATTGATGTAGATTGATTGTTGCTTTCTTTCTTCAGACGAGAGGACAAACGCCACAGTGGGTGATTAAATCCAGGCCCTACGCTTGGACGCTTCTGGGGCAGATTTTCCAAGAGCAAGGGACTTGGCGCCGGGGATCCTGTGTATTTTCCACCCTGATCTCTGCTTGGCAGAGGCCTAAATAATAAAGCTCTTTTTTTATTTTTTTATTTTACTGAGCTGCCCTGGGGTTCCCTGTGTACAAACACAAGCCCAGCCCCCCATCCCCACTCCCATACCCCCTTTCCTCTCCTCTGCTGTTTTAACATGACCCGCTGCCATGGGGGCTCACCTCACACCCCCACTAAGCTCCCGTCATGCGGTTGTCTGAAAGTCATCCCCCACCCACACACACACACACACACACAGACCAGGGTCAAGCAAATTTGGTCTTGAGGTAATTTTACTGGGACCAAACTGCACAATGCTAGGATTGATCTGTGAACACGGGACGGAGCTAATGACTGACAAACATCTAAACCAAATCTTAAGGAAAAAATCAAGGAAAAAGCTCCAACACCAAAGAGGTGGAGGTCATTTAGGGAGTTTCCACTGCAGTGTAGACTGTACTCATACCTATACCTCTCAACCAGTCAATATTCCACATATGTTTTTGTGTTATTTTTAATTGCATCATGCAGTGCAGTGGAGTGTGAGTCCACTATGATCACGGAAATGTAGCAAGCTGTGATGAAACGTCCATTCATGCGGCCACGCATGGATGTGTGTTTATTTAACTACTGTGCAGGTTAATCTGGGTCCTCAAAGCCTGGTGCTGTGTGTCAGTGCCAAGGCTCACAAACCTTCTGCGCTCTGATCAGCCTGCCAGCTTTGAAACCTGAGGCGGAGGGAGTAACCTCCTCCAAAAGCTACGGCCCAGGCCTCTCCTGCTCTCAGAAGAAAAATTTAAAGGTAAATCAAAGATGTTTTTTTTTTTTTTTTTGCAAACTATTGCATGAATACCTCACTTGTCATTTAGTGTGTGCTGTACAGTAGAAACAGTACTGTAAAGTGCTGTTGGTCATAACAATGTGTCACCGACAGGATTCAGTACCACCTTTACATCCATGTGCCCACAAACATAAACCGTTTAATGGAGATCCAGTCTCTGAACCACCGTGTAGGCGCAGGAGTGTGCTACAGAAGCCAAAACAGTAGCTCAGTAGTGGAGGAAAAATTAAGCGACTTTTCCATTTTTACCGACTGAGCCATTTTCCCCAATGAACAATAAAATGAAAACAACACACGAGCCTCGGGGAACACTGGAAGAAATTAGTCCCCGGCTGCAGTAGCTAATCAACACAGCCACAACACATATTGTGACACCCTTTTTGTGTGACATTGAGCCAAATGCTTGTGTGGCACCCTAAGATTTTGTGCTGGAATCATGGTGAACCACATGAAACTCACCATGAGATAAAATTATTGAATTTTTGAAAATTATAGAGCAGGGATGTTTAATAAGATTTGTTTGAATGTTGCTGGTCCTACTGAAAAACAGAGTTGAATATGAATGACAAGGGCAATCAAAATCATCCTAATGAGACTGGGGTGATTTATAACAATCTGTACTGGTTTGTACACCCACATAGGAAATGTGTTTTTTCTTTCCTGCCCTTTACCTGCAGGTCTCTGCATGCTCCAATCATTCACAAACAACTAACAGATAAAACGTTTGTATGTTCAGAGGCAGAACCAAACATAAATTTTCTGTGTTTGCTATTTCAAGCACTCATTATCTAAGGGCCAGAGGAGGCCACACACACACACACACACACACATACACACAGAGGGAAAAAAAAAGGTGCCTTGAACTAAGAAAAATGAGAGAAGTCTTTATCTTCTCTGTAAAGTGAAGAGGAAAATGCCGGTACCAAGCACAGCTCCCCTGGCGCCGAGCCAGTGTTGAATATCAAGAATCAGTTTACAGTTTGACTTCCAGAACGAATATGAATGACAAGGCAATCAAAATCATCCTAATGAGACTGGGGTGATTTATAACAATCTGTACTGGTTTGTACACCCACATAGGAAATGTGTTTTTTCTTTCCTGCCCTTTACCTGCAGGTCTCTGCATGCTCCAATCATTCACAAATAACCAAACAGACAAAATCTGTGTTTCTGTATGTTCAGAGCAGAAATCCAAACACATAAATTTTCTGTGTTTGCTATTTCAAGCACTCATTATCTAAGGGCCAGAGGAGGCCACACACACACACACACACACACAGACACACAGAGGGAAAAAAAAAGGTTACTGTGAACTAAGAAAAATGAGAAAGTCTTTATCTTCTCTACTGTAAGTGAAGAGGAAAATGCCGGTACCAAGCACAGCTCCTGGCGCCGAGCCAGTGTTGAATATCAAGAATCAGTTTACAGTTTGACTTCATGGCAGCACCTCCCATCTCTGCAGTCCATCTGCGAGCGAGTTATATTTCTCCAGAATGTGCATGGATGAGGTGCTCGCTCGGCAGCCTCTCCAAAATACACCGAGCGGCCATCTGTGTGTGACAAAGTCTTTACCGCACTTACTTGTATTTCACTCTCAGTCCTAGTTATACTTTCATCTCCTGTCTTTCAAGGATCTTTTCTTTGTGGTTGTTTTGATATTCCTCCTTGTCAGCTCGACCTTCTCACTTTTTAGCGCTTCTCTTTCTGTTTTTCTCATCTCTATAAAATGATTTGGCTTTATCTTTGTCTCTTTTTTCCGCCTGTGTGTCTTTGCTCGGGTGCACACTTACACACACACACACACACACACACACACACATACAGCTTGCCTTCTATACTACTGTGCGTTGTACGTGGCCAGCACCATCAATCTCTGTTGCTGTTTGAACAGGCAACACAAACAGGAGGCACTGCGTCATGCTGTGTTTGCCTCAGCCTCCTCCCTCCACATTTCACTCTCCAATTCATGCCTTATGAGTCTGATAGCTATCTGCACTCCCACACCAACTGGCGGTGTTATTGGCAAATTTATGGTTTATTTCTACTTTCTAACTAGTTGCAAGAAGGCCTACAATCTAGTCCCTAAGCCTCATTTGACATAAACAGCATACAGCTGATTACAGAATGCTGTTTTCCTCCCACCTCTCTAGACAAACTAAATATAGTGTTTATAATTTTAGCTGTGTATTTTTGGTTTTGGGTTTGTGGGTGCAGGAGGGATCATGGTGCGGATAGTTGATAATATCTGTGAAGTGCCAGCAGGGAGATAGGATCAGCCATCCTCGGGGCAATGACGCACTTTACCATCATGCAACAGCATTACAGAATGAATCATCATGCCATGGAGTAGTCAGTATTTTTGCTTAAAGGCTGCGCACCATGAGACTGAGGTACCCTATCGCCCATCCTGTGGTGATGCTGGTAATACTGGTAATCTGTCACAATATCATTCCCAGAAGGCTGCACATAGGCATGGGTGAGTGATATGATAATATGTGCCATGAGATGCCTTGCTTAGTATCTGAGTTAGCCTCTCTTTAAGGGAATTCACTTATTTTGTTTAGATTTAGTCAAGGCTCAGATGAGAAGATTGATACTACTCTTAAGTCTGTGCTTCAAGTGTAGAGCTACAGGCAGGAGATGGATAGCTTAGCATAAAGACGAGAAAGACTGGCTCTCTTTCAAGTTAACAAATCTGCCTACCAGCACCTCTAAAGCTCACAAGTTAACACAATCTGTTGTGTTTGTACACCGCTTATACAAACAGAAATGTAAAAACAATAATCTGTGATTTTTGACCTCCAGCATTTCGTTGACATTTTGAGGATTGTTAAAAAATTTGTTACAGTGCATAAGTCGCTCTAAATCCATCTATGTATGGGGTGTTGAACAAACAAGATAAAACATTGTAACCAGTAGGTTTTAGAATTAAAAGTGGGTGGACTTGAAAATGAAATGAAAGCAAATAAGCACATTTCCCCCCAAAAAAGTACAGTCACATTTTTTTTAGCCCACAATCAAAATAACACCATGCCATCTTGGGCAATGTTAGGGCGTTGTTGAATTTTTGCATCAATGTGATAAATTACATAGATTTTTCTGGTATTTATATTGGCTCTTAAATCGTGCTATATGTGCATTTTTGCTATCGCTACATAGACAGCGTTAACATCAACAGCTGTTTACTCACTCAGAGCTTCAACCATTGATGTTTACAAGACATGAGATTAGAATACTTCCTCTGGGCAGCGCAACTTCTTCTTCCTCTCATGTTGGACCAAGGGCAGACTGGTATTATGAGATGGAATGGGCTCGGGCTAGCTGGCTAGCTTGCTAAGTTCAGTAGAGGTAAAAGGGTGATAGAAATAGAAACAAAACAAGAGTTATCATGTTGCTTTCCACTGCTGGAGACAGCTTTTGGCAAGTAAAGAAATTAAGTTTTATGCAGAACTTGCATTGTTTGTTTCAGACTCAGAAGTAAACAGCGGTTAAAACTAATGTTAGCTATGTAGCAATAGCAAAAACTTGCATATAGCACCTTTTATGTCCACTTGGCTGTTCTATCTATAAGTAGTTTCTCAGTTAAATTTCTAGATCACAATATACATCACATCATAATATATTATTATGTACCCCATAAAGCTTGTTTTCAAATCGCCATGCAACCTAACATCAACAAAATCTACTCAGCAAATATTAAGGGGGGAAAGAACTATTAAATCCTCCTTCCAGCCTCTGTCAGACCTAGACCTAACTCTATGTGCATAAAGAGACTCACTTGTTGGATTTCGCAGCAGAGAAGTAAAGCGACCAAACAAGTGACAGCAGATGAGCAAAATCCCTTAGTAAGAGCAAATTGACTTAACCTTCACATGTACAGTAAGTTCTTCCAAGCAGCCCTGAAATGTCATATGCATACAAGAGGCCTTGTTCAAACATCCATCTCTACATGTGGGCGGGCAAGCCGTCAGGAGTTTCCCCAGCGAGCCTGAGGTCACACCCTGCTCGTCCTCGTCTTTTTGTGACCTTCCTGTCTACAGTTCATATATTCCACATTAATAAGACTCATAAAAAGAAGGAAACTCTGCTGTGTGGCATGCAGTATAAATAGTGTTGACACAACAAATGATGTATGATGTCAGTCTTTTACTTCCTTTATAAAACCAAAGAGAAATCCTCACTTGTGTTTCCTTGTATTTCTCTCATCTGTACTGCTCTTCTTCTTCAAAAGTGTTAAATAATAAAAGTATCATTTTATGTGCTGTTGGATGACTCGCAGCAGATGTTAAACTAATTTGTTAGAGTGAAGTTCTGAATTTTGCATTTATGGACACTGAAACACCACTACTAAGTACTGTTTCCACAGATCTATGAGCCGATGAACCTGTTGTACCAGGAAAAACTCATGATAGAAACTTTAACAATCAATCTATGCCAAGGATCAGTCATTAGCTAACTAGAGAACAATGAGATCATCAGAGAATCAGTCAAATGGGAGCTGCTCTTTGAGAACTGGCCTTAAGTCAGGATGATCTCATAACAGAGCTGCTCCGAGGCAACTTTATCTCTTTATGCCAGTGAGAAGTTTAATGTAGTCATTTATTCAGAGTGACACTTAAGATCTGCAGCTCTTCTGCTTTAATCACGCTATTTCCAAATTTTTGATCAAAGCGAAGTATAAACAATAACAGGACATTATATCCCCAATGTATTTACTCACGTTTCTCACTTGTGCCCCTCACTTGAATCCTACTAGGCCGCTGAGTTCATTAGAGGAGTCAGCGCAGTTTGTATGTAACAATGGCACCACCATGTAGCCAAGAGGGGAACACACAGTCCTGTATTTGGTCCTGTAGGTGTGTGTATATATATATATATATATATATATATATATATATATATATATATATATATATATTTGTTTTTTTATTTGTTTATTTTGAAAAAATTGAATCAGTATTAGGTTAGACTCTATCTGATGAAGGTTGGAGGATGCAAAACACACTATGCTTTTAAACTTTGAATACACTTTTTATTTTATGCCTTTCCTTTACAGACGAAAACCTTTCATCTTTTTGGGCAGCATCTCTTTAATCAGTATCTTGATTCAATATCATCAAATTTGACTGAGATGCTATCTACATCTGTATGCAGTTTTGCAGTTTTTTTTTTATATAACAAGAAAAGTTATATGAGCTCATAGAAAATCTGCATATAACTGATTCTGATAATCAGCATCCAAAGCATGACTTCATGCTGTGGTTACAGGAGCGACATAACTGATAGGATTTCTCCTGCTGACAGACAACAGTGCATCCATCTTTGAACATGTCTGTAATCAGCTGCATCTGAGTTGTGATAACAGAATGACAAATACTGTGTGGTGGACCTGGGCTTACTGGGTTATGGTTTTACAGTGTTCTCTGGCTTTCAATCAAATAGTTTCACCATGAGAAAAAGCATGACACAAAATGAAGACAGGAAACTTTAAAAAACAGTTTTATTTCATGTTAAATAAGTAAACATGAATGGTGTTACAAATATTACACAACATATCATCATTATTTTATCCCTTACTGTGGACTGCCATGGATTAAAAAGCCTTTAATTTGCTGCTGTACAAATTATTCATGTGTCAAGAGATTTTCTATAAAAATCACACATAAAAATGTGGATAATGTGGTGACCATGTTAAGGTCAACAGATCATGTAATGACAAAATTAGTGTCAATTCATTGTGGCACATGCACCTATATTGTACATGTTCAACTGTACACATCTAAAATACTGGTAAAATTGTCACAAACAAACATTTCACAGATTTGTCTTTTTGCAGATTTAGTGAAAATATTTAATTTACAGTTCAATATAAAAAATATTTCTGAACAGTTCATTCTTATGCTCAAAATTGTGCATCACATATTAGATTTAGTTAACGTTTTAGTTTTTTTCTTAAAAATAAATAATTAATACATTACATCTAACTCTTCCTAGAAGGGAAGTGAGTCTAACGGCTTCCTGATTGTGTTGCTCTATCTCAGTATGTTACACTGAAACAGGAAGGAGATCATTGTCATTTTCGAGGCTTTTATGTTAGTGTGTCTAAAACTGGGCTTCTTTGATGATAGAAGGTGAAGCCGGGCTCCCATCATGGCAGTTGGAAGGTCCCTGTCAATCAAAAGAGGCTTGTTAATTCAACCACTTCATGGATTCGACACAGAAGTTGCCTTTTGCCTCATTACAACACATGATTGACTAACAGTGGTGAAAGAAGTGAAAATACTCCATTAGGAGTCAAAGGCCTTGGATTCAAAATCTGACTTAAGTAAATAGCATCAGTAGTAATATCTTATTGTTGGTTAATATGGAGCTAATTTTAACTACTCTAACTACTTTAGACCTCAAACTGTCATTTAAATGGAACCATCTGAGAAGAGCCTATTAGGGAAATGTCACTTTGGTGGAACAGACATCTTAAATGTGGGGACACCAACCAGACATTGTTTTAAAGTGAGGGGGGGTCACAAGTGAAACCACTGGTTTAATCTGTAACAATGCATTGTTTTATTTACATACTTAAAGTAGTAAAGTATGTAGTTAAAAAATATATATATATTTATCTGCGAAATGTAGTGGTTTGTAGTGTGTAGTGTAGTGTATAAAGTAGCATAACGTGGAGATACTCAAGCAAATATACCTAAAAACTGTATTTTTATGTATTTAGTTACTTTCCACCACTGCTGACTATAAGCTTCTTTAAAACACAAAGACACAAAAACACACATCAATAGGCCTTTTTCACAGCAGATTCTTTGAATTGTTACAATAGGAAAAACTCAATGTTACTAATTTACCACTAACATTAACAATGGCACCGTTCGGGCATCCCAGTAAGTCATGTCAGTAAGTCGGCATGAACAACACCAGGACCTGGAAACTGAAGCAGCTAAATGAAATACAGCCATCATTAAATTTATAATTTATACCTGAGCTTTCTTATCGTGACGTGTCAAAATATTTTCTTTGTATACATTACAAAACAACACATAAATAGATAGGACCATATTTTAATAAATAAAGTTGTAGATTCAAATAAGTTAAGGTTTCTAATGCTTAAAAATATGTCTGTGTACCAATAAATACCAGAAATGATATGATTTATATTTATAGGGGAAGTTCAAATTAGTCAGCTGTCCATTATCAACAGGGTAAATTAATTCTCTGGGAGATAAGAGTAATCCAGGTTCACTCCCATGTGGATGTGACACAGATTTTTATCATTATATGGTTGTTGTCAAAGACATATCAGGGGCATAGACTGTGATGGGATTAATTATTAACTGAGCTGACTTAAAATACATTAGTTCAATTCAGCTGGAACTGCTGTTGAGGTGATTGGAGAAAATCACAAAGTTTTACATTGACATGATTATATGAATATTATTCAGTGATGGTAAGAAATTGGAAGACAGAACAGGCAGCCTCAACAGTGAAGTGTGAAAAGGTGTACAGCAAGTGTGGGTGATTATCAACAGTGTGTGCTGATTGCTCTGTGCTCCTACCTTCATGCGTCTGTACGTTGAGCTAAGATTTGAGAAGATTTTTTTTTGTGGAAGAACAAAGGTTTATTGATCAGGCTTGAGCAGGAAGAGTCTGTGGCTGGGAGATTAGCGCTGTGGCTCCGTAGTCTTGTCCCGGCATCTGCCCCTCTGCCTAAAACAACAGCTATTGATCACTTCTCATTCAGTGTTTATGGAGGTGTGAGTCTCCAGTCTGGGACAAAGTTCAACATAATCCGATTTAATTTACACATTGAATTCTTGCTTGAATGAGCTCCCTCTTTTATGTTTGTATGTTATAGGATATTAAATCACTTATTCATAAAACAAACCTGGATGTTATGCTTAAAGGAACAGTTCACTATTTTGGGAAATATGCTTCTTAGTTTTGTTTCCAAGAGTGAGACGAGAAGATTGATACCAAACTCATACCTGTCCATTTAATATAAGGCTACAGCTAGCAGCTGGTTAGCTTAGCTTAGCTCAGCTGCCAGCCAAGAAAAACACTGGCACATATAAAATGGGGATTTTTTGTTTTTATAACTAAGTATTTGTATTACTTAATCAAACTTTGTTATCTTTTGGCAGAGGGTAATACGAGAGTGGCATGGGTCTTCTCATCTAACTCTCCACAAGAAATCAAGCAAGCAAATTTCTGAAAACTACAGCAGAGTGTTTGAGTATATGATGATCCCTCATTTGTATTGTTCCTTATATGTTAGCATTAGCTTTGCAGAATTTGACTGATACCACAGAGCTCGGAGACCCACCCAGGCATCACTAACAACTCCTCTGATTTTTCCCACAGACCCGTCACCCCCGTCAGGCAGCACTGCTTCTGTTGCTTTTGTGTCACATTTAGACAGTTTCCTAATTTTGTGCTTTATCTTAGAGGTAATTTGTTTCTTTCTTTCTCAAATCATCCACTCAATAAAGCAGTGCTACCAAACTGTTGGTACTATCCAAATTAATTCAGCAACCTCCTAAAAAATATGTTAGTTAATGCATTTAACATATAAGCATATCTTATATTATTTAAATCCTTAAGAGGCAACATTTCTGTTAATATTTCTTAAACGGCAGATGCATGCTTTGTTCTACACCATGAAGACACCTGTGTAACATGACAACGCCAGACATGCAGCAGAGACAGTGTAGCACTATCAGGCCATGTTCAACAATATTTTGATGGAAAATTGGTACAGACACGATGGCCAGCTGAAGACAACAGCAAGAACAGACACAACAGGGAGCGCAGAGGGAGTTATTTCTGGAGCACGTGTGACTTTGATGGCACGCCATCCGTGCAAACATATGACAAGCAAGCAACAAAAAAAAACACATAGGCCTTTTTCACAGCAGATATTTTGACTTGTCTTAGTATGAAAAGCACAGGTGTTATTAATAATATTGATCATATCAGTAATGGCTGTTCAGTTCAAGGATCCAACAAAGTCATGACAGTGTCACAGAAAGCTGACACATGTAATACCAGGACCCTGAACCTGAAGCAGTCGCTTTATTTTATTCTTTACACATTTGCTTTTGCTACTATGACGTGCCAAAGTGTCTGAAATTAAAAAAAGGCCTGTTTCACATTACACTACCACCACTATTGTTCCTCTACAGTATGTCCCTGAGAAAAACACAAAGTATAACTTTTTGGGGGGCTTGCTTTTAACACTTACTGCTGCTTTGGCCAACATGTTTGCATTTTGTCTCCGCAGATCAGACTTGATTAAGCCTGCAGAGACATAAAGACACAGAACAGGTTAAGCCATAATTCTTCTATTACAAAGACAAGAATACAAATATTGCTTTCGGTCCACTCTCTTGTTGTAAATTAACTTAAAATGAATCTGCAGATTAATGGCAAAGAAATAAAAGTGTGGTTGAATGACATGATGTAATAATGGTGACTATAGAGTAGATGGCTCCTGTGCACAGACACATTAAAATCCTCACAGTGCCTCTTTTAAAGTATAATACATAATACAAGACTGTGTGGCAGCAAATGCAAATCTGAAGGATGAACTACAGTATACCTAACTCAAGTCATGCATCCTAACTTCCCTTAAAACCTTGCACAATTATAACAGCTTGATTGTAATTTAATATTTAACCTCAAGCTCCATTTGAGGAGAATGTTTCACAACAAATTATAACCTTTGCAGATACATATATTACAGAGTCACAACACTGTGAGTGCATTTTGACTTCACATTTATGCAGCTCAGCATATTCATATATGAACTTTGAAAGAGAAGTGGGTGTTCAGTTGTGGTTTTCCATAAAGCTTTTTTTTTTCATCTGAAAACTGGCATGATGACCACAGTAATAGGTCCACTCGTGTCTAAATGCTGAGTAAGTTACAAAAGACAGTGAGTCAGTCCGCTGACCTTTGTGAGCAGAGATGTTTCATCAAAGAGTCCTGGCGTGTTTTTTTCTAGTGTGCCAAAAGTTTAGTGCTTCAGTGGCTAATACACTTTTAAAAAGTTATACATTGCTCATAAACTCCTCAATGGGCCATGCAAAAGGGACCTAAGTGGCTTTGTGTTGACCGAGGTGTCAACTGAGGCGTGAGGGCTCACTGTTAATACCTGAAATGCAGGTGCTGCCACAAGTATGTCAGTATAACTGTGCAGCATTCCGAGCTGTATGTTGATTACCCTGTAGGTGCTGCAAAAGTTTCCATTACTCAGTCAATGGACAACAAAATGTTTACTGCTCCACCCTCTGACCCGTTTTTCTAAAAAACTACAGCTTTGTTTAATGAAAAACAGTCACCTTTGATTGAAGAGGATGGAAGATGGAACAAGGAAATGCCTGCGGTTACACGCTGTCTGTTCCCAAAATACAGTTTAAAACAGCAGAGTATTCTGTTTTTACTTTACCTTTTCAAGGAAATTAAAGAATTTACAAGAACTCTAAACCCCAAGCTGCTCTTAAGGTCAAACATCTTTCCTGTAAGCTATGACCTGTGACAAAATTCTTTGTCAAGTGTATGCAACAATAAAACACATTTGTCACTGCCTGTATCATGACATTCAACTCTGAAACACAGTAACTATGATCTACATTCTTGGAATTCAGCATTTTCCCACAGGAGCGTTAGTAAACTCATAACAGAAACAGTCACAAACAAAGACAATTCTTGTGCATTGCTGTACGTGACTTGAAATCAGTAGCTTGTTATGACTCTGCACAGCATATGTTTCCCAGCCAGAAAGGTCTTACCTGTCATTATTGTGCCGATTAAAAGAAAGACGCAGAGGAAGATGTTTCCTTCCAGCGTGCTAAATGTGTCGATGATCTTCCCCTGGCAGATGGTAAATATAATGCCGAACACCTGCACAAGCAGAACATGTGACAGTCAGGAACACAGCTTGGGAAGCCCACGGTAATAGTGCCACAAATTGCAATCAGCTTTCCAGGGTACCCTTTAACAACAAGTGCTTTGTGTTTATGCTCACACAATCATGGTGTTTGTTTTTTGCATGGTGCAAATTTGGTGAGGATTTTCTTGGTGAACAAAAAAAAAAAAAAAAAGGGAATGACTCATTTTTTCTGTGCAACCAGTAAACACACAAACATTTGTTTTCGTGCCATCTCATCCACTCTTGTTCTTGGTTTGTTTGTTCGTTTTGTTTTTTTGTTAATGTTGAGAATCACCCCTGAGGTCATTTAATCGTACTTGTGCTGAACAGTTGAGAAGTCCAGAGGAGGTTCCCTCTGACTCTGGGTATGTCAGCTCGACTGCAAACTCAAAGCCCAGCGGCAGGTAGCCCGTCATGAAGAACCTGGACACACACACACACACACACACACACACACACACAGGCACAGAGACACACAGAAATTGTAATTGCTAATTAAATATAATCACAGGTTCATCTAACTATGACAGGGTTTTTCTTCCTGTCAATGCTGTGACTCTAATACTTTGTTTGACTATTATGACAACAGCTTGTTTTTCTTCTATTATCACAAATCTCTGGTGTTAATTTGATCAAAATTTTTACAGCCTGTATGAGCACATATAGGATTATAGAACACAAGCTCTGTCCCGTCATGTGTTTTTGCCTCCCTCTCTTCTTAACACCTCACAAGAGGTTGAAAACTTTGCACCTACTAAAGGTCAGTGTCCTCACAGGAATTCAAGACTTTGTCTGTAGCTTAAAGACACTGGTGATGTTATACAGGAACAACAGGTTTTTGAAAACAGCCCAATGACATCAGCTCATTTTCTCACTTGAAAAACAGCAGGTTGACTTTCCGCTGAAGTGACAACAAGTGAAACTCAATCTCAAGGTTCTGACATGGCAGCAGCAGCAAAACACATCATCCTGACTCAGTGCATACTATATTTCCAGACACCTTTCTCTGCCATTTACGTACGCTGCCTCTGCCTATAAATGTGTTTCAGTAATAAGAACGTAAAGCAGCAGACGTTATGCCTTTGTATGCCGTTGCTTTTTCCTTACATGTGATATTTAATGTCTATCAAGAGCTTTGCTTAGAAAACAGCAATACATAGAGGAATATAAACTCTTAGATTAGAAGTTCTCAGATACTCAAATAGGGAAAACACAAGAAAAATTCTTGGGACCAGCAAATCCAGCTGGAGCTCATTTAGTCTCAATTAACATGACTTATTTGACAATTCAGCCTGAGTCACATGAATCTTGAAGACTGTCTGGCATGCATGTGAGCATGTATGGTATATTATGTAGGTGTGCCTTCACAGAAAGGGCGAACCCAATCTGGAAGAGCAATCTGTGCTACTGAAGAGGTGTTATGATTTCTCAACAGCCACATGAAGATTCGAACTGCATGTAAAAGTACTGAGGAACGTCTGGCTACCAAATCTGTTTTTTCAAAATTAATTTCAAAAGAAAATAGAAACGTGTTAGTAGCATTGAAGGTCATTTCCCCACATAAAGATTTAAACTGTGGCATTTTTCTAATTCGTAACGGCTACATAACCTTTATTTTTATGCGCTGTACCCACATCACTGTGATACTAATCAGACAACCAAACACAACTGACTGTTACAACTGTTTAAAATGTTTGAACTTTCTCTTTTTTGTTTGTTTTGAATACACTGTGGTATCAGACTTCCTGGAAAGCAGTGATGATAGATTGTGGATTATTCTGGCAGCATTAAATGAAACTGAATTAAATAAATCGTGTAAGATGATTTGACACAGCTGTGGCCTCTATCCATACATTATTCTCTTCCCAAGAATAGGATGTTGTATTACCTCCGCTCTTTCTATCTGAGTTTGAATGCTCGGTCAGTGTGCACAAAGGCGAATCTCTACCTCAGGGCCCTCTTGTGTCTACTTATCAAACCAAGGTTGATAGCTAAATAACCACGCTGTAAATTATTGTTGCAAATGTCAACAGAATTAATGCACTTTGAAAAATTAACATAACAGACTTCATGAGATAACAGCAGGTTTCCATCAATGATTCAGGTTATTTAAAAAAAAAAAAAAAAAACCTTACAGTGGAGGAGACAGCCTCTGAATAAGGAATGTACAAATGGTTAGAGCTTAAACTATGATATATTATGAGTCCACTCCATCTTGCTAACGCAAATATATTTCCATATAGCTATCATTTCAGTTTTCTGTCCCGTGGCTAAAATGAGTACACTTTGAATTACGTGTCATACACAGGAGCAAAAAAATAGATTATCTAAAAATAAATAACTGCTTCAATAATATGACTTCTATACCATATAGGAAAAAAAAGTAATGAATGAAAGAATACCCAAGGGCTCCAGCAGTGATGAAGACCACCCAGAGGTGTCCCAAACTGAGTGTAGCAGCATAGACAATCATCCCCACCAGAGACATGAAGTAGACTGCGAGGGTAGTCTGCCTGGAAAACAACGTGAGAAAAATGCAACACTGAGCACTGGAATTATCATCATCATGATAAACTGCTACATTTTCAAGTGGATACATTCTTAATGTCCCAGCAGGTGTTGCAGCAGACCACTGTAGCTTCTCAACACATTTAAACAGGTATTAAGATTAAAAGCAGGCTGATATAAAATTACATACAGCTTTAAAATTGAAAGGTTCCTATGGAGGTATTGACCAGTAATGGTGCTATGGAGCAATGTTTTTTAGGAGTGGGTCACTGCTTTTTTTTTTTTTTTTTTTTTTTTTTTTTATGTATGCACATGAGGACAGAAAATGGTCAGCGGTCTCAAACTGTTCTATTCATCAACAGGGGGCAGTAATGTGCCAACAAAGCCAGTGAAAATGAAGACTGCAAACAAGTAAATATGGACGTAAACAATTCAGGTTTCAAAACACTAAATGTAAACTTATTCTACTTTGTCAGGAAACTCCACAGGGTGCCTTTAAATTCACTACATAGTTACCTGTACTTGTTAAATTATTTTATATGAGACATATTTGCACAGAAAATAGGCAAGGTGGTCACAAAAACGTAAATGCATACATTTTTGAAATCAGTTCACAGTGACCATAGGACTGGCAAAAAATCTATAAACATATGATAAACAGCATTTAAAGGAACTGAAGTCCTACAGAACTGGTGATAAAACTGAAATAAACAAAGGAACTGTAAAGTTTGTCAGAATGGCCAAAGGACTATAATGTGTGGGACCGAATGTGTCCCTGCATGTTTGCTGCAAGCACGGCCACACTCCCCCATCTGCAGAACAAAACTCTTGTAAATAAGACGGAGGGGGTGGACTGAGGACCCCCACCACCACCACCATCACCATAGGGTGAACAGTGCTGTCACTACACAGCCAAAGAGGGCCCATGAGGCAGGAGCCCAGTGTCTGTGAGGTCACTGTTAGAGCAGCCCACTGCACCTGCATCAACAGACGCAGAGCCCCAACAGCCAACATATAAACACTAAAGAAGATGTGCAGTGAGATGAGAAGGGGAATGACAATAAACAGGCAAGAGCAGAGCTTGTGTAGCTGCTTAATGACAAATAAATACAGCTGAAGTGGAGTCATAAACTTTGGGTTTTCAGTAAATAAGTCTGCTGATCTTTCTCTTTTCGCCTTTCAATATTCGCCCTTACTTGTAGGTTTTGGTTCTGTCCAACCAAATGCCACAGATCAGGGAGCCGACCATCCCCGCGATGACTATGGTGAGGCCTATCCTCCCAGCATTCACCTCTTCTCCCTGAAAGGTTATGGAGGAAACAACATAGATCAGTGACCTTGCATACCGTGGAAAGGCACGGCGGTTTAAGATAGAGAAAGATAAAGTTCCTGATAGATTTCACACAAGGGGAGGTGGGGTGTGAATTTGAATCAGTCTCTAAATTAATCTAATCTTGCATCAGTCATATCACCACACATCCTGTTAATAAAAGTTAAAATTAACACGCAACTCTTGGCAGCAGCCAGCAGTGATTCCTACAGTTAAAATATATTTTTATATATGAAATTCTGCCTTAAATAGGTCTATTACTACACTTTCTACAGGACATGACACATGGGGAAAAAAACATTTTAATTAGCGATAAATGAATGCTGTGTCTGGAGAAAACTGGATTTACTTGTGTCAAATTTATTACCACAGCCCAGTTTATTCATGTCATGTTACATTATTTCTGGGTATTAAAAGTTACAATTGAAGCTGACATCATATAAATATAAATACAAAGGCTGAAGCAACTTTTCAAGAACTGAAATGGCAAATTATAGGACATGCGACAGGAGTTCTGGGCAGGATGAATGGCTGGAGGTGTTGTGCTGACTTACAGGGTAATGATCGATGATCATGCGGTTCAGCAGGGTGCCAACAGCATAGAAACAGCCCACGTTCAAACCTGCAGGTTGGGAAACACTGTCAAAGAAGGCCTGCACACCACAAACCACAGGACAAAAATAAATATTTCAGGAAACTTTTCACAACGTTTAAGGAAGCACTGAGCTAACTTCCTCGACCGAATAATTAAATATTATGACATGAGCAGTGGAAAGATTTCACTTGTGCTTAATGGACCTGATTGAACTGGTTTCCAAAACAAAGAGCTGTGTCAAACCAAGGATTTCTAGAAAAGGTTAAGTAGTGGTGAGTTGAACGAGGGTTATAGATAAAGTCATAGTCAGTAACTCAGGCATAAGCCACACATGAAAGTTAAATTGAGTAGGAATGTAAAATGTAAAAATAACAATTAATTCGCTTTTTAATTTTTTACTACTTGCATATATTACTAAGAGAGTAAGAATGAGTCTTTTTCTTGAAGTAACTGGACGCTCAGGAGCAGCTACAGCTCGGTTAAACTGAAAGGGACAGGTGGAGCTGCAGCCTGCTGGGCATAGTGTCACAATCACAGGTAAATCTGAGACTCAAGTGAGCTCTGCATTCTTATCTGGCAACACAGAGACCATATACAGAGACCATATGCAGGGAAGGCAGGAAGACAGGGAGACAGAGACACACACACACTAATAATAGTCACATGAAATGACCCAGTAAGGTCAAAGAAGGTTAAAATGTTCCCTTAAACTGCTCACAGCTGTTGGGGAGAGTTTCTATCACTTGACAAACTTGACAAACTTGACAGACTGCAAAGAAACTAATGACGAAACTAAGTCCCTTTCACTACACAAAATGTTCTACCTCTGGGGCACGTCGATCAAATGCTTTTGTTAAACATTGTCAGACTATAAACAAACTTTGGACCCCTACAGGGCATGCTCCCTGCCCTCTCTTTGGATATTTTAAGAATTAATGACTTGCGTGCAGTGCACTTTTATGAGATGTAAAGGCAAGATAAGCCTTGTTAAAGGGAACGTGTCAAGGATTTCTTGGAAATCTGGTGGTGGTTTGCATACATTATCCAGGAGAATTGCTGACTGAACCTGGCAACTGTTTTCAGTTGGACTGGTCAATATAATGGTAACTGTGAGAGATAATAAAGATGTATAAGTAATATAGACACAAGATAAACAAAACAAACAGCAACAAACAAACATTAACTGCTGTGAATGGTGATGACCGACCGTAAGTGATGATGAGGAGGATGAAGGGCCTGTTGCGCAGCAGCCTGAGGATTGAGGCAGTGTAGGAGTACTGCTCTGATGGGATGCTACGAGCTGTGGCCTGGGCCTGAGTCGGAGGAAGTTTAGGACGCTCCTGGAAGACTGAGACATGGAGAGACCAATCACAATATTAAACACAAATAACAGCAGCAGAGATTCAACCATGAGACAACAGACACATCAGGTAGGTGGTCAAAGGGAGTTAGCATTTTGTTGACTTAGCTTAACTGACACACTGGAACAAGGAGATACAAAATTACTATATGTGAAATTTTGTCAAACAATAGGGACATTTAGGGAGCATATTGGGATTTGACGTTTCTTCTCTGTACACAAGCAAACAGGGTTGTAAACTTCCAAAATGTCTACCATATGCATGTGCCACATCACGAACAAGCCGTCTGTGTAAAGCACTGTCCTGCTGCAAACACTTCATGCACATTCAGACACAGCTAGACAGGCCCGAACGCTTGCCACACCTCCACATGATGCAGATATCCTTATTGCCTTCCACTGAGTGTTTCTCAGGCTGAAGGACAGTCAGCCCAGTCACTGTCTGACCTTTCAGGGGTGATAGCTGTAATGTGACTTGTTACAGTTGTTCTCTCTCCTGGGTGGAAAGCAGGCGCCCTTGGGGCGTTGCAGAGAAACACAGATGTCTGTCTTTGTGGTTCTTGGAGCTGAACCAGCCCGTTCTTCTCCTCCTGGTCAATCTGATTTGTTTGTGTACAGTAACCAGTTCTCACTAATTCGACAAATCTAACCAGCTCTTTGATGCAGCTGCTCTGTAAGTAGAGATGCAGTGATTAACACTAGAATATGACCTTGACTGCATGGAAAGTCTTTTGGAGCCCACACACTGATTACTTTCTTTTTTTACAGGCTGATTCGTGCGTATTAATTTGCCTTTAACACCCGGTGATTCCCCCACAGTTACTCAAGCAAATCCACTCCTATTATTATCTCTTAATGTAGACTGTCTCCATGGTTAACTTTGGTCTGTCGATTCTTTTTAGAGAATAGCAGCAGCCAAACTTCTTCTCTCACCTCTCTTTGCGCACCGTTTATGCAAATCACCAAATCCTGGGACTTTGTCTGCCCTGCTGACTCACAGGCCTGCTGTGGGGCTACAGATGGTCCAGCCAGCAGGACAACCCTCACACATGGCATCTTGCATGTATGCGTGAGGGTGTGTGTGTGTGTGTGTGTGTGTTTCAGTATATGTGTCATATCATGAAACTACCGTGGCCAACTGGTGTGAATTATCTTGCTGGAGTAACCGGCCATCTCTCGGTAACCGGTCCATCACATGACCTTAAGTGGAAGAAAAGTCTGTCTACAGAATCTTTGTCCAGGTGAATCTTTAGATAGAAAAAGATTTGTCTACGGAGCTGTGTGATGTGGGTGAATCACAATTTTGTGTGTTTTCTCCCTGGCATATCTTATCTTTCAAATGCACGGTTTTGTTTACATTAAATTAAATGAATTCAGTGGTTCCAAACACGTGGCTGGGACTGCCGGAGGGAGATGAATACAGTAAAAAAAGGTCATGGGATGATTACCAGGGTAAGAAATACACCTATTTGCTTTTCTACATGGTGATGGTTAGCTTAGCCTAGCACTCAGACTGGAAACAGGGGGAACAGCTAGCCGGGCTCTGTAAAAAGCTAAAAAAAAAAAAAGAAAGAAAGAAAAAAAAAGCCACACTTCTAAAGCTCACAAGTTAACCTTTATGTTGGCTAATTATATCTTTTTTGTTTAATCTGTACAAAAAACAATATTAAGTCACCGTGTCAGCCAAGTCTAACACATGACACCCTAGTCAAACAACAACTTATTTATATAATATGTTAATTACTGAGCTTTAGAAAAGCTGGCAGGAACATTTTTATCAACTTTGAATAGAGCCACACTAGCTGTTTCCCCTTATTTGAACTCTTGTGTGCTAAGCCAAGCTAACCACCCAGTGACTGTTGCTTTATATTCACAAGTAAAAACCAGGCTCAGAGACCAGGCACACTGTCCAGCTGGTCAAATGAACAGAGAATGAGCAGAAGTCTGCGTTTCAAGGTGCGCTTTAAAAACAACAGGAGACTGTGGTCAAAATACAACAGTGACAGTTTAGTCAGTCTGAATGTTGTGCATGGTACTACTATGGAATGCCTTCACAAGGATCCTTTTGTGTTTCTGAGGGCTTACGAGCCCCCCACCCTCCCCCAACATGACAGGACAACGGCTATTTCATGCGACTTGTTCCTCCCTTGCTGCTGCTGCTGCTCAGCCTGTTGTTCTCTATAGAGGAGTTCTACTACATTCTTACAACATGGTTCACTGTTGACTGTATCCTGACCAACCACTTTATTAATCTACAACAGTTATTAATCTACCTCCTCCCTGTATGACGCAGCACATGAATCTAGTCCTCTCAGGGATAAAAAATAGACAGACAAACGAATGGAACTACAGAATGCGAGGTGCTAGGTGTGTAATTAAAAATATAAAAAACTCTGGGATAATGTATTGAGGAAAAGACAAAGAGGGTCAAATGCATGGGTAGCAGATATAA
Source organism: Lates japonicus (assembly GCA_033238685.1). NCBI lineage: Eukaryota > Metazoa > Chordata > Actinopteri > Centropomidae > Lates > Lates japonicus. Next base: position 6,930,008 of record BRZM01000038.1, on the reverse strand, counting down.
AGCAGACTAAAGCTAAGCATTTTCTTTGACAGCTCATATCCTGTTTGTCATGTCAAGTCATGCCACTTCCTCCTATTAGAAATTGCTGAGTCCTTTTGTCACCATAGGTTCTCTGTTTTTGATGCAACATTTAATTTACAAACCAATACTAATTATTTTACTGTGCTGGAGCACTCTTGTACTTTTGTTCCCATTCCCGTGACATTTCTCCTGACCTTACTTGTACCACAATAGTATCTGTTTTGTCTTCCCTTCAGGGAGGGTTTTGTGTTGTGAACATGCAGGTCAGCGCTTTTCTTATCAACTGAATGGTGCTTCCTGTTAGAGAGTAAGTCTGCTGTAAATTAAAACCATCATCAGGTGGATCCACTGAATAGGGAAACCCCAACCCCGGCTAAAAGAGATGCTGACAAAAGGCATCGAAAAGTCTGAGTATAATAGAGGAAAGTATAAGATGTGGGGAAGTGTAAAAGCTCAGTGAATGAGGTGACAACGCCCTTGATTTCGTTCATTTCACTCACTTGACTTCTTCATTGACTGCTTCACCTCTTTATCCATTCACAAAAAAAAGAAGCATTGACTGCATGGTGCAGTAAAATCAGTTTTGATTTAATCTGCATTTTATGTAAATCCGAAAACTGCCGAAACTGCAAAAAACTTATCACCGTAAATGGTGTCTAGTCGTGCAGAAAGTTTCAGTTTTTATCTGCAGACGTTCCTCCAAGATATCTGTCACCACTCCAATACGATGGAGGTGAATGGAGCTTCTTTTGCACTCCACAAAGCAGTGAGAAATGACATTTGAAATACTGAAGAATCCACAGACTTGAGTAAGAACTGTTTTCACAGGAACAACTTCCTGTTGAAGAAAAAAAGTCCCATTGACAATTTTAAAGTGTAGTTTCTCAATGCTCTGAGCCGCACAAACCAAATATATTCACTTCCGTTGTATTGAGGCGACAGGACATGTTTCATTGATGCACATCTCAAAACTTTGACACGTAAAACCAAAACTACCTGCCCACTAGAAATAAAAGAGGAAATCATGGCCAGATCAACCTGCTTGGGCAGATTTGTTATTTTATTCTTAAGTCATTTTCCCTCGTTTTCTACGACTGTTACTCAGCGTCTTTGTATTAGTTTGTCAGACAAATAAAGCAATATGAATCTGTTAACTTGGGCCCAGACAATAATGGTGGGCATTTTATACTAAATCACATGGTTATTACAGAAAATAACTGTCAGACATATTGATATTAAATATAATTGGCAGTTTGGGGCACCCCCATAGGGGAATGGTTGGGGCGCGTACCACATGGGCTTAAGTGCCCTGAGCAGCTGGTCCCTGGATCGACTCCCGGTCTGGCTGGATCTTTACTGCGTGTCATTCCCCCACTCTCTCTCCCTGTTTCCTGTCTCATCTCCACTGTCCTGTCCATTAAAGTTGAAAAAGCCCAAAAAAATAACTTTAAAAAAAATATATATATATAATTGGCAGTTTAAGCCTTACAGTACTTCTATGATTGACTGACTCTACCTCGCACCAGATTTTCTGTGTTATTTATTTGACACAGATGTTGTGATGTCGTGCTTTAGAGCTGCAAATTTCTAATAAATGTGCGATCAATTCCATTATGTAGACAGAAATTATAAATATATCGTAAACCTGAGGTTTTTTTGGCCCCTTGTGAAGTTGGCCGCTTTGCCCAGCTGGTAAATCAGCCATGGAGAAAATACTAGTTTTGTTATTTGGGGCGGACTGACCCTTTACGTGCTGCATTCATCTTACCAAAGACAACGAGGATAAAGAGTAAGGTGGCCACTCCTGCTGTGATGTAGAACATAATGCTGATGTGGTGAGCCAGCTCATCCATGTCGTCCACGTTAGGCACCAGGATAGGAGGCACGAGGAACCCGATGGCAATACCCAGCTGTGAGAAAATGGACACACACGTATAACACAAGTTAGGGAAACAACTCAAGTGAGATGGGTAAGGAGAACACACCAAGGGCTACAATATTGTTTCTAAAGTAACATCAAGTCACGGTGGCTTGAAAAAATTCTGCTTGTAACCCCACTGTTGCTGATGATATTCTAAATCTCATACATACAGACTGAATGGCACCACAGCATGTGTATTTAGAAGCTATTATTCCTGGTTTGATACACTTTAAAGTGCATATAGTGATTTAATATTAATTATTCATTGTTCTACTATTGAAACAGACCAAATACACGTTTTTGCCCAAGAGAAAACCAACCCAGAAAACCATGTTATTGTCATATTACTACCAGATTATGTTGGTATTTGAACAGACATTAAATGCATCTATGTCATCTGACTGCCTCAACACAGAATTTCCTGATTGGGACTGAATGGTTTTACATTTAAACCTCTAAACAGACCAAGTACGATGAGGTGGTTTCAGCAAACAGTTAACATAACTCTCTGAGGCCTCTCACACTGAGACACTAGAAGTCCTATGTGACTCTGGCATCCAGTGCATCCCTGCATAATCTACAGACAGCCGTTAGAGAGTTCGTGGCTCTGTATGTGTCGCCAGCTGCAGAATCAACAGCAGAAATCAATGGTGATTGATTAGATATTATAGACAAACCTGGTTTCCCAGAACTCCTATGGAACAGGCGGTGGAAACCTCTTTCTCTCCAAACCACACAGAGGCAAGGTAAGAAGGGATACCGAGGACAAACACTGTGGCAACTGAGCACACAAACTGGCCCAAAAAAGTGATGGGGAACAGGCTGGGACTTGCACTACCAATTTTTATCCACGCGCCAATGCAGTTAAAGGCTGAACCGACCAGGACGACATCCCGGATGCCCCTGTTGTCCAGGAGCCACAGGACGGGCAGAATCAGCGGTATGTAAGTAAGCAGATATATCATAGACAACCAGTCGATGGCCAGTGAGTCTATGTTGTAAAAGCGCATGAAGATGTTGCTGATGATGCCGTACTGGAGCCACATGAAGGCATTGCTGGCCGAGACGGCGCTGAAGAGAAACAGCATGAACCAACGACGATGGTAAAGTTTGGTCTCGTGCTGCGGGACCAGCTCAGCACGATCACCCTGCAAAGCCTCGACGTCTAACCGGGAGCCAACAGAGATGGCTCTGCCCAGAGGTCCTGGACTCCACTGCAGCGAAGCGAGGCCCGGAGCGAGATTCTTTGCAGCCTTGGACCGCGGCCACTCTTCACCACTGAGTTCAGAATTTGCATGGTTGCCTTTCAAAGAGTTGTTCTGTGGCATTTTCAACTGTCCTAAAGCGGGGGCCCCCCTGGAACGTGAGAGGTGAGAGGTCTCTAAGGGTTTCGGAGCTTGCGTCCTAACAGCTTGCTGTCCTGTGTGCAAACTGCTTGTTGCAGAAAGATGCCAGAGAGCGAGCACAGCTGGAGCTACTAATGCTTTTACTTGTGTCCTCAGTCCATTCACAGCTCAGTGGATGTGATGGCACTGGGCCTCTACACCACATGTCCACATATTTATTACCTTCAGTCCTGCCATGTGATGTTAATACAGGGAATCTTCCACTTCCACCTAAACCACTCCCACCAACTCGGACCCAGCGTTTCCTCTTTAGTAAACTGTCCAAATGTCAGTGACCCTAGAAAACTAAAACAAACCTATTTTATCTCTCTGTTGAACTTTAATGAACTCTCTTGTGAAAGCTAACTCATTTGAATATGAGAAGCTGTTGCACAGGGTTAATGTTTCCAAATCTTTGCTACTGTTTGCCTACAGATTCATATAACTATTATACAGCAACAACTATATATATATAACTATACTATATATTACAACTTTTTAGTGTCAGTCGTGCTTGAGGTGAATGGCTATCCTAAGCCTTCAAAGACACTATGAACAAGCAGACATGGATGTGGCAATAAAACGATGTCCCAGCGCTGAGTGATGACTTTTCAGTGACATTTACTTGGAGTTGATGTTAGTTGACTCAAGTGTTGTTTGTTTGCTTGTGGGCTTATATTAACAGTGGCATGATGCTGTTCTTTGCGCTCCTGTCTGCTTCTTTGTTTGCTGATGTGAATTTTAGCAGCTCGCTGACTGTTGTTTTTGTATGTGTGTGTGTATGTGGACACATTTTCATAAAAATACATAAAGGTCTGTCTGTGTGCATCATTTGTGTTTGTCATGCTTGTATTTGATGTTGTATTTCCAGTTTGTTATTTAGGTGTTTCCTGGGCCAGGACCAAAGTCTGGAAAAGCAGCTTTGCCAGAATCTTCTCGCAGCTTCAGAACATACTTTTTCGGTGGAGCACTGACATAATGGCATTAACTAGGTGAACTTTATTTTTTCCTCACTCACAGCTACACCACCCTGAGCATGCTCCATCTTGTCCAACTTCCTTTGCTGCCCTTTAACATATTTGTTGATTTACACAAATTTGGATCCTTTTTTAGTTTCGTTTTTTAGTGTTTAATCTTACTGTGATTACTATCAGAGCCGTGGCTGAGAGCACGTATAAGCACTGACCACCTGAGGACATGTTTAAAGAAGAGGTTGTTTTCCTCAACTATGAGCATTTCAGGAACTCATGGATGCATCATCCACGTGATTCATGCTGATGAATAATAGGTGGCTTTGAGCTCACTTAGTTACATGTATGTGCACAGATCTGTCACTTTACTGAGTTTAACATGCTTATAACTTGATGAGAAATTTTGTTTTGTTTTCATCTTTCATTAATGTAGTTTATCTGTGGTGATTCAAGCAACAGTGGTAAATCTTTGTCTCTTCTTGCATGCTGTGTAGCTGCTTCACTGTGAGTTGCTCCCATTCATTCCCTCAACATTCTCAGCACACAATGTTGCGCCTCAGACGGACAAGAGATGCACTGTGGTGGTCTGAACGTGCGTAATTGCGCAAATGTACCAAATAGATGTGGGGACGTCCACGTGATTAGTGATTAGTGGAGCTATTAGTTTAAATGAGTGATCAAGTAGGCGACTGGCTAACTTGACCTACTTACTGACCGGAGGACAGTCTTCACCTTCACAGCCTACCTGATTCCCGAAGACACCGATGGAGCAGGCGGTGGACACTTCATCCGAACCGAACCACACCGACGCGATTCTCGACGGCATCCCGAGGATGAACACCTGCGCCAGCGAGCAGGAGAACTGCCCCAGGAAGGTGACGGCGAACAGGTCGGGTCTGACGCTGGTCACTTTGATCCACGTCCCGGCACAGTTGAGCGCGGTGGCCACCAGCGCGATGACCCTGAGCCCCTTCTTGTCCAGGAGCCAGGTCACCGGGAAGATGAAGGGAATGTACGTCAGCATGTAAATCATGGACATCCAGTCTATGGTGAAGCTGTCTACGTTGTAGAACTTCATGAAAATGTTGTTGATGATCCCGTACTGTATCCATTGGAAGGAGTTGCACAGCGAATACGAGCTGAACAGGAGGACGATCATCCAGCGCCGTTTGTACAGACGGGTCGGTCGCTGCGCCTCGACACCGTCCCGCTGATCGTGATCGTCTGCGCGCCGACCCGCGTCACCCGCCTCCAGCTTGGCATGGTTCTTCGAGTCCGCTTCAGTTTGATCCTCGTAAAGTTTACCGTCTTCTAACGTTGGTTTCTCACTCATATTAAACCACCCTCTTCTGTATGCTCATAGAGTATGAAGTTTACATCAAACTGCTGCGGGTCAAATCACTGCAAACTGAACTGAAAGTGGCTGAAATTCGCCCTGATTCATGGGTTAACACTCCGATACAGCACAGACAGGCCTAAAACTTCATGTTGCCACCTAAAAGGAGAAGTTCAAGTTTCAAATCTCCATTCTATTGGTCTGAACAGTAGATAAAGTAGTGAAGGCTCTACAACTCGCAGTTTGTGCGGCACTCTCGGATCCATTAACTCATTTCCTCCCCCGGGGTTGAAGTTAGTTTAGTAGCCGAACTTGCGCCCTAAAGCCCGTAGAGTTGAAATAATTTGAAGGATACGGATAATGTTATGAATGAATATGATCCTCTCGGGTCGAGTTTACCGAGTGTTGACACGTGTAGGAGCGCCCGCTGTGACCCCCTTCACCCGGACCTAAAACACCACTTTGGGATCCTGAAACAACTCGGTCAACTCAGACAGCAAGGGCGGAGTTTCATTAACTTGTTGTTTATGGTGCCTGTGCCGGCTGTGACACTGAGACATCCGACACTCTTAACACCGAGTAATGGCTATTATTCCATATCTGATGCATTAACAGTAAATTTGTTGAGGAACTTAATAAATAAGCCCATTTTAACAGCTTTATTACAACTTCACGTCCTCGTTTAAGAACACTGCATTCAACAGGTCATTTATTTCAACCACCAACTGTGGAACAAGTGAAATGAAAAAGACATTTTTAAAAAAAAGCCTCAGCTGTGCTCAAGAACAAAACATAATTCATACACACACAGGACAGGCCATAAAAGATCATTTTTGTGCTTTTTAACATAAACTACTGTAACTTTGTCTTTCACATAAGTAAACAGTGCCATCTAGGGACGCTATCATCAGAGGAATAACACCTACATGGTTTGTCATCATGCACCCCTCCCTCCCCTCCCTCCTCTCTGTTATCTGCATTAGTGCAGACATCACACACTCTGCTGTACCCTGGCAAAGAAAAAAAAAAACACTGCACAAAGACATGTCTATAACAACCTCTCTGAAGGTCAGAAAAGTTGACCTCCAAAAAAAGACATTACATGTAATAAATATCTCTGCTGGCTCTCCTCACATGAAAAGCAGTAGGTACACAAGGCAAGACCCCTTTGAATGCCCATTCCTCACAGCACGGCCATTTTTACTTCCTTTTTTGTCTTTTTTGGCAGCCACAGGTTTCTAAGTCTTTTTTTATAAAGGATCTTGATGGTACATTCTGTTTGTCCACAATCAAATCTGTCAAAAGCTCCTGAGCATTATCGATCTACATTTACACACTGAAAGCACACAATATCACAAGAAACTCTTAACATGACAGGGTAGACAAAGGTCCTCTCTATGACACTAAAAATCAGCAATTTACAAAAATATCGACTGAGTCACCTGAACGTACAGTCAGTTGTCGTTTCACCCAATGTAAACATAGACTGGTTGATAATTCTAGCCATCGAGACATTTAAGTTCACATACAGATCAGATAAGAGCAAATAGATGAGTAGAAGCAAAAATAAATAGTTTTTGAATACTGCATGTTACAGTTTGGGCTCCATACTGTCACTGTCTGGCAGACATATCAGCCTGTCATGTTTCTTCTCCATCAGTTTTGAACAATGGTTAACAATCATAGACACATCTCCAGTCAGTCTCTCTCTCCATTGAGGTCAGTCATCTTGTTTTTCACAGCGCGTCCTCGGCCGCCTCTCCGTCCCGCCCGGTCAGGTCAGTGCTGGTAGTGTGGTACAGCGATGTGCTGGTGGTGGTAGCTGCTGTGGTGAGGTGGGTAGAGGGAGGTCTGTGGTCTGGGGTGCACAGGGGCTCATGGCTGCTCAGCACCGACGACAGGTACTTGGCCTCCTCCGTCAGCTGCTTCACCTTTCCTCAGGGCTGCGTTCTCCTTCTCCAGGTTCTCACTCTCCTGGAGGGGTGACAAGAAGCGTTTGAGCAAAAGGCGATAACAGCAGCTGACATCAAACTAACACTCTTCAACTCTTATCAATGAAAAGCCAAATGTGCAGCATCAGATCACATCTCCATACATGCATTTTCTCATGTTTTAGTGCTTTAACCACAAATTTATTTCAACCGTTCCCCCCTGAAGACTCTCAGTCTACAGCCACGTAGACTCTCAGTCTTGTTTCCAAATTCATGGCAGCCACAGGTTTCCATTCAGTAAAGTAGGTGTGAGCATCAGCATGTAGATTGGTGAGGTGGTGGCACTGCCTTGTACTTTCAAGTGCATAATAACTCAAAAATAAGAAAAAATAGACAGTGGATGGAGTTCATTGTGATGAACTGCCTATTCTAAGCAAATCTCTGCAAGTGAGTTTTTATATTATCAGTACGAAAACTATATGAAGACCTATTGTGCTGTGGGAAAAAAGTTGTATTACCAAAATAAAAGTATGGCGTGGTACTCTTTGGAAAATAGTTGTCAGTAATGCTAAAACAGTGGTATGCTACTTTTATTTTTGTACTTTATAATCAAAGTAGTGAGTCATATGCATGTTTCATTGACCTTTTTTCCTATACTGAAATGAGTGCAGGTCAGTGTTAGTTTGGTATCTAATCTGTAATATGTATTAACACTGTTAAATGGTTCAAACATAAACTTTACGGTATGAAGTGTTTGCACCTCCCAAAGTAGCAATCTAAAGTATTGTTACTCTGACATTTTGATGATGTAAAGGCCTTTCAAAAAATAATCTTTCTCACTGATCATTTAACTGAGAGACAAGGCATTGAAAAGCAAACTGTTGCAAGTAGCTGCAAATTTTTTGTGTGTGTGTGTGTGGAATAGCAGGGGGAGAAATCTTCCACAAAAAGGTCACCGCGCTGACGATTATAATAATAAGCTGGGTCCTTATCGTCACAGAACCTTACAAACTCCCTGTTTTGCGTCACTAGCCAAATACAGCCCACTACTATCAGGCTTTTGAAGCGGAAGATCATTTTCCTCCGCCCACGACATACCTCAAGCCTATTTACACAGAAGAAAAAATATCAACAAAGAAACAGGAAGGGGCCACTGTGTCATAAAGTAGGAAAATTCAATTCTGTTTATCTAGTGAGACGATTGAGCAAAACCACGAATATGTTCTGTGGTCCCCTAGTGTTCTCTGTGACTCTGGTGACAAGGTTTAAGAGATTGATAATATACACCGTACTCACGAGACGGGTTCTCATTCAAATAAGCTAGACTGATATTACTGTCACAACGTGGCTTCTGTAGTCAAAATTCAGTTCGGATTCCTGATAAGGTTCACAGAAACAGCTGCTCTGAAAGCATCATGGTGACAGAGCACAAAAGTACACCATCTTTTAGTGATCGCGGTTTACGCTGTGTGGTCAGTGTGTTGAAATAAGGGTTGATGCAAAAGACAGCATTTCCACTTAGCAAAGTCAAAATAGTATTTATAAGATAATATATACTGAGAAGCACTGTCACACCCTGCCGCGATTGGGTAACAGGTAGTTGGTAACTGGAAGAAACGAAAACAAAACAGGTCTCATATTCAGAAATACCAATATCCAGATGTTATCCAGAGGCAGAGCAGAGGAAACACTAGACAAGACTTTTAGAAGTTTAAGTTAATGAGTAAAAGACTCCACCTTGTGCCAAGTTAAACAAGCAAAGTTGAAACCACACAGAGTCATCTCTTACACTGGACTACCAGCTACAGCATCACATGAAAAGAGAGAGAGATGGCAAAAGAATAATGGTGAGATGAGTAGAGCAGCTAGTCTTAACTCCACACAGTCTCTGGTGCTGATTCTGCAGTGAAAGGGAGTGATTGCCCATGACTGCAAGCACTTATTCCTGCTTCTGCAACACACAGAGCAGCTTCCCAAGAGTGCAGCAGCCCAACAGAAGCCATGACACACGCCACATGGTCAGGTGCAACATTTTGTAAATATAGTACAAATCCATTCCCAGAGGCTTAGAGGCACTGTGGCTGGGATTTAAGAAACCATTACACGCACAATAAACTGTTCATTTATGTCCACAAATCATGGCATTAGATAGAAATTGATCAGCTGACATGGCCTCAGCCTGCATGAACATCTCCTGTTTGTTATAACATTATCTGCGATAAAAACAAAAAAAAATTGCCAAAACCTCCATATTTAGTAAGATACCCTAATTACCTTGTATACCAAGGCATACCTTTGTATACCTTGTATAGATAATCAGATCGCGTTTATGTGTAGCTTTTGTTTGCACTAAATGTCAGGCAGTGCAATATTAAAAAACAGTGGTTTTTACATTTAATACCATATAAAATCTGTTTTGGCTTAAGCCCCTTTGAGAAATGTCTTCAGAAGCAGAAACCAGTGGCAAATTGTTGAAGTAGTATGGTGCATGTTGTGAGAAAGGTCTCTCACTAAGTGTAGTGGCTGTCAGCCTTTCTGAGTTTGGTCTCCCATCCTGCCTTTTCTGAGCAGCGATCCTGTTCTTCTTCCTCCGTGATCACCTTCTTTGCATCATCTGAGGAGCTCTGGCAAACACAACCAACGGGTTAACGGTGTCTGTGTCTGTGTCTGTGCAGTTACACCAATATCAAGTGTTAAACTGCTATTTTTGGCACACAGGGGGTTTCCCTGACTGAGAAAAGTGAATTCTCTAGAAGCTATTTGGTTAAGATTAGCGACCTGGTCCTCATTGGTGGGTTTAAGTGTGAATGGGAGGTCTCATCTAGGTTAATGGCAGTTTGACAGAAGATGGGCTCAGCATTACACCTAATGTGAAGGGCTGGGCCTGGGAGTGGTTGAGTCATCGTTAGGTATAACGCACAATTCGTTTCATGTCCTGAACACTCATTTTCATATCGTAATAACCAATCCATTTCAAAATGCTGGAGTCAGTTGGACATCAAAGAGAGAATAAACACTATCTAACTGCCTTCTGAACTGTCCGTTAATCCCATTGCTGAAAATTCGTATCAGCTGATGCTGGAAATTTGCCCCATCCACACACAGCGAGGCTCCAGCTCTTAACAAGCATAAAACCAGTATTTGAATGTTTTAATTCTAGAATTCTGTTGAGCAAGAAAAATGAGTAACAATGTGCTAGAGAGTGGCACATGTGAAACCATATAGCAGTGAGGATGATGGGCAGTGTCTCACATGGCAGAACCATACAGCACATACTGCATTTAACACACACTGTCTGTTCCTGACAGCTTCCCAAATCATCTCACAGCTTCTCGAGATCGCGGCAAACAAAGGATTCCTACTACTTGGAGAAGTGATGAATTTTTGCAGTTTTTCACAAAAGCCTACACTTGAGGCTTAGCCATGCCTCCAGCCTAATGTAATGGAAAACACCCCTGAGAAATCAGAAAGAGCTACAGGACAGAACTAGTGTCTCTCTGGTAGGTTGTGTTTGCCACCAGCAAACGTGCACGACAGGCTGTTAATTGGGTTAAAGATTTAGGAGGAAAGATGAAGTTTAATTCAGAGGGAACAGTTTAAATGTCGCTCAGAAAGCTTTAACCACAACACATATAAATATCCAGTGAAAACAAGACGTAACCAGGTCGACACGGAACAATAAAAGTAAATGGAAGAGCACACTTACCGGTCTGCTTCCCAGGTGATGGGACTTGTAACTTGTGTCATTGCTGCTTTGTTTGAGCTATAGCCAACTGTGGCGACTGAAACCGTGTGTCTTTGTCCACTGCTTTGTGTTTTGAGTATGTATGTGTGGGGTGTGTGTTTGTGAGAGAGAGAGAGAGAGAGAGAGAGAGAGAGGGGAGAGAGAGAGACTCTGTGTTGCAGAACGAGTTGCTGAGAAGAACTTAGCTTACCACTTAATGAGTAATGAGTCTCCTTCTTCCCTCTTTTCTTTCCCTTTCTGTCACTCCTCCTTCTCTTTCACTCTCGCTCATGCTCTCCTTCTCTCTCTCTCTCTCTTCTCTCTCTCTCTCTCCCTCACACGCACACACACACACACACTGCGAGACTATCTGTCTGCCTAATTAGCTGTATCTGATGTGGCTTCTGGTAAGAATCAGGGTAAGTTGCATTAGACTGGAAGTCACATGTCTGATGGAAAGTTAAAGCACATAAGGTAATCTTGTAAACTCCAGAAAAATAACATTGAGTGTTTAAGTAACAACATGAATAAATATGGGTGGGTATCACCATTCTCAGAAAAAGTTTGCCTATGTGTGAAATACTAATATTTTATGTAGAAATGAATGTTTGGCAGCAGCACAGTCGCACTTAAATAATAATAATAAATAATGTAATAACAACTTTCTCCTAAAAGACAAGATACCATCTTTGCTGCAACCCCTTCCTCACGTGTGATTGTGTGTGTGTGTGTGGGCATATGTCTAGGTGCATGTGGGTTTGACGAGGTAAATATGGGCATTCCCGCTTCCTCTTTTTTTAGCAATCACATACGATATCACGTTTCGACTAAATCCTCAAGAGACAGCGCATCCCTAAACTCCAGATGGATGACTGGGTTGCGAATATTTGCACACGCCTCATGGTAATTTCCAGAACTGTACCACGCTCTCTTGCTTGCAACACACCAGCTGCAATAAAGTGAGGCAATAGCAAAGGGCCTTGGGCATTGAGAAATTGCTGGAGGGGCTCCCCAGAACCCCCACCTATAGAATTCCCGCATTGTGTTTTTTTTTTTTTACCCTAAATGACTGGGTGAAGATGTTGAATCATGGGGAATCTTTAAGAAGATGTACAGTTTGAGGAGGTTGAATAGTCACTGAATGCACAAAGCGGCGAGGGGGGGGAAACGTGCTGGAAATTAAAAGACAATTTGTGACTTAAGTGCCTAACAGAGACGTCTTTTGTGTGTTTGACACACAATGACGCTTTAGCGTCTGAGAAAATCCAAAATGGAGGGGTGACGACCCTAAAGCTGCCGTGCCCTTTTTACTTGTGTGCTATTCTCTTGTTTGCCCCCATCACAAGGTAGCATTTGGTGGTGCAAGAACTAGATTTTCTTGTGTGAGAAAAAAAAAAAAAAGAAAAAGAATCAGGACCAAAACAGCTTTGCTTGGCAGAACAGTCCTCCCACACAAAAACATGTTCTACCATCACAGGAATTTTGAAGAGCTTGGGCAAGGGCAGACATTTCTAATACTTGGCATTTAACGCTGTCCAAAAGAGTTGAGTCTGTAAAAAGAAAAGAGAGAGAGCGCATGAGGAAAGCTGATTAGTCAAATTCTGCTTTAAACAGGAGAGAACAATACAGTACAAATAGAGTTGAGGGGAAAAAACAAAACAAGGGCATGGCTTTGACTTAATGTGGCCCGATCCATATTTAGTTTATCTAGAATCCTTAAACAACCTCAGTTTTGTGGTGCTCAGAAACTCCATTTGGATCCTTACTAAACCATAAATTCTTTCACATATTGAGATCAGGTCAAAATGTGTTAAGAGTTTTGTAATTCTGTTTAATTTCACTGAAATGCATTTAATGATTTTAATAAACAGATTAAGTTTTATATTTTCTTTAACATTTTAATTCTGGTGCTCACCGTGAAAGGTTTCTGTAGCTTATCAGTTCACTTCAAGCATCCATGCTGATGACAGCTTAGTAAATGTGATAGTTAATATGTGCAGTTTAAATTAATTTTAACCAGTGCTGTCAACAGCAGTCACGCTTCTTTTTCAGGCCTCACTTACTGCACTTGTAAAAACCCCTAAAGGGCCATTTATTTAGATAGCAAACACTCTCTTGTGGTCTCTCTTCCTTGGAAATGACCGTGGGAGGTTTCTAATAAGCACCAAATTACCGAGGGAAAGTGAAGAATCACGTAGATGCTGATGACCGTAAAAATAACAGCACTGACACGTGTGATGTGAGTTTACTGAACACAAATAAATCTTCACCTCAAAACAAAGGCCATTCATGAGTCATTACAGCAAATGTGTAAAGTCCAGTCAGTGAAAACTTTTGTTTTCTCCTTTTTCTTGGCCCAAACCTCACAAACAGTAACACATGGTATGAAGTTATTTTCACTCCTCAGATACAGCTAAACTGTTTATTTTATAAACTTATTCCACACTGATATTTGGATGTTGGACAAGGAACTGAAGCTGAAATCAAGGTTATTGTATTTTTGCTAACATCCTTTATGGTTGACCATAAATGCCACCTGCTTCTCGTGAAAAAAAAAAAAAAAAAAAATTTCAAGTGGTCTCATGTGAATCTGGGAAAGAACATGGTGGTAAATTTCTTAAACTTACCTAGTTTCACTTTAGGTCTACAAATATACCTTATGTTATTCTTCCTTTGGAAATTACTTAAAACTGGAACATTTCAGAAAATGCCGTATTCTTTGCATGTTGCATACATTAAGATTCGAGGCAACACCTCCTCGTCAACCGAGACAATCTATGGAGCTGATCCACAGCCAAAATACACCATTCAAAGTCAAATTCTAAAATCTGAGATTTAAATTTTAACTCTCTGATAGCATCAGCTGCTGGGAACTGACACTTGAGAAATCAGGTCAGTCTGATTGCAAATGATGACATGTCTGGAAGGCGGCGTGGACGAGCAAATCATCACTGTAAAGGTTACACATGGGGAGAAGTGACAGTAAGTGATGGAGAGCTGCAGATCTAATGTAGATTTGAAGTTGTTGCTGTGTATTAGATATTTGATGTAATGTGAAGGTCTTTTGAATGTGAACAGCCAACATGCACAAGACAACTCTGATTCTTGTATAACACAGTATCATGTGTGGATAAATTATGTTGGGGTTGCTGATCAACAGGTTTAAAGTTGAAGAAAACATCAACATTAAAGCGCTGATACACCCTGAAGCTACAGCATATCTCAACAGTACTAAGAGTAGTTGGTTTGCAGCTTTAAATTAGACCCACCTGCAGGATCTTATTACACATCCATGGACATGAGGAGCAGTGGTGAGTGTGGTTGGTGTAGTAGCTGCTGTCCTCCAGGTGGAGGTGGTGTAGGAGCAGCAGATGAGCAGGTGTGTGCAGGTTCTGACGGGAACAAGAAGACAAAGAAGCAGCGATGAAGCTGTTGTGTGGTGAAGATAATGTTTGTGTGTGTGTGTTGTGACAGTAGTAGAGCTGAGTGTAAAAGACTGTCTCGCTGTGTTACTCAGGCTGCGCTACAGCGTCTATTCACGGGCGCGATCCCACTATTGGAGAGGCGTGTGGCACGGGGGTTTGACCTGCTCCGTTTCCGACCCAACAGTGCACCTCCCTTAGACGACCTGAGGTCCTGGCCCCCAGAGCACCATATTGATACTGAACTTAGTGCGGACACCCGCTCGGCATAGTCCGCTGCAGCTCAGAGCTCCTGAGCTCAAACGATCCGCCAGCCTCAGCCTCCCGGTAGCTTGGATTACAGGCGCGCGCCACCGCACCCGGCGAAGAAACACAGACACTCACAGAGCTTTTGACTCTGACTAGCGTGACGTCATCACGGAGCACCGGCGTCTGATGGCGGGAGATTAAACTGCAGCTGCAGTGAGGAAGACTGATTGACTGACTGACTGATGATTTCAAATCATGTCTCAGTTCATCAGCCTGTAACTGTGTTGAAGTGTTTCTCTGTCTCTGATCACATCTTGTCAGGATGTTTTACCAAAGTCAACAACAGACAAACAAGTAAAACACAAAGTTGTTCATCACTTGTCACTCAAAGGCCTTGTGTCTGACTGGACCTCTGCTCAGGTTGAAGATGATCAGTGCAGGGACCAACATGTATGTGTCAGTTAGAACTGTCCCATCCTGACAAGTTCACTCTGTTCACGTTTGCACAGCGCTGAGGAGATCAGGAAAATTAGGTGAAAGCACCTGTGTGGGTGTGCAGCAGGTGTGGACCGTAGCTACAGTTCTCTCTCTCTCTCTCTCTCACACACACACACACACAAAAGCAGCCAAAGCGAAACAGATGCAGCATGTATGACTGGATATAAAAAGCACAGTGGTAGGACCTCTGACATGTTCACATAATTATCAATTAAATATTAATGAACTTATAAAAAGTCAAAGCATTAACTTGAGACTGAAGCAGCTCAACACAACAGAAATCAGGTTGTCTCAATTACAGCATCAATTTGACCTCTTATTGTTACAGTATATAAGGCAGGCAATAAAGACAGAAACTGAATACAAACATAAGATGTCAATCATCAAATATATCTGTCTATGATAAAACATTTTAATCAGACAGCTGACTCTTGAATACAGAGGTGTAACTATCATATATACAGATGATACAGCTGTGACGGGTCTCACAACAGTTTGGAGCTTCAATTCATTTGATCTTGTCACTATTGGAACAAAAAGAGCTCAAGCATCCACCTCTACCCCTTATGTAGTCAAACCTCATTATCTTCAGTGAAAAGAATGAACTTTTTTTTATTATAGACATTAGATGCCATCTGTCATCATCCTGCTCCACCTCAGGATTTATGTCCTGGTATCAAACCTGACTTGAATAATAGAGCAGTGATAGAAGAGCAGAGCAAAACAAACTGGAAATGTTTATGTGAACTCAGAGAGAAAACCTGAAACACCTGACAAACTGGTTTAACACAAAATATAAGTAACTATAATAATTAGTGGAGGACCTCTGTGTCTGTTGTGTTTCCTTTATTTGAACAGTTACTGCACTTTCACTAGGATGAAACTATCTCCATTAAAACACTGACACAGGGACAAAAGCAACAAAGCAACTTATTGGTAGTTTCAATATGTTTTAGTTTGTCTCCACCTGCAGGACATGAGGAGCAGTGGTGAGTGTGGGTTGTAGTAGAAGGAAGGTCTCCAGGTGAGGTGGTGTAGGAGCAGCAGATGGACAGGTGTGTGCAGGTTCTGACGGAACAAGGATAAAGAAGCAGCGGGATGAAGCTACAGTGGTGTAAAGATATAAAGCAGACAGTAGTGTAGAGCTGAGTGTAAAAAAGACTGGTCCGCTGTAGTACTTCCAGGCTGCGCCACAGCGTCTATTCACGGGCGCGCGATCCCACCACTGAAAGCGGGCACGGGGGGCTTTGACCTGCTCCGTTTCCGACCCACGGCGCACTCCTCCTAGGGACGACCCAGGTCCCGGGCCCCCAGGAGCACCATATCGATACTGAACTTAGTGGACACCCGATCGGCATAGTCCGCTGCAGCTCAGAGCCCTGAGCTCAAACGACCCGCCAGCCTCAGCCTCCCCGGTAGCTTGATTACAGGCGCGCCACCGCACTCCGGCGAAGAAACACAGACACCACAGAGCTTTTTGACTCTGACTAGCGTGACGTCATCACGGAGCACGTTGCTACAGCGTCATCTGGTGGCGGAAAATAAATCTGCAGCTGCAGTGAATAAGACTTCAATCACTGCCAGAGCAACATACCGTAATATTTTATCTTAGTGACAGAAAACGTGCAGATTTAATTAGTCACATCACATCATTAATAAGCCTCATAATATCTGAGTTTAATTTACTGTCAACGTATCCACGTGGCTGAAATGTTTGCCTAAATCCTAAACACTCTGTCATCAGTTCACCATGCTGCCTGCTGTATATTTGAAATCAAAGCTTCCTGGTAACTCAGGCTGGTAAAGCAGGTGTTTTATTCACTCTCCTCCCAGTAAAAAGAGCAAAAGTGTAATTTCAGAATAATGTACACATAATTACTCATGTTTTCATTTGATGTTCACTGTTATCATCATTGAATAAAATTGTGTAAAGTGTCTTTTGCTTGCCACTCTTGAATTTGAGAAATCACCTGAATTTACTTTATATTACAGCAATAACCCAGCTGATAACAGATTCCACTTTAACGCTTTGTTTTTGATATTACGCACACAGACACACACACACCATAAAATTTAATTGATAGATGGCAACCCTGAAGTAATGCGAGAATATACATTTGAGACGTTTTCTATATTTGAGCAGTTGTTCATAACTGGCTTTATTTTCACATTTTAGTGGAATAAAACAATCACAGTATACACCTGCAGTATTCAAGGCTCCTCTTCATCTCAAACACAGCCTAACTGGATGTGTTTATAGATGCCAAACACATCATGACTTTATAAATGAGGTCACTTATACAGTATATTCATAAAAGTTGTTTTATCAGCACAGCATCATCTCTGGTTTATCAGTAGAGAACACCTGCTTAGCTTTTCCAATGGTAACAATGAGTCAAATCTTTGAGCTTACTACAAGAAAACACATTACAGATACAGCTTTTCATTTTAATGTAACTGCAAGATTCATAGTTTATTTATGTTTTGTGCTTCATCATCTGCTACTGCATGAGACTCATACCTGAGCTTATCCTTGAATAGAGAACAAACGTTTCACTGAACAGCCAACAACTATCCTCACTGACCTGGTCATTAAAAACAAAAATAAATTAAGATCATCTGTCGGCGGGGAACATCCCCATGAGCCACACTCTACAGACCATTAGACAAATGAGGAGAAGAGATAAATGTAAAGTTCATTGTGGATCAATTTAATGTTTTGAGAGCATCAGCAAAAAAACGGACTGTTCATCTTACAAAACTCTTTTCTTAAAAATCAATCCAAACAATAAAATAAAACAAAATGAAATGAAACAACAGTTAAATCTAAGAAATGAAAGTCCATAGACACAGATCCATTTCCCACAGCTTCATATGTTGACCACTGGGCTTCTGTCAGACTCACTGGACTTAATTAGCTGTGAAAAAAAAGGCAGAAAGCATTTAGCAAGTGCAAATATGTCTTTGTTTTAATTGCCGTAATGTTTCTGAAATGTTTCATCTGGATGAAACCCCCTCATAGACTAGCTGAGCTTAACCCACGAGGAGTCCATGGTGCAGGAGAAACTATACTTATCCACAAGCACAAACACTACAAACTCTGATCATATGGAATTTGTTGTTGTGTGACTTTCACTTAGCGTGATCCCCATCTGTTCACCTGCTCTGTGATTTCGTCCACTTCAGGGCGTGTCTCGGAGGCACCGATGTGGTTGGGTGGTAGAAGGTGCACCCAGCTCGTTTACACTGCGCTGCGAAGCGACAAGGCTGGGGGGGAGAAAAAATCTGAATTGCTAATGATCTGAAAGCCAAATCCTATATGCAGTAAAATGAATACTATACAGTTAAAGCTCCACAAGTGCACTTCAGTATGTTTTACCTTGGGATGATAAAACGGACAGTCCATCTTCTTACACTCTGGGAAGAAACGACACACACTTGTGGTTTGCACTGGCTGCACTGCTGTGAACACAAATAATCCAGTTAGAGATGCAGGCTGGAAGTTCTTACCAAGCAAACTACCGATAACTGCTAAAATAAAGCTAAAATCTGCTGTGTGACAGTGTGCGCTGATGATATAATGAGAGTGAGAGCACCTGGCTTGGGCGGAGGAGCAACTGTGCCTCTGCGGCTGACATGAGTGAAGGGACAGTCTGGCTTAGTACATCTGGCGTCGTATTTACAATTAGGATGGATGAAAAGGCATTTGTCCCCAAACTTGCAGTTGGGAAAAGTCCTTCAGGAAAAAAAAAAAAGACACATAAAGTAATGAAGAACAAGTCTGAGTGAGTGCTACATGATCAAAAAGTCCATTATCATTTCTCCAGTTTACAAACAAGATGGCTCACTTGCACTGTGTTGTAGGATGATGGTACAAACACTCATCTCCACTTTTACAGACCGGCCAAAACTTGCAGCGCTCCATGACTTTCTGTTTCTTTATAGGGATGGCGTCCTCATCCACCATCTCAACATCAATCACGTCGTCTGTCAGAAGAGAAGAGAATGGAAAGAGATATGACTGGGAGACATTCTGTAACTGTGGTTCGAAGTGTCTTACATAGACAAAGCATCATACTAAAATATAATAAAGAGGACCACACACGCTCTGCTGATGTGACTATTCCCTGTAGTCTGTGATGGATGCTGACTTTGGGCTCCCTGTTCACATGGACAGTAGCCTCGGTGACCTTTGCGGGCAGCCTGACGTTATCCAGCTCCATGTCGCAGTCGGCAAGATTCCCCAGCGGGCTTGGCACCCCATCTAACGTCACTATGAACTTGGGGCTGGCAGAGTCTCCCCTCTCCTTACTAGTGTAAGAAGAAAGACGAGAGGACTAAATAAAATATATGACAACTGAGCATTCAAGGACACAAAAGCCACAAACACATGGACAGATTTTGGAGCATGCTCTAATGTGTGTACCTGGCCTGGACAGTACGTGGTAAGGCAGGCTGGACTTCCCCTTTGACCTGAAGACGCTGCTGAGCCCTGGTCTGAGATTCTTCCAGCTGAGGTCGACTCATTATGAAGGAGCGGGTATCAAACGTCTTTCCCTCACTGCCTGCGGTGACCTCCACACCTAGAGGTAAAACACAAACAGGCATCGCAATGTAATGTATCACTGAAGACAATCCATCAGGCATCTCCTAAGCTGATTTGACATTTGTGAGAAGAAACTTTTACCGAGCAATAAAGACTCACCATAGTCACCCTGCTCTCTTTCGTCATTGTTCTCTGCTAAGTCTAACTGGAGGCGTGAAGCTAAAGATCTTGCTGGTGCTGGGAGGAAAACAAACATCAAAAAAGGTAAACCAAACAACACACCAAATGTTCATTTCTAACGTGCTCAGCTTAAAGGCGTTCCACATGCTGTAGTACTTCTACTTTTCACAAACCAGGTGTCCTTGAGGGAGGTAGCTCTGCAGAGGCGTAGGCTTGCACCCTGGGGGCCAGACTGTGGAGGTGCTCCTGGACCAGCTGGATTGCTGCCGTCATCTCCTCGCTGCTGGCCAAGCGCGTGCGAGGCGCCACAGGAACAGTCTGCCTCTGTGGTACTGCAGGAGGGGGGGTGGTGTCAAGGTAAGACACTGATACTAAACTAAACTGAGATACACGGCCTGTAGCACAGAATGTTCATGACTGTGGGGAAAACATACTTGTGGGGTAGGCTGTAGTTTTGGTGATTGAGTCTTGAGCCTCAGAGATGGCCTTAAGTATCAGATTCCTGTTGGCTTGTTTGGCTGGAGGGAGAGTAGGTCTGAAAGAACACACAGCAAGCCAGGCAAAGAATGTCAGCTGTCTGGGTTTCGCTTCTTCCCTTTTACATAAACACTGTGAGAAAACAGGCCTGTGTTTTGAGCACAGTCAGGTTGTGACAGCACCTTAAAAAAACAGATAAAAAACAAAGCCAGTGCAGAACTGTCTTTGCTCCTTGCTAAGTGACAGTGAAAGGTCTCATATGATAACTACTGCAGTGTAAAATCAGTTTTACATATGATTCCAACTGAATGCAAATAGCAGTGAATTACAATCCTGGCTTGCCCTTTAATTACACACTGCATACCCTACATATGTTCCAAAACATTATATAAAGTGTTACACTGACTTGCGTTCTGGTTTGGAGGGTAGCGACACTCTGCTGGACAGGCCTCTTCCTCCATAGTTTGAATCCTCCTCTTCCACATCATCACTGTCCTCGTCTGCCACTCGGTTCACTCTCACCACTGAACTCGCTACAGGCGCCTTACGCTTCCGTGACAACTCCTCCTGCTGAACAACATAGGCCAAACACTGTCATTATGAATCTTTGCCTACACCCATCCAACATTTTGTCAACAAAAAGTGAGCATCATTAGCAACATAATTTGTGGAGTCCGTTGACTGAAGTAAGTCTCACATTATCCTGCTTTGAAAAGAGGACTGACTATGTTCTCAGCAAGTCACCATACCTTAGTGGATCCTGTTCTGGAGGCTCTGCTGCTTCTGCTGTCCTGCTGCCTGGTGTGAGAGGAACCCTCCGTGGGCCGACACATGTCCGCTGAGCTGACCGATGTAAATTTGCTCTGACCTGCTCTGTAGATTTCAGCTGTGGGTCTACTAGCTGCGCTGCGTGTTCGACCATGGTTGGTGCCTATTTCTAGAGGGTCCTCTGCGATGAGGTCGTCGTCCATCTCTGGTTTGATGTCGATGACAGCCTCCGAGGGGAGCGGCTCCATGAGGGGTTTGACAGTGGAGGTAAGTCGAGAAGAACTCTTCTCTATGGTCCCTCTCCTGATGGGAAACAAGTTATATATTAGTGTTTTTCATTTGCTCAGTCTGGCATGAATGCTAAACACATCCAAGTTTTGATCAACCCACAAAATCACTTCTACATCAGGCACCTGCTTTCATAGGCAGAACTGGAAACACGTGCTTCAGTCCTATCCGAGTGAGAGCTGGATACTGTCAACACCTTCAGCTCCTCTGTCCTGCTGTCTTCGCTTACAGAGGACCGGCTCTTCCCAGGAACAGTACTGCTGTCGGACTGGAGCTGATGTCTAAGGGATGCAGGCTCTGAAACAACCATGCAGACAAGAAGGAGATCATGAGCGACGCAAAATTTCCAAGGCCACATGTGCTCATAAAATAGACAATTTTCCCTTTAGGTGAATAAAAAGTGAAGAAAATCTTAAATGTATCCAACAGAGGCTAGCTTACCAACTGCAACAGATCGTAGTTTCTCCAGGACACCATGTAGCCTGACAGAAATCAACAGGTTAATGTTACGGCATATTCTGATAAAATACTCACAGATAATAAATGTGTCCAAGATGTCTGGTAAAACAAGTGCATGCTCTTAGCAATTAAAATATGACATTGTTGTGATCGTACCAAGCTGTGAACTTAATAGTGTTGTTTCCAAGGAAAAGGGAGAGATCATCGGCCATCTGTTGAGAGGTTTTCTTGTTTGCCACCATCACCATAATGTAGTCAGGAAGCTCTTCATCTAAATTGGCAAAGAGAGGAAACTCACACAGCATGTAACCAGGCAGCTGTCATCTCTGACAACAAATTCCACACTTTATCCACTTACCAATATATGCACCGAGCTCTTGAAGCTTGCCCTTGATAGCAGCCTGAAACACACCAAGAATAACATTATAGTACAAATGATATAATCTAAACAAATCATGGAAAGCATGCACTGATAAGCTATCATACATTTACAGCCTTACGTAGCTTTACGTAGCAAGAGTTACCTTCATAATCAAACGAAAAGCTGCTAACACGTGTGTAAAGCCGCCTGCTAACTAACTTTCAGGTGATGTACCAAACACCTCGTCGGCCTTGTAAATAAAAACCTAGTTACCATTCCGCTCGTCTGACGTGCTAAGCTAGCAAGCTAATGTTAGCTACAAGCCCCTGTGGTAGGCTAACGTTAACCGGGCCCTACGTCTGAGTAAAATCACTCACACCCAACCCGTGGTGATACTCACTCTTATTTTCTTGCTGATCTCGGTCCCAATTTCCATGCTTGTCGTTTTATTCAACCAAGTAAGTCATAGAACAAACGACTTTTTTTCCAGCTGCGCCGCTAACCACCGGGGACCGGGTATGACGGAGAATCACGTGACTGACGAAGGTAGCCAAGGAGGGACAAAAACTATCTCTCTATTGAGTGGAACATGGTGCATAGACGTATAATGAATAATGAAAAATAACTGAATATAAGTTTTCATCTAAGTTAGAATTGTTGTTGAATACTGTTAACTACTAAACACCTAAAATGTCATTATGTTGCGTTATAAACAATCAAATAAATGTTTACATACTGATGGAAATAGAAGGTTTTTGGTCAAGTGTTACCATTACATTAATAACTAATTAAAACCATCCCAGAAATGAGACAAACAATAGACAGCATGCCATCCATATAATCCAATAATAAGGAAAACTGAATGACTGATGCAAAATAAGTGCTTTTGTTTTATCAACAAGTGAAATTTATAAACAGCTGAAGATTAGAAAGCTCAAACAACAACTTAAACATTAAAACTTAATGCTGCTGCTGCGGTAATAACAAGGATGTATGTAAGAGGGTGATATCTTGTGTCGAATTTCTGTGTGGATGACTGACAGTTTAACAGCTTCTAACAGTGATTTTCTATTGTTATAATTTTTCACTGTCCTGATGAGGAAATAACCTGTGATAGCCACAGTAAAAGAAAAGATTCTGCCTCAGACAGCTGCAATAATCTATTTGTTGTGTTAGTAGTCCTGTGCAGGGACAATAAATTGAACCTGAATGTGTTGTGCTGTTTCTTCATGAACATAGGTTAAACCAGAAGAAGAAACCTGATTATTATTAGATTTTTAAACATTTCCTCATGGACAGAAAAGGAAAGCAAACTGAAGACTATTTTCAATCTGAATGCTGTATCCACAAGATGGCGCAGGAGACAGTTAAGAACACACCGCTGTGATGCTTTTTTTCCCCCCTGCTAGGACATGACTTATTTCGGTAATTGATCAAATAAACAATGAGCAAAACTGATTCAGACACCTCAATCTGAACTCACTGACAGACCACTGAAAGAGTAATTTCAATCATAATCTGAAGCACAGACTGGTAAATAAAGTACAGACCTAAAGCATGAGGGTTTCTGTATTAGTCTTAATTCTATTAAACTGACATAAGCGTGGATGAAAAAGTGTATGAATCAGCCCAGCCCACGCTTTGTTCAAACACTTCTGTGTTACAATCTAAATTCAATTTAAAATAACACTGAAATGCTACCTTTTGCAGCTTGTGTCTGTGACTTTCTTATGTTCATAGCTGTATGTTTTCCCTCACTGATTATTTCCTGTTTTGCAGCTCCCTCAATGCCAACCAACAATGACGGGAAGGATCTTACTCGCTGTCTAGACAAGTGTCTAACACACTCAGATGCTGTCTGAGGCTGTCTGCTCAGTCTCTCTCTCTGCTTTGCTCACACTGTTTGTGTTAATTGTCAACAAATTTGAAACATCAAGACACCAAGACACCCCCCCCCCCCCCCCCCCCATTCCTTCTGTGCAGCCATAAATTCCACTTATTAATATTATCAGCACTGTCATACCTATTCTACCAAAAATGTCTTTATTAACAGTTATGTGGTGACAAACACTTGTGCATTTCAACCAAGTGAATCACTAGGAAAATATGTGCACATACCAAAGCTTAATGGTCACTTCAGTCATTTTTCATACACATCACAGCTGACTGTAGTTTCCATTTATCTTCAAGGATAAGCAGAAGTGGATTAGGTTGAGGCTGTGAAGAGGACACTGTCTGTTTACAATGAGAAATGAAAGACAACCTTGAATGGCTCCAGTAGAAACTCTGAAGTGTGGCAGAAACAAATTCAACTCCGGGTAGAGAGGTTTTCAATCTCACTATTGTTCATTTCTCTATTGCTAAATTGGATCAAGGGAGAGACGGGGCGTCCGCAGTGACCCTTGTAACAATGGAACTGCAACAACATCATTCAGCACGGGCAAAACAGCTCTCCGCACTGCACTATCACACGCAGCCACCCTGCACGGCTGCATGTTCTGCAGCTGACTTTGGTGCAGTGCAGATGGTTGTTTTTCCATCACTCTTTGAGTGCAGATTAAACAGACAGGGTACAGTGTGTTAATTGGAGGTGTTGGTAGGTGTATGTTTGAACTTTGGACAGAGCCAGGCTAGGTGTTTCACTTTGCTTCCAGTCTTTATGTGAGGCTAGGCTAACTATATCCTGAATCTAGCTCCATAGGCAATGCAGAAACATGAGAATGGTGTAAGACTTCTTTTGGAAAGAAATAAGTAA
The DNA here is from genome assembly GCA_033238685.1 of Lates japonicus. Taxonomy (NCBI): domain Eukaryota; kingdom Metazoa; phylum Chordata; class Actinopteri; family Centropomidae; genus Lates; species Lates japonicus. The sequence goes on along the minus strand of BRZM01000038.1, from coordinate 6,904,716 downwards.
GTGTATTTTCTAGAATATTTAGCTATTACTTAACATTAAAGGAGGGACAAATACCTTATGAAAATATTAAATAAAAAGGAACTGTGGAGTTTCTGACCACTGGTGGCGCTGTAGATCAGTGTTTTAATGCTTTAAGGAGGAGGTCCAATAACAATACCAATAGTATCTTTCATTCACTGCAGTTTGGCAATTGAGTTCAATGATTATCTGCTGAAGCAGTAACATCCTGCAGGTCCACTGTACACTGTAACGTCATCTGGATGTCCTGATGTGACCTCTTCAAAGACCTTATTTTGTATGCTTTGTCACTGGCAGCATATTAAATAGAAACACAAGTGTCTTCTCTCTGTGCTTTGTTTTTAATACATTTTTTTGTGTTGCATTATTGTGTTCCAGTTCCAGTTGACACTTACTGCATTTGCATGGAAATTTTATACACCAAGATAAGAGTGCTCTTTGAACAACAGTTCTGAGAAATTTCGTGTAAATTCCAACTGCAACTGCATTCAGTCACCATCTGTACTGTACATAAGCAACCGCAAATCGGCTATCATGTGGCTAGCGTCGGTCTCCCCCTACACCTACACAGAGGATTGTGGTAATTCTACTTCCCTTTTCTTTGAAACATTTTCAAAAACTCAGAGGCTTCAGTTGTGAATCAGCTGATAAACTTCCACGAATACTTGAACCGCATGTGCTGTGTTGACGATAGTTTTGCTGTTGAGGCCCAACGTCTCTTCCTGACCTGGAGACACAATGAAGTACTCAACACGTCCACCGACAATGAAAGTAATGCTCTTTTAGTGTCAGGTTACAGTTTGGATAAGTCAAGATCCTGCCTTGAGGCTCAAAAGGGGCAAAAGAAAAGGTGCAAAGGTAGAAGGTTACAGAAAAAAAGCTTTTACAAAGACTTGCAGAGGAAGATAATTCGGTGCACCTGCTCTGACAATGTCCAGAAACCTTATACTGACTTTTCCTGGACAAGATGACACCTGTATGAATGAAGCTGCTGCAGCTGGGTGTCAGCACACAATCACACTTTCATGCTGCACACACAGACGGGAAGATTTGCATGCACATGGTGTCACACGGTGGAACAGCTGCTCAGATTTTGTGCACGAGCACACACAGACAGCAAGACAGAAGTGATGTCAAAAAAGCTCCAGTGGAATTATCAGTTTCCTGCAAAGACAAAAACAGCATGCAATCACTTGTAAGTGCAATCAAAGCTTGTTTGCAGCCAAGTGTGCAACAGTTGAATCTGCAGTTTTTGTTTTGTGCAATGTGTCATAAAACCCGGCGGGGATGAGTAAAGTCAACAAAGGGTTAACTCAGTTTTGATTTGAGACATTTGAGTGGTGAAGCTTTTACTCATTAGTTTGGCAAGGAAGCGAAGGCCCATTAAGATTTACAGCTGGGCTAATCACAGTTGCCAAACCTGCTGGAGGTTCAGTGGAGGGACTTAGTGTCTCACTGCAGGCTCTCTAGTACTAAGTCTGGATGAGTCAGGGCTACACAGCTGGAAACATTTTCAAATATTCACCGTTGAGTAGGAGTGCAGGTCAAGGTTTGATTTTGTACTTAACAGCATATTTAGAGAATTATACAACCTAGAAAGTGGTCTACATATCAAACTCCACTTTCACAAACTTTGTGAACTTTGCACTGCAGTCTGTAACAGCCTATGTGAACTTCTGTTATAGTGGGCTTTCTAGCATGTAGGTTGCTTCATTACAACCCTGTATTCACATTTATTATTAATTGGCCCTCAGGAGAACAGCATCATTTGTGAATACTGAATGTTTTGTTTCAGTCTGTATCAACCATCTTTCTATTTTTTATACACACCAACCACCCACACAGGCTGGGTATGTTTTGGTAGCTTCTCCAAGAGATCTGAGCTGATTGTCACGAACACATCCACACTGTCATTTGTTTTGTATCATTATTATCTAAATGAAGAGAATAAGGGGAGTTTTTGGATCATATAAGGACATCAGTCAAATGCAGTATTGAGCGCAAATGTGGTTCTTGAGAACAAAGCTGGTTATCACTTGTATCAAAGAAAAAATTCTATTTCACGAAATACATATATTTGCTTTATTGCTGAGAGTTAGAGGAGAAGTTTGATACCATACTCATGGTATGGTCTGTGCACTAAATATGAAGCCAGAACAAAAAGCTGATTAGCTTAGTTTAGCATAAAGACTGGAAACAGGGAAACAGCTAGTTTGGCTCTGTCCAAAAGCAAAAAAAAATCCACCTACCTGCACCTCTAGAGCTCACTAACTTATACGTTATATTACATTTGTTTAATCTGTACAAAAACAAAAGTTTAAGGACATATTGTTTCCCCCTGTTTCCAGTCTATATGCTAAGCTAAGCTAACCAGCTCTGAGCTAACTCTTGGCAAAGAAGCAAATTAATCCCCAAATTGTTGAACCATTCTTTTCACGTTTAAGCAAACTAAATATTACAGAATGAGCTCCCAGTTATCAAGTAGCAAATGCAGCCATCTGATTTTCTTATTTAATCACTTTTCCACACAGGATCTGTGGTTTTCTTTTTATTGCTTGGCTTATGTTGACGCAGCAGGCCCAATAAAAATGATTTTTGGAGAGATTATGTGTGATGGATGAACACTTTTATTTGTAGCAGAAGATGCAAGCAAGTCCATCTGACAGAGGGCTATTGGAGAGGATAAGTTACAATGCAATGGCTCTACCAATGCCATTGCATCTAGAACTAAAAAAAAAAAAAAAAGAAAGAAAGAAAAAGGTATGGAAAAGTCAAATTGCAAAAAAAGTAAACATCACTGATAAATATAAATGCAGTGTTTGCATTACAAACCACATTATATTGAAAACATCAGGTTCATCTATTTATCTGTGTATGTGGAAAAACGTGGTGAGAACATTCTGGTAATTGTATGTTGCTTATACATGTTAATGAGAACTGACAGGAAACCAGCCACTGATAATACCACATTTTTACATATGTTTTCCTTCTACAGCCTGCTCCTGCTAAGTGAAGATGTTTACAGTTAGACAATAATTTACCATAAATCTCTTGATAGTGAAGTGTTGTCATGGTTGATGGCAGAAGTACTATCAATGCAGGAGGTCAAAATGACCAAAACACATTCAGAGTACAAGAGCCTTTATCACCTAGAAGTGTTGAAAATAGAGAAAGTTCTCTGGGTTAGAGCTGACCATGTGGTTTTCTCAGTTTTTATTGCTTCTCTAAAAATATAAAACAGTTGTTCAAAATCTGCCACATTTGGATCTCTGCATGGTGTTGATGCCCTTCTTTCAACTGATGCTTAAATTAGTATTTTCAAAGAACTTTGTGGCCTTTTTTGACCCATCCGACCTTGTTGTTGCATGACTACTGACATGTACACACACTGCAAAAGTACCAAACATTTTAATTTGTGCAGAGGAACTCCAGATGCTCAACTCTGATATGTCACAACATTATGCTTTTCTCTCTGGGACATGTTCTGATCCTGATCTGAAACACCACAAGACCTGACTCGTGCACAGTTATTTGTGCTTTTGCTGAAGATTTTCTTTTCTTTTTTTTTTTTTTTGGTCTGAATCAATGGCAACGACAGGTTTAGTTTGCAGCTACTCAGGACACTTTCAGCTGAAGCCTGTTAAAAACCTTCACATCTTGGCACGCCTCACCGAGTCATGTAACAACCTTGACTGATTGCATTTACAGCTGGTTGGCTTCAACAAGTGCATTTTCCCCATTTGAATAGACAACACATGTGGACTCTCTTTGTTTGCGAGGAGGTTCAGCCCCTGACTTTTCCCTATACTGAAGCTGTTATTCCTCTAAGGGGCCTGGCATTTGTTCTTATGGTCCTGGAGATTCTAATGTTTTATAAGATTGCACAAAATAAGAGTCTGAAATACCAATTTATATAATATATTCTAACTGTATTTTTTCAGTAAACATTCATTCATTGCACAAACCCTCTCACCCCCCTCCTGCATTATAAAGCACATCACGTTCATGCTATTTTAACTAATAATCTTCTTATGAAGACAGAATGAGCGAGATAATACACACCATTGTGAAAACGAATCTTGGGGGGGGGGGGGGGGGGGGGGGGGGGGGGGGGGGGGACTGATTATGTGGTGGAGCAAGCTGTGTGTCTGTTTGGCTTTAATTAGAGTATTAGCAGGATGCCGAGCCATGCTTTTCATCAGTGGACCAAAGGAGGGAGAAGTTTCACAATGAGACACCCCGCAGAGCTAGTTTATCACCGATGTTGATAAGACTAATCTGCTTCATGAATGTTCAGATATGATATTCACTGAAAGTCGTATAATAATTAACATGTTGCTTTTGAATATCTTTCTTAGAAGACTTTATTAAGCTGCAAGATAGATAATTATTTTTCTGCTAGTGGTTGGGGGTATGTGGTCTGTTCATTCTCAGCTGCTCATTTACTGGCTGTCATTTAAGTTCAACATGACCCTTGTGTCTGGTTTTGCAAAAGATTCATTATTATTATTAGTATTATTAATATAGGACAAGTTTATTATTTCCTATAATTTATGTATCATTTGTAGCTGATCTGAGCATCCTGACCTGTAACACGCTGGTTCTTGCTTATATTGGAGATCCACGTAAACCCACATGGAGGACTTTTCCCTGCAACAGGAAATATTAATTTAGACAGGTCATGAGTGTGAAGTTTCTCACTGCGAGTGACTCAGTGTGAACACACACAGACATTTCCTCAAACTACCAGAACCACCCATAGTAAGCACTGGTTGCTGCTAGTGTTCTTTCATGTATTCATGTATCTAAATCTGTTACAGCAATATACACATACTATACAGTATATAGTATCATTTTTATAGGAAGAGACAGGATATTAAGTAATTTTTCTCTCCTCATAATCATCTCCAAAAAAAGTCCAGTCTAATAATCACCTTTTCTATATTTTTCATGTCGAGCATTACAGTCTATTATGTATAAGTTCTTGTAACAATGTGGCTTAATATAGACCGTTGTAATCCATTCAACCGTAAAGCCTAATGATCCATTTTGCTCCAGAAACACATTTATAATCACGTATAGTACAGAACACAGCAATCATGTGTTCAGCTTAGTAGAAGCAGCCAACAAACAAGTTACCGCCTTGCTGTTGTGTGCCTCCACCAACCAGTCAAGTTGCAGTGTACATGAAGACAAGTGAAGGTAATATTATTACTTTATTATTACATTATTTTTTGGCAATCTTTTGAATTATTATGGCGCTAGACGCTACATAATAATAAAACACTGATGACCTATGGGCTCTTTTTTTACAGGACAGTCTCCTTGAAATTATTCACCTCGTAAAACATGACACATCTCACCCCTACAAGATGCCGCTTGTAGTGATAAAAAGTGTTAGTATCATCATCTGTGATTCTGACTCTGGTATTACTTGGTGTTGGATCAGAACCAAACTTTGTGGTGTTACAACCCCCACTGTCTATTGGAGATATTAAGCCCACAACCCACTTTGAAGCATCTAATATACCAACCACAAAAGGCACATGACAGTGAAGGAAAAGCCCACATGATGCAGTTAAACCAATATTTTCCTCTAGTGCAACAGGGAGAAGCATTTGATGAATTATATGTGTTTGATATTTATAACTAATAGAGCCTTACAGGAGTGTCTGTCAGGCCTTACCATAAGTCTGTGGGCATTACACACAAAGAAATGGTTGTGATTAAAACACATTCAGGTATTTCAGAAATTACCTTTATACAAACAGCACTTGGAGGAGATCTGTATTTTTCAGTGTCTAATACTAGCAGGTTTAAACTGATTTGGAATCCCACAGATGCAGTGGACTGTCCAAACAACTAGTTTATTAAAATGGTCATCTTGCGGTCACAGCCTCCAGGTTTGAACTGTGACCTTGTCCTCTCAACTCATCTATCAGCATCATCATTAACACAGCTCCACCCCAGCACTACCCCAAACCTCCTGCCCAGGCTCTCTGTTAATAAAGCTGGGAGAAATAGTTGTTTAGTGGTCATTTAAAATTAATTTTATGCAAATGAAAGTGTTAGCGCTTTCTTGTTACATGCTATTCTCACAGCATTATAATTCTCCATTCCTCCAAAGGACAGCTGTTAAAGAAGAAACTCTGGAGGGTAAAATGAAAAGAATTAAACATAACTTTTTAGTCTCTCATTTAAGCCTGTCTTTCAGCACTTTCATTGCCCCTGTACCCCCAAAAGCCTGTAGCTATAATTATCTATCTAGTGCGCTGTGAATAGGGAGCAGCCTTAGGTTTCCAGATTAATTACCTTTGCGTGAACTTCACTGCTGGTGTTACTGCATGAATAAAGCTGTCGGACACACTACACCTGACGGCTGGGAGAGGGGAGGCTCACACTGTGGAGCTGGACTTATCTCAGAGGGTTAGACAAGCCATGGGAGATTACGGGTGCTAAATGATGAGGAACAGAGTCTGATGACATAGAAGTTTGTAGCTTTTTTCCCCACATGATAAAAAAAGGTCACACAGAAAAAATGGGGATAGTTGGTTTCACAACTTGCTGTTAAGTTGGTTTTCTAATTAAGTTTGACTTCTTAATGAACATCATGCTTTTAACAAGGGATTAAATAGTGAGTCAGAGTTTCACTAGATCCCTTCTATTTTTGATTGTGTATTTATAAAATGGCCTATTCTAGATGATGTCTGACATTTTCTTTAATGTTGTTACTTCTAAACATCAGGAGCTAACATATAGGGCCATGTATTATGTCCACAATTTTGCCCTTCTTCACCCTTTATCCTGGTCTCATGTTCAGAAAGAAATCCCCCCAGGGACAGTCCCAGGAATCTTCTTTTAGCTTAACCAATTTTAAGGGACTTAACGGGGAATTCCTTCATTAGCTTGTCACAAGTGAATCTAGCATGAATCATGGATGAATACCTGCTATGACCAAAGATGGATAACAAGACTATTAAAAGCCCATTATATGTATATATTTAATTTAAGGGGGTATTATTTACTGGTTGTGGTATCAAAGCTTGAACATTAGCTGGAGCCATGAGTCTTAAAACTGGAAATCTACCAACCAGCCGGTTAGAGAAAAGAAAAGGAGGAAACAGAAACATCTTAAGCCTGAATACACTGTGAAAAAAAGACTTCCTTTATGCCTTTATGATCGTGACAGACTCAGCAGAGAATGGCGATCTCTGTTCTTTTGCCTTGTGTTAGTTTGTGTTACTGAATTGGTCAGTATAGTCAGTTCAGTTTGTAAATTCTGTGATAAAGATTTGTACATTACAGTACTGAACACCTCTGATTATACGCCCTGTTGTCCTAACAGTGAACTAGGCTATTGTTCTCTTCGCAAACGCAAAATGGAGAAAACAAGCAAGCTGTGGTGAACAGATAAACATGCCACAGGAACATTTAAAAGTACGTGTGGAAGCGTTTAGGATTTGACACGATAGATGGAAAATTTGTGGAAAGGTAACGCTGTTTGCTAGCTTTGTAAAATACCAGTCTGACATTGGCATTAGCTTGTGACTAAGTGAAGCCTGGAGGCACTGCAAATGAAAGGAACAGAGTTTTCACTTTCATCAGGCTATGTGGGTTAGGTTTGACTTATTTTGAACAAATTATGTTATAGTTCAAATATTTCAAATTTGTTGTCGGCTTTTTGAAAACCTGACAGCCCAGTGACTTGACAGACAAAACTATTTCAGTTTCAAAATGTTTCAGTTTCAGTTAGCGTTGCTGCTGTTCAGTTTTGTCACCTGCTGACTATTAGAACATAATGATGTCACTGCATTTGTGAAGTTCATTATGTGGAAAAAAAGGTTGCCAAATAAGTCACAAGTTATAATGTCATGATTAAGAAAACTTATTATGATTCATTATTTTCAGAACTGCTGAGTTTTTGTGTGCATGTGTGTATGTGAGTGTGTGTGTCTGGCCATTATCCTTTGTGTTACTGATGCGAGTTGAAAGTTCAGCTCGAATGCAGTGTGAGAACGCCTCAGGCTGTTCTCTAGGGAATCCAACAACCATCATGGGTCACGGCTCTGTCTAATGCTGTGACACATTAGCAGGTAATTACAGACCACTCTGCAGCTGTACGCAACATGCCTGTGCATGCAGACACAAACACACAATCACAATGGTATTCATTATACTGGCCATGAATATTGTGGAAATAACATTTTATACCTGTGTATGTTCTGATCCAGAAATGCACTGTATCTGTCAAAAACATGCACACAATCACAATTTTGTGGACATTTTTCTTCTTTAAATGAGATACATTCTTTGTGGTGCACATTTAATGAGGTTCTTGGATAGGAAAGGTAAGAGGAGAAGTGTTGTTTGATATTGCCTTCAAGTTGTACATTCAGTTCTTATCATGTTTGCCTTTGTCTGCCAAACCAGCGTGGGATTATTCACCACACCATATGAGCGTATTTTGTGTGCTGCATTGGTTTCCTTTGCCTGACTTTTTTACTATTTTAAAAACAGTATGAAATCTAGAGGAAGCTTAGAGCAGGCAAAATGACAGGGATCAATGAGTCTGTTTATCCAGTTAAAGATAAAACTGTCATCAAACATATCATTTTTCAATTTATAGTAAACAGAGTTATCATTTTTCTCTCACGTTATCCACAGACATATTGCGACATACCTACAGGGTTTGGATCAGCATACTGTAGATCCACGATACAGACAAAAGTGAGTCAGAGGAGTCATAGGAAGTCATCACCTCAATCTGGGCCCAGTCTGCGAACAACAGCATCAGAGAACTCATTGTATGTCTCTTTCCTACAGAGGAAACAACTGTCAGTAGTTATTCACTGTATTTTAACCTCATCTCTCAACACAACGCCACGGGGCAATAACAAACGAGGGTAGGATGACTAACAATGGTACTGAAAGAAGATTCACATCTGCACCGTTTCCTACCTGAACTTTATTGTAGTGGAAGTATAAACGACAGCACTGTGATGGACCAGTGACCCCCGTGCATGCTGACACCCTCTGTGACCCTGAACAGGATACGCATTTATGAAAACTGGATGAATAGATGAGAACTAAACTAAAAATTACAATTTGATTCTCACATTGGAATGGAAAAAATCCACTATTCCACACTGGATAATGCATGCTCGTACAGCTGCTGCAATCTTAATCCACTCGATACTTACACTTACCCCAGTGCCATTTCATCGATCATTAAAGATACTGTATCCTAGCTAATGTAGTTACATGAAGAGGTCAAATGGTCATCGTCACTGACATCTAGATAGTGCTGGCCAGTGTCGGCCCAAAATGAATAAAGCAATCTGTTCTACAGGTGTTTTTGTTATAAATTGAGTTTATACTGGTCCATACTATTTGCAGGAAATAGCCACATCTGCGTTCTCTAAAGACCGACACTGAAAAAAGCTTTCGTCTTTGCCTTTTGTATGTTACCAAACAAACTGCCAGCCATATAAATGAAATGAATGACAACCTTAAATAGTGTTACAAACTCACCTGAGTACAGTGTTACAAAGTTTAGCTTTAAGCAGTGCAGGTGTTGACTGACTGACACATATTTTACCCTCAGGGATTACCATGTGTACATTACTACAAATTCGCACAAACCTGTATACTCAGCTGCTCCTGATGCCAGCTCTCATATGACCTACATGCCTGGCAAACTCAGTTTCATTCATGTACCAAAGTCAGATGGTAGATTCAGCGCCTGTTTGCCTCTGGATATTATGTCTGATTCCTACTACCTGTGGACTTTGGCGAGTCTCACCATTGCTATTTGGTTAAGTTACACACGTGAGTGAGTGTTAAATAGTTTTACAACATACATGGGAGCTGGTAGAGTTGTATTTATTTACTGTCAAAGCACACAGACCGCATCAACAGCCATCACAGTAAATGAAGTAAAACACTTGGTATACACCTGGTATACACAGAGAGAAAATACACTTGAACATCCCAACACTAGTCCTTGCATACACGTATGTCATTACAGCCTCCCTACCTGAGCTTCAGAGATATTTAATATTCTTTGTTGACCCCAAAGCTAATAACCATGACGCCAGATCATAGCATAGGGTAGTTTAAAAAGTTCTCCATACCAACACTGAATTGTGAAAAACTGGTGTCTGTTAACAGATTACTGCTTTACTGATCTTCAGTCTGATCTAGTGCCATTTTATTCAGTATATTTCATAGTCTTCATTTCAACCGTCTTCTGGTCAGCAGGGGTTTTTATTTTGCCTTGAGTAATCAGTAGCTAATTATATATCATACCATCAACAGATTGAAGTGGAGGTAGCAGTGGCTAGGGGCAGCTAAAGTTTCATTCATATTTTGATATTAACACTGGGTCAAATCAGTACATCTAATATGGGAGGGACTGCTTGTATTGATGGTATGAAATCCACACAGAATTATATCCCAACTAGTCAGGTCCACTCATGCTACGGAGCATTTTAGCATCTATTAGCTCAATGTTTTGGTTTTATGGTCCCCCAGCTTTACTCACCACTCTTATCAATCTTCTTCCAGCTGCAGTGGGTGGCTGAGGATTTAGCTTCTAAAGATCCTTCAAGGGCTGGTGGAGAACAAAAACAGAGCTAAAAGGTGAAGTGTATCAAACGGCATAAATCAAACCTCAGATGTTCCTCTGTCTCTGGCAGAGAAAGATCATTTCCCCACTTCTATATTGGATCAGCTGTTTTTCCTACAAAACAGTGAACACAACAGCAGACCTGTTTGAATTCCTGAAAAAAAATAAAAATAAAAGAAATATGCAGGCAGTGATTCTGAGATCTTGAACACAACTACATTACTACTGGAATAAACACAACTCAGTTAGGAGGCAGAGACTTTAAGCTTGACCTACTGATATTTTGTGTAACTGATTTGTCTTGTGATCTTCGTTAAAAAAAAAAAAGAGGTAAAAAGTCAAATAATTACATTTTATTAAGTATATTACCCTACATACATTAAGTAACCAACATAAAGGGCATACTCAGAACTGACTTTTTCAATGCTCTCTATATGAGGGAAGAAAAAAACAGCAGAAGGCTGTCTGATATTTCCCCCTAGTTTGAAAAGCTCTCTGACATCTCCTCTGTCAATAAACAATCAAGTCAGCAGATCTTTTCTCCCTGTCACACATTAATATGAACTGTAACACTGAGGTTTATTTTTATCTGGCCACAAAATGTGTCACAAGAGTGAAAAAAACAGCTTTGCCTGCGGTGTAAATCCGCCCTGACAGGACTGCTGAGATAGCTCTGCGTCCACGGCAACGTTCAGAGAACTGCCTGCCTCGCCGTCCACACGGCAACAAAGCTCACACAGTGGGCCTCGACCAATCAGGATGCTCCAAAGGTGACAGGCCCGGGCCAGGTCTTCCTTTGCTCTCTGTCGCTATGGCTGCTGCAGTTTTTGTTTTCCTGAGAGAAAAACATGGAGATAGACGGAGAGACTGAGTGACAGAGAGATGGAGAGAGAAAAAAAAAACATTTCTCCCATTCACAGGACTCCTGTAAAGCTCCTATAGTGTGAAAATTCAACATAATACACTCACACTTGGAATATACACATGTGCAGTTAAATCTGTAGTAGTAGGTTCTGTGTTGGCTTGAACAAATGTGAAAGTGACTTGTGAGGATGACGCGTGGATATATGTGTGATTTTCTGTGGGTGGTACACATCTATTGAGTTTGCACCTTTCTCGTTTTGTGGTTTGCACATGCATATCTTTTTCTGTATTTGCATTTACGTGTCTGTCTGCCTGTCTGCATTTGTCTAGACACTAGTGCCACCATTGTGGGATATGATAATTCGACTGTGAAATCATTATCACATTAGTCTGCTAATGTGTTGACACGTATCATCTGAGAGATGAAGATAAACCTGTATGGCTTTGCACACTGTCTTACTAACACAGATACACAAACTTTCCAGAGCTCCCATCCAACTTTGACTTTATGCCTGTAGCAATTGCAAGTCAATTAACTAACAAAAATTTGCAGTGGAGGCAGTCAGATCTATGTGTTCAACTGGTTCACACCAATTACTTCCAAAAGAAAATCCGTTCAAATTATAATAAACCAACTATGAGCTACTGCACATGTAATTTTAGTTCTTTTTTACAGACTCTTTACAGACTCCCATTACTTTGCACATAGAGGGATCTTTCAGGTTCAAACAGTGCAGTGCCGGTGTACTTACATAATGAATTTTAGCAAGAGGCACTGAAGTCAATCTTGGATGAGATTAACAGTGACTACATCTCAGTAATGCTTACACATAGTAAAAGAAGACAGCAGATTTCCTAAATGCAAATGTTATTGCATCTTCCCTATAAAAGTAATTAGACCAGTTAAGGCTCTGCTCATCAATGCACTCAGCTCACTAAACCCCCACTTGTGCTGTTTTTGAGGGCCGGGTCTGAGACTAATTGTTCACCAAGTAGTTCTCCACAGTGTGCTGAGGTAGATAACGTCTGTGAGCAGTGAAATATCTTTGAAAAGAGACAGCCAGTCATGATGTATTTATTGTGTGTGTATCCTGAGGTGACCTCTATTCTCTCTCGGTGTGTGTATTATTGCTGGAGCCTGTTGGAGTCCATCTGGGTGTTTGGATTTGGTCGCTTCGATCCGTGCCAAGAACAATACTCCTTCCTCTTGTGGCCTGGCTATTCTGCTGGCACTGCTTCACTACTTCACTCTCACTTTGAGTCTTGGCACCACACCCTGACCAATTAAGGGATACTGTCAAAAACTCTACAGCCACTTCAGAGTGGATAACCTTTGGTTCTGATAATTAAACATTTTATTCCTTTGTTTGGTTCAGCCCAATCCATGGAGAGAACTGGTGTTAATGAAGCCATTTAGATAGTTAGTTGTAAAAGTTACAAAAATTACTCAAATTCTCACCCTTTTCTTGCCAAAGCTGACTTGTTGACTCATCATCATCATTTGTGAATGGATCTGACAGAACAAAAAGTGAGAGGAATACTCTTTCCTGTCATGAAAGGATTTTTAAAGGTTAAAGGATTGAAAACAGACAGGGGTGTGACACTGAAAACACAGGTCAGGTGGTGGATGAGTTCAGGCACCCAGCCGTAAGCTCAGGAGATCAAAGGCAACAAGGCCTCCCATAACCTTAACCTTTTCTAAAGCTGATTTAGTTGCCTTACCAATTAGTTCACCTTTTCATCTAACAAACCAACAACTGGATATCCAACTGACTGTTTGTGAATTCCCTCCTCTGAACAGCTACTACCTATAATAGTAGGTAGTACATGTCACCAGGTCTGGCTCCAGAAGGGGATCCCAGTTTCCCAGGTTCAGGTGAGGTGACACTATTCCAAATGTGGCGGTTCGTGTGTGGGATTCTGTAAATCACTCTTAATCTAGCCACTCCACTGGGACCAGTTTGCCTTGGGATAACCTACAACACAACTCCCAGGATCAGCAGGACACAGAAACCCGTCCACCATGTTCAGGTGGTGATTTTGGAGGAGCATCTCCAAAATCCATGGAGGCCATGGTTCTCTGCCAGAAAAATGGTGGATTGCTCTCTTTGGATTGGGACATAATTGCTGCCCCAAGTGAAGGAGTTTAAGTATCTCATGGTCTTGTTCACAGGGGAGGGTAGGATGGGATGGAAGACTGACAAGCAGCTTGGGGTAAAGTGAGCATTGTACTGGAGCTGAGTCTGAAGGCAAACTCTCGATTTACCAACTGATGCACATTCCAACCCTAACCTATGGTCATGAATAGTAGGGACTGAAAGAATGAGATTGCGGATACAAGCAGCTGAAATTAGTTTCCTCTGCAGGGTAGCTGGGCTCAGCCTTAAAGATAGGGTGAGGAGCTGTGACATCCAGAGGGAGCTCAGAGTAGAGCTGCTGCTCCTTCGCGTCGAAAGAAGTCAGTTGACGCAGTGCGGGCATCTGATTAGGATGCCTCCTGGGCACCTCCCATTAGAGGTTTTCTGGGCAAATCCAAGTGGTAGGAGACCCGAGGGTAGAGCCAGAACATGCTGGAGTGATTATATATCTCATCTGGCCTAGGAATGCCTTGGGATCCCCCAGAAGGAGCTGGAAAATGTTGCTGGGGAAAAGGATGTCTGGGTTGCCTTGCTTAACCTGCAAAGAGGTTACATTTGTCTACCTCTGTCTGAAATCAAGGACCTATTGTCTGAAAAATTACCATGAATTACAATTATAAATCTGTCATCTTTAAACCACACATAAAAGGATGGAAAACTGGACAATTCACATTATGGTAATATAATCCATTCATGATGGAGGAACTACCTTGCTCTGTAATTATTTGGACTGTCTATATATATGCTGAAATATGCATGACCATGCATGGCCACACAAAGCTGACACACACAATAGGCCACCACTCTTTAAAAACACTCACTGAGTGATCTCACACAGACACTTTGAGCCAATGAGAAAAATTTCACACCATCAAGTGTTGGTTTACATGAAAGCCTCTTATAATTTCTCTGGTGTTCCTTGAAATCACATGTCACTGCTGAGATGTAAACAATTCACTTGAAAAGTGTGGTGGGTCACATGCACCCATACTCAGTTTGATGATAGACATCTCTAAATCCACCATCCAAGTTCAGACAGTGTGGGTGACGTGTGAGACGTGGTGTACCAAACCATGTCAGTTGTCCTCTTGTGAACCACAAAGACTTCACTTACCACCAAACAGAAGTTGCACAACTGTAAGGGTTCATCAAAAATGGCATACTGCCTTGCAAAATAACACATAATTGTGTACTGACATTAAAGAGTGCAGGAAGCCCTTGTCTAAACAAGCTCACCAAAAACTCAATTGTTTGTGTGGTGCCAACCACGTTAATACAAAACAATACCTTTTCTTTTAGGCCTTTCCTGTTTTAAAAAGGTGGCAGACATTTCCTAAATTCAGTCACGACATTTTTGAAGATATGTGCTTCATCATTAAATTAGTTTCTCTAAAAATACTCTCAGTTGATTAGAATATAATTCGTGCTGATCTTTGACACATAGAGCTATGGCACATTTGGCAAGTCAGGTGCTCCACTGGTCTGTAAATTTAGCTCACTGCCCTCAGCTGGCAAATCATCTCTTCACTCAGCTGAGACAGACTAACAAAACATCACAGCGCTGCGCCCTCCGAGTTTTCCCACGACCGTCTGTCCTCAACAGTTGGCCCTGACAGTTAGTGAGACAGGTGCACATCTTTCACTATGCAGTGCATTTGGTGTCAGTGCTGCTCCACTGTAATGACCTTGACTCATAAGTGAGCAGGGAGCACCTCTCTGTTTGCATTTACTTAAAACTGACTTGTGTTTACCTTGTAAAATTAGGTACACAAGTCTATTTGGACAGTGGCTGCATGTGTAGGTGTTCACTCACTGTTATTGTGTGTTTTGCCTGCATCTTCAGTTTTGCTCAGAGGGATAAATATAACGAGGGTTATTACGTCTGTTCCTGTATGTAGTGTAACTCTATAGATGAATGAGGTTAGGTGTGACTTAATGTTCAGATACTTGCAGCTGAAATGTATTACAGACCACCAATCAAATCATTAACCATCACTGACTGCCGCTGGAGAAAAACAAGACAAAACCAAACAAAAAAAATTTGGCACTGGTTGCTATGCAGAGCTCAGATGCTTTGACTTACTGTACTGCTTGAGTCCAGAAAATAAAACCTTGTCCTTCAGTATTTTACAATGTTGTGTTGCAGGTGTGCAACTAGATAATTAAAATGCAATTCAGTCATGGTTGAACACCGGTTTACAGTGTGTTTCAGTCGCAAGTGTCTACGCATAAGGTGAGAGGATACTGTGTATACGCATATTGGAAACAAGCCAATTTGGCATCAGCAGGTCTGTTAGACTAGAGGGCAGATATTTTAACAACACAAATAGAAAATGTACCACGAGCCAAATGGAGCAAACATAAGAGTCTCTATTGTCCCATCAGAACAAACTTTACTATACAACAAACTCTCAAACACAGCTTCACCTTGGCAGTGCATGCACTATTGAAGACAGTGAAGCTCCTCCACTAGGAAGGAATGTAGCTGCAGCCCCATCCCATCCCAAACCTCCTGCCCGACCTGCCCTCCAACTGAAAGTTTTGACCTTGTTGTTCAAATTACTGACTTTTTGACCTTAGCTGAAGTTTGCCTTGACCCCTGCACATTTGCACAATGCCCCTGGCTCAGACCAGATCGCATGCCGCGAATACCTGGAGTGTGGGTTTACGTATGGAGTAAGGCGTGCCAGCAGCGCACACATGAGCAGAGAAGCAGCTGCTGTATAAAGCTGCTTGTTATGAGCCTGTGATACTTTCACATACCAAACTATCAGTGAGTGTGGATGTGAGAAGTGCTCAGGGGAATGACACAGATATGGGTGTAACTGATGTGTGAATATGTTTCGTGTGTGTGCAAGTTTGTGTGGTCATGATGCAAAAACTGTAGTTGAGTGTAAGCAATGTGCTGTGCATGAGATTCTTACTAAGATATGCATCGCATGTGCACAAGGGGCATGTCAGTTCATGTATCACTATGCTATTTACTTACTTTACTTAGCTTTTAAAACGTCGCTGACACAACTCACACTCGTCGTCAACTGTTTAGAGGTTGTGTAACTGTAGCAGATAATGTTGTGCGCATACCACTGTACCAGTAAAACTGGGAGTCTATGAGATTGTCTTATAAGTGTGTGTGTCTGTACATGTTTGTACAATACACCCTCCTCCACATGCTCCAGCAACTTAAGATAAGGTGGGGGTGGGGTCTGTGTAACGTTAGCCGACGACGCTGCAGGAGACACTGTGTCTTAAAGAGGCAGGCGGTGCAGGAGGAGAATGACAGTGATACCAGCAGTGCGGGGCCGTCTCGGCCACTTCAGCCCTCAGTCTGAAAGGAAGCCTGTAAGAAAACAATAAGGGATGTTTCCTTGCCACACAGACCATTATAATGTGGGCCACGATAAGAGCGATAACAACCTCCCTGCCACGCTGTGCTATTCTGGGAGGAGTGGGCTCTGGAAAAACAGGATATCCCCCTTTGTTTTGGTTGGTGCTAGTTGTTTTCAGTGTATGTGTATGTGCAAAATGTTTAATCTTTTTCATCTGTCTCACCAACACTATGTTTTTTTTTCTTGTACCAGCGGTTTTAGTGATAGTGATGGGCTGTGTCAAATGTGCCACATTTTCTACCACACATTTTTTCGCCCCTGTCTTGTCTGCAAGTTGGGATGTGGGTCAGAAGGTTATAGGGGTCAAACATGGGGTTACAGCTGGTGCTCTCGATGTTTACACAGTAATACTGAGAGTCTTCTCCTAACAGTCTTATGAAAACTATGAAACCATAGTATTATAAGTAAATAAACAAATCTTTATTCAACTTGCACCCTCTGAGAACCAAGTTTAGCCTTACAAACAGAGGAAATAAATTAGGATACAGTATTAACTTAGATGCAAGCCAAATATAAGGTGAATTTTGACAGCAAGTGCTAGGTCAAGAAAATCAGATGACTGGGGTGCTGGAACTGTGAGACTTCCTTTTTTTTATGCAACATGCAAGATGCTATCAGTTATCTAGGGAAGTTTATGTTGTTATGTTATGTTTATGTGTTGTTTTCTTGTTTGCTGGTGGGACTCACAAACAAGGTGCTAGATTTGCTGTAATTTTTACAGTGTAATTTTTAATTTCAAGGAAATTCTCACACCTGGTTGCTCTCTCACCAACTATGGTATATGGGTCAGTTTGAAGAAATTCTCCCTAGTGTAACTTTTTCATGGCAAACACCAGAACCAAGTTAGCTGTTTCCAGCTGCTTTCAGTCCTTATGCTAAGCTAAGATAAGCTAAGCTAACCACCGTTGTCCTCTAGTTTCAGACTGCAGAAATAAACTATTAGTTTAAATACACCTTAAACTGAAATCAAATTTGATGGTAACTAGGAACCGAAACGTACTATGTTTACGTATTAGCTATCGCTTCATAGTCAGCCTTTGCATTAACATCTGTTTACGTACCGAGCGCTTCAGCCATTGTAGCGTTTTATAAGACGAGAGGTTATTACGTCCTCTTCGTAGCGCTACTTCTTTACCCTCTCACGTTGGTATAAGGCAAACTGGACGCTATAGAAACCCACTGTCGTGAGGTGGTTTAGCAGACGTGACGTGACGGGGCTAGCTGGTTAGCATGCTAATGTCAGTAGAGGAAAATAAGTGATAGCAACAGAAGCTAAACAACAGTTAACTTTGCCATCGCTTTCCACCGCTACAGCTCTTTGCGAGTACAGGAATGAAGTTTGATGCTGTGCTCTCAATATTTCTTCTAGACTGGTAAGTAAACAGCTGATAATACTGACGATGACTATGTAGCAATAGCCAAAACTTATATATAGCATAATTGGATATAGAAATACTTGAACTACTTTATCTCATGGTACTTATATGCAAGTATGCTTTTGAGGATGTTGTCTAAATTACTTGCTGATTATCTGTCATTTTGTGATGATGCATTATTACCTGTATTGAAACACTTGAAGGTATCCTAAAACGGATTGACTTTAACAGTAAGAGGAGTTGTTATAGTTTTTCAAGGTTGAAGTCTTTAACATACTTTTTTCATAATGCATGCAGACCAAACATTGCACCACAATGTTCCCCCACATTATCACAAACCACATCAGTTATTTAGTTTCAGCCTATTTCGAGGTTTTTATATTTCTGTAATGTGTCATTATGTGTTTTTATCTTCATGGCATATTCCTCCTCTTATTTTCGCTCTTCTCTCCATAACTTGCCTCCTCCCTCCTCCTTTGTCTCTCTGTGCAAGAGTGGAGTTATCTGTCAAAAGGGTGGGGGTTGGGGGGGGGGGGGTGCTCCACCCTCCGCGCGCTGCACTTATCCATCCCACTCTCTTCAACATACACTGGCAGCACTGGAAGGATTTGTTTGTCTGCGTTCCCTCTGTCCCTCTCCCTCCATCTCTGATCTCATCTTACAGTGTCTCTGTGTTTTACTGTCAGCTTTGTAACAAAGAAATATTCCCAGCTGAGACTTTGGCGTGGACAGGGAGATACAGCTGGTGCCCCCCACATCCCCAAGTGTTTCCCCTGTTTCTTTCAGCTGACACAGAAATTATAACCTGCCTCTTTATGTGAGCTGCAGCATCACAGTTTAAGTGCTTTTTAAATGTGAATCATGGACATAGTTTGGCGACAGTCTGTAAGTAAGCTGTTTATACATTTAGCACCATAGCTTTGCAGGATTTGACAGCAGCTCCCTCTTGGTTCTCATATTTTTTCACTGTATAGATAGAGAAGATCATGTTATCCAAACAAACTCTGTTCTCTACATACTTAATGTCTGTAGTTTTGTATGATTATACTGTAAATTCTATAAATACTTCACGAAAGCAGAGTACAAGGACAATCAAATAATGATAAATGATGACTTTGGCCCAGTTGCTGACACTTAGAACTGAAATACACCCAGGGAGTTGATGTGTCCTGTGATGAACTGCCGACCTCTCAAAGGTCTTTTCTCACCTCTCAATAAATGTTGACTGGGACAGATTCCAGCCTGCACCACTTAAAGGGAAATTCAGTTATTTGTCAGTCTGGGTTTAATTTTCATGTTTTTGTCCAATATAACTCTTGGTCATTTTAAGGTTACATCTCTACATCTCTGTTGTAGAGATGTGAGAAAAGCTGCAAGAACAAAGGGTCAAGGCCGGGGGCAAAAGCCTCTTACAGCTTTCCAAAAAAATTGACAGAAATTATCTTGACGGAAAGTAGTAGAAAGTAGTCCCCTGAAAGTCCCTGTAGCTGTTGTATCAAACTACATTGTATTTTAGAGCAAGTAGCTCCAATTCGAGTTCCCCTTGATTGTACAGTGGCATTAAATGAAAACTGCAAGGTGTGTATGTATCTTGTCAGGTTATTTACACAAAATATATATTTACTAAGAAAGCTTTTGGGTGTTGGAAGAGTGTGCACATTAAGGCACTGATATGCTCCAATCAAAGTGCTTGTGGTCAAACAGCACCTGACACCTCATCCCTCCACACCTGTCTAATGGTGTGTATATTCTGTCCATTTTTGTGTGTACAACAACAGCAACACTATGAATGCCTTTCAGAACAGACAATGCAAAAATGTCTGTTATCCCCATATTTGAGCGATTATCTCCTCACCTCTGCTCTTTAAGGGCTGGCTTTCACCTCACCTTCAAGTGTGACTGTTCTGAGCTGCTTTTGCTTTCAGATGTGATCAGACATCACTTCATATGAACTTGTTTATTTTGAGTATCCTGGCTTCTGGGGCCTTTTCTGGCTGAAGCAGCTGACATCCTGCTGACTCCCAGCACAAATGAACGGAATGAAAATAATCCACTCATACTGCTCTTAGAGACATTTTAATTATTATTCGACGTAAGGGCTCAAATGATTTAATTGCTTTACAGACATTTCTTTTATAACGAGTAAGGAAAAGCTTTTTTGGGCTTGTTGGTGTCACATGACCTGCATCTCCAACTAAGCTACTAAGCCAAAATGCTCTCATATCCCAGAACTACTCCTGCTGCCGAGTTTTTTTTACTACTTCCCTAGCATGCAGAGAAGCTCAATTAAAAGAAAAAAGCTATACACCAGCACAAACAAAGCAGCGAGAGTGCATGACTATAGCAGACCAGAAAAGAGAATCTGCCATGCTATGCAGTTCACTTCAACAGCCACAGGGTTTCCAATTGGATAACTAGTTTCAGACTCAAAGACAAGTGTTTGACCGATTAAAGTCTTTTTTTGGGAAAGCAGTTGGAGGCTTGTACTGGTTGCCCTGGTCATGCTGTAATCAGTATTATCTAAAAGGTTTGTGCATATAAAATAAGAGCATAAACCTTACATCAACCAATACCAGAATTTCCCCTTAAAACAAATAAGCATGGATAGAAAGTGATATATGAGTGGGCATTCTCACATTTCAGCTTTCGTTTCACTGTTCTCAAGGGCTGAAACCCTTAAGATGCTGTGCTGTGCTATCTCTGTGTTAGCATAGTCTCCATGGACAGTGATGTCACCTCTTCAAGTGTTAAATTAGAGCTGCCCGGAAAGTCCCCTGTGCGTGACTGTCCAAGCTCTTTTAAGAAACTGGTTAAGTGAGGTCTCTTATCACGAAAAGTCATGTACCCATTTGTGGTCACCTTTTTAATGCAAATAGACTGTGCACACACACACACATAATCACAGTGCTTGCTGCTTCCTTGCAACATAAATAAGTACTTAAATTTGCTTATATTTTACTTTGTGTTTCCCACTTCTTTATAAGCCACGGTGTGAACAGAACTGAAACCTGAGTAACCAATGAAATATGCCATAATGTCTCATCATATCTGTGTGTTACAATGCAGAGATGAGTGTGATCATTAGCAACCACAACACATGCCAAACAGCACTCTACACAAAAACCTCACTGCCCACAACTTTCAACCAGACGAGGCAGGCTGTGGCATTTGCATTTGCAAATATCCTTTTATGCAGCAAGTCGGTCTGCGAGTGAGGGAACACAGAGGTTGAAAGGTGTGTGTTTTGCTTATGTGACAGTCTCCTGTCACACGATGTGTATTAGGAGTAAAACAAAGCATCAGTACTGTCACACAGAAGAAGCTGCCTGCTTTTAATCTCTAAAGCCATGATTATGTTGATTTTTGAATCTACAGGCTACTGAATTGTGTTGTTTCACTAACAGTGTGTGTGTGTTTGTGTGTGTGTGTGTGTGCCCCAGCAGCTGGATGTCATTACTCATGTTTGCGTATGCTCTGCTCAGCTCCCCTTTTGGCCTTTTGTAAGTGTCTGTGGAGCCAAAGGCTGTTTCCCTGTGCACTGCTGAGCAACCAGAAGTTTAATGTTCTCCACACAAAATTAAGCCTGTGCCAAAATGGACAAGCTCCCCATCACTCACTGTCCTGACAGCCAGTGCAACTTTTTTCTAATAAGGTCTGCTCACAATGGGAAATGCTTTGGTGAAATTTAGAATTGAAGTGAAATCCTTTAAATCTGGAGCTCCATGTTAGTCAGCTGTCAGAGAAGTCACCCAAGGCTTATAAGATGTTACTTTATGAGGAAGATGTTCAGTTTCTGACAACAATGTTTATGACTCTTGGAAACTCTTAATGACTTGAAACCATATTTTCCACTTAAAATTTGTAGCAGTAATCAAGGCTCTGATCCAGGTAATGCTGCCATGTAGCAATGTTTTAGATTACATCGTGAGGCATCCCTGTGTCCTACATATTGATGTGCAACTAAATTGCGACTGAAATTTAAATTTACTGGCAAAATGTAGTGGAAATGCTGGTAGAAGTGTAGTGCAGGTGAACAAAAAGGTGTTTAGGTTGGATCATCCATCCAAGATGGCGCCGCGGATGGCTGCCTTGGTGTGTTGGTGCGTATTGTGTTTTGTTATTTTGTTTGCTAAAGGCCACTACCCCTGCGGATTTATTACCCACTTTCATCGCTACGTCTGTGGAATTAGTGGACATTCTGGTGGAGGAGAGGGAAACGTGCCGGTACGCTTGTGCATCTCCACCAACGCGGACGTTACGCACCGTTACCTCGAATATTTCTCTCCAACGTGCGGTCACTCAGCAACAAAGTAGATGAACTCCAGCTGCTGGTGGGGAAAAACAGAGACTTTTCTTCATCTTCCGTTTTGTGTTTCATTGAAACTTGGCTGTGTGGATTGATACTGTACTCTGCCCTGCAGCTAGCAGGCACTGGGCCACTCTGATTACGTCATGGTCCACCTGATTCCTGCATACAGGCAGAAATTAAAGCTCTCTAAACCTGTTGTGAGGACATCAAAGAAGTGGACCAGTGGGGCTGTGGAGGATCTCCAGGTGTGCTTGGACTGCACAGACTGGGATGTATTCAGGACTGCCACCAACAGTCTGGATGAGTATACAGAGGCTGTGACATCATACATCAGCTTCTGTGAGGACTGCTGTATACCAACACACACCAGGGTGAGTTACAACAATGACAAGCCCTGGTTCACAGCCAAACACAGACAGCGGAGGCTGGAGAAGGAGGAAATGTTTAGAGAGTGGGGACAGAGACAGGTTGAAGGAGTCAAAGTACATCCTGGAGAGAGATGCCAACAGACTCTTTAAGAGACAGAATCCCCGCAAGGCAGCCGGGCCAGACTCTGTCTCTCCATCCAACCTGAAGCACTGCGCTGATCAGCTGTCTCCAGTGTTCATGGACATCTTTAACACCTCACTGGAGACATGCCATGTGCCAGCCTGCTTCAAGGCCTCCACCATCATCCCTATTCCTAAAAAACCAAGGATCACAGGACTTAATGACTACAGACCTGTCACCCTGACCTCTGTGGTAATGAAGTCATTTGAGTGCCTTGTTCTATCCCACCTCAAAGCCATCACTGACCCTCCCCTGGACCCCCTGCAGTTCGCCTACAGAGCCAACAGGTCTGTAGACGATGCAGTCAACATGGCCCTCCACTTCATTCTGCAGCACCTGGACTCCCCAGGAACTCCAAGATCCTGTTTGTGGACTTCAGCTCTGCCTTCAACACCATCATTCCAGCTCTGCTACAGGACAAGCTCTCCCAGCTGAGCGTGCCTGACTCCATCTGCAGGTGGATCACAGACTTCCTGTTGGACAGGAGGCAGCATGTGAAGTTGGACTATCAGCACCGGTTCCCCCCAAGGCTGTGTTCTCTCCCCTCTACTCTTCTCCCTGTACACCAACAGCTGCACCTCAACAAGTTTGCTGACGACACCACCCTCCGTTGGGCTCATCTCTGGCGGGAATGAGTCCGCCTACAGGAGGGAGATTGATCAGCTGGTCATGTGGTGCAGTGACCAGGACCTGTACACCTCCAGGACCCTGAGGCAGCCAGGAAAGATCATGGCCGGTCCCTCCCACCCTGGTCACAAACTTTTCAAGACACTCCCTTCTGGCAGAAGGAACAAGCTTTAGAGCTGAGCTCCTTGAGGTTGTAATGCTAGCTTTAGAGAAAGCTACTCTGTTAGGGAAACAAATTGGACAAATTGGAAGTTTGATCTGATGAAGTGCTTGATGAAAAGTGGTGAAAGTTCACAAAGACCATGAATGCCTATAGGAAAGCATCTTTCCGATAGTTATCAAGACTTTTCACTAAAAAACACAAATGTCAACCTGCTGGTGGCACTAAAGGAAAAGTCAGAGGATCACCAAAGTCAGGGGAATTCATACCCCGGGGTCCATGAATGTTTGTACCAAATTTCATTGAAATCCACTGTATAGTTTGTGAGTTGTTGCTAAAAAGGATCAGTAGAGGTTGGCACCAAACCTCGTGCTTTGTAAAGACTGAGTTTTAAACAAGATATTTGTCCAAATATCTTGTCACGACAGTGATAGCTTACACTTTAATGCTGTTTGATTTGTATTAAGCTCTGAAGCTGTGAAACAGGAAGAAAAAGCTTCTTAAGCAAACACATCATCTTAATCTTAATGTCTCACTATTTAACTTAAATTAGCTTAGTAAACAATGCTGTGCTCTCATTGGATCTGATGATGTAATAATATGGCATGAAAGAGGGAACATTCACCAAACAGACATAAACAATTCCTTCGAGACGACCTAGACTGGTAGTGAAACCAATGTGTGTGAGTGGGTTTGTTATTTCTGTGTGTGTGTGTGTGTGAGAAAAAGATTAGAACAACTTTTGTAGCAACATGTGCAGCAATGTGTATAGTGCATGTGGGTTTATTTCAACCATATCTGTATATATTCCTTTGAATACTAATGTCTAAAACCACAACATTATCAGCAACAGTCAGTGTCTGACACGAGGTTGCCATGTCTGTCAGGTTGTGGGAAAGTGTCTGATGGGAGCAGCTATTCACACTCTAAATCAGACATATGACAGCACACCCTCAGCATGAAAGAGATGGCTTCTCATAGATCTTGGTACTCACAGACAGTATCTATGAGAAGATCATGTCTGTTGAAATGTTATGGCAATGGTAAAGGGAGGACCAACAAATACTTACTATAAGTAGGTTAGGCTGTGTTTTATAGTTGTATTCTACAACAACTGAACCATTTAGTCCTTTCTGAAGGTTTGTGTGGTCATGACAAAGAGTCTTATTTTTACAAAACAGTCTGGCATGGTGCCCAAAAGAAATATTGATTGCAGTTCTCTCAATACAAGTATTTCCCATTTTAAAAAAAGCGGTGCATCTGTTGCTATCTTGCTGGGATTTGTTTCTGTGTGTTAAGAAACAAGATATGTATTGGTCATACTGGTCATGACATGATTAAGTCCAGCTTAGCATAATGACTGAAAGATTGGCTTAGTGTCTTCTCCAACCGACGACTCAGGCATTTGTTAGAGCAACGCTAAACCTTTATGAATTGGGCAGTGATTAGAAAGTCTGGAACTAAAGTAATGGTCAAACACAATGGTCATCACATTTGCTTTTACATGCAGCTTTAAACCTATATTGGTTTTTTTTCACCACTTGGGGGCAGTCCAACAAGCTGTAAACACAACATTGGCACCTTACACAGTTGTCATGGCCAACATGTTAGCAAGCAGTTGCCTTCTTACCCATCAAGTAGATAAAGAGCAAGATCAGAATTCAGTTGTAATCACGTTTCAGCCTAATTGATATAAGTTCAATGTTCACTCTCTCACTCTCTTTTAGCTCTGTTTTTGGTCTCCACGAACTCATGTGGGAAGTATCTGGCTCTTCAGCTGCTAAATGCTCCATTATGTTCATCAGCCCTTCGCCAACCATTTATCTCGACCAACCATCTCCTAATATTCGCATAATGGTAAGTGGATGGAAACACACATTAATTCAGATTTACTCATGACCATTTTCTGGAAGATTTGGTTTTAAAAATTACCACTAAATTTGGATGGAAACCTAGCTATAATCATTTGTTTCATTGTTAATATTGAATGATTATATGGTTAGAGCAGCTTTTATACAACTTGAGCTCTGAAGAACTGGTGTTGTCTGTCTCTACTCAACAATAATACAATAATTTTAGCCTTCACGGCAGCTCTGTCTCTAACAAGTACTGGTGTAACTAGAAAATAATTTACATGGTTCATTATACAGAGCTCAAGTCACTGTAATATGTAGGGCAAATTCATTGCCGTAAACTACATTCTTCAAAGATTAGGTTGCATCACACAGAAATTACATGCTAATGAATTGGTGTCCAAAGAAGGACTGTTGACTTCTTTTAACATAACAGCAATTTTACCATTAGCCTATTTGATATAACTAGGTTTTCTACACTTTTCCTATTGCCACTTTTCTTCTGGGTTGCTGCCATTGTCTTCCTGATATCATGGGTTTCAGCTCAGCTTGGCTGTTAAACTACAGTAAAATCCCAGACTACAACAGCAGCAGTGTGAATAATGAGAGACATGAGTTTCAAATGGTGGCCTTTCCACCCTCTGAGAGAGACATTAACCACACAGAGAAGCCATCTGGTTATACTGAAAGTATCCAAAAGTGTTATTTACAGAAAGGATCAAATATTCAAATCACAAAGTGGAAAGAGCTGAAAATGCCAAAAGTGACAAAAACACAGAGAACACTGGGATCACTCATTTCTGAATTAAACAAAATTTGATTCCAAAATGTGCTTGAACGCTTTCAAAATATGTCATTACTGCATATCTTATCTTAAAAAACACTGTAACACTATGCTGTGATCATGGCTGATGTCCACTTGACTGAGATTTAGATTTTTCATAGTGACACAGTCCATCACACTCCGTGCTTTTACCATTAAGCAAAGCCCATTAAGAGCAAAAATCCAGATGTTGTTTCCTCTGGAGGTGGGCCAAACTACTGTGTCTCCTCTGAAACAAACCAGAGCCCATGATGTGCTATATGACTGTCAACATCAGGGCCAGTGGCTGGACCAGTCTGACTTACAGTGAATGGCTCTGACTCCTGGAGATCATAACAAGGATATTTTCTCAGCAATGCGGCCTCTTTCGGTAAAAGTCTCACACGGTGCGACGTATCAGCTGCGGCCTATTGAAACAGCTGAAGCTAATACTAATGTGTCAGGTTTTACGCTGCAGTTGGGCTGTCTAAATCTCAGACATTACTTGACTACCAGTATTATTAACACGTTCATCAAAGTCAGCCTAAATGAAATGAACTTTGTTTTAATTCTATGGTGTTGCTATTCTTCCAATGCAGTCAGAAACATGCAATTGGAAATGGTGGGTTGCTCTCAAAAGTCACATCAAAGGGAACAAAAAGGTATTTAAAAAACTATAAATAGTAGAAGCCTAAGCTTGGAACAGACTTAAGACTAGACATGTCACACACAGGTATGGATATAAACAGGCACTTTTTTAGTTTGAAAAGATAATCAGATAAATTGCCTAAAATGACATGACCTAAGCCCATGTCAGTTGGGGCTGAAGACAACAGGTCTGAAAATGAAAAATGAATAAAAACAGGGGTTTGGAGGTGAAAGAAGTGAGCTCACCGGACTTCTGTAGCCCGTACCTCATCGCTGTTGGAGGTCAAGTTGCATTGTGGGTGATGTAGGCTCCAGGTTTTGACAAGGAAGATGGATGTGTGGAATAAACATGGTGATATCTCTGGTTCCGCTACATTGATTCTGATACCTTTGTGGACTCCGCATATTATTGGATTTTATCACCTAGCTGTCAAAACTGACCCAGCCTGGAAAAAAATTGGTCCAGTTTGGTACAATTACCATTAGTCATAAATGCAATGAGCCCAACACCTTTGGGTAATAAGTTAATTCAAAGTTACTCTGTAATAATAATTTCAACATTATACCACCACTGAATGCATCTAAATGCTAAATAAGCTACATGACATCACAATGTTGCTGTCTATGTAACATAATGCATGGGAGTGGCATAAGCATATCACAGCTTTGTATCATTATTCTTCCTTTGCAATCTCAGCTGCATTTTATCAGCCTTCATCTCTTTTTAAAAGTCTCTGTACTCGGCTAACTTTGTCAGAGGAAGTCCAACGCATGACCATGCTGTCACCGTTTCCTTCCCCACCTTCACTCAGCGGCAGCCAAGTGGCTTTTTCCTCAGATAGAGAAAGGGCCTCTCAGCTGTAGCTCACGTGCCACTACATGATAAAAGGGCCTCAGGCGGAGGGTTGCATGTGAAGGAGTGTGAACAATAACCCGGTGTGGTGACAATGAGAGCTGCTCCATCGCCCTTTTTTTCCTTCCCTCCGTTCTCTCTACCCTTTCTCCTGATGGCACCGTAGGACACAGCTGTGGAACAAGACTACATTGTGTTTCGACTTCTGTTGTCTGTTTTAGGCCGTGTAATTAAATGTAACTACCCACCTGTGCTGGGCTGGCATTGTTTCAAGCCTGTTCAACAAGATCGCTGTGCAGTGCCGTGTTATATTGGCCAAAATTTAAAACCTCAGATATACTATATGTATTTCTGGTTCAGCTGGTTAGATCTGTTTCATGACTGAAAAACAACTCTATTATCCTTGTTGATGTCACAATAAGTTATGTTACAAATGGTCTCACTCAGCCGCAGAAGGTTTACATGTGTGACAACAACATCTTTATGACTTCTTAGACTGTAAATGGCTTCTGGAAAATTCACTGGTTTCATTACTGACCGATTGAATAGTTTAGATTTAACATGTTGTAGAAGCAGATGGCTATAGTAGTGTGGTTAAGGTGTTTATTCTTTCAATAACAAAAGCTCGGAACTTATGCATTTAACACAGTAGATATTATATGTCTTTACTGGCTTCAATGAGTGAAACCTACAATCCCTGCTGTTTTTGCATTTTGGCGGTGGTGTTAGAGGCATTATAAGCTTGCCAGAGCAGGATCATGTAGCACTCACGTCTCTTAGCTTGTTGATTTGAATCGCTGCCATGTCAGGGTGCCAGGTCCAGGTCACAGTTTGTTACTCGGGTTGAGGAGGGGGAGTAAAAACCGATGTGAGGGCCATTGTCTGATGGTCTCTGGAGGTGGTGTAGGTTTCTCTCTCGCTGATACTGCTGATTGAGATGGAAAATCAGCATTCGTGGCTCTTAAAGGGTGTTGAAGTGCCTCCTGAAGTCATGAGAAAAGACATGACAAATGGTGGATGAAATGAATGTTTTGAGTTTCACTGGATTTAACTTTCTCCTATCTACAGTAGGCGAATAAACAACCAAAACAGTTTATGCATTGGCATTAAACACTAAATTACTACTGAGTTGGTTTTGTGTACACAAAGCAGGTTCTTTGTGTGGTACGTTAAGGCTAGATAGTGAGACAAAATACATTTGCTTTAGACCTCTAAGACAGATGATAAGACATACACTATATTTTTCCATTGAATTAGAGCTGATTAGCTGTTTTTCTTATATGGGAGTAGCTGACAATCTAGAAAGGCTCTATGAATAGAATATATCATTATCAGATCAGATATGACTGTTTGTCTTTCTTACCACATTGTGAATTCTCCAAGGTCACAGTTTTACCCACAATGGCCTAGAAATTGTATCCTGCAAATTAATTTATGTAATACTAACTTAGAGAAACATAATGGTAATGAATGTATCTGCTAAGTCGCAATCAAGTTTCATCAGCTTTCTCTACAATATTTGCTCATTCAAAACCATATTTATTTAGTATGAAGCATCCAAAATTACAGGCAAATATGATAAAACAAACTGTTTATTATGGTAATGTTTAGGCACTCACAGGACATGGTAAAGGTGAGGCAAGTCAAAAGGGACTGGAAGCAAAGTGCTTTTGTTGCCTAAACCAAACCACAACCAAGACACAGTGTGTGAACCACATGGTCTAAGTCCTGCTATGACTTGCATAGAGTACAAAAAAGAAGCACTTCCTTCACTCAATAAAATGCTACCACTGAACACACTTCAAGTAGCAATTGTGTTTCAATCCAAACGTCTAAGATTGACAGCAAAAAGTAAATTACCACCTATCACTTATTTTACAATTAGAAAATGAGTTAATCTGCTCTCAGTTTGTCAGTTACTGTGGAAATCTGTTTATTACTCACTGCACGGGGTCAGGCTTGTGTCTCTCAGGAGGAGTTCAAGAGCAAGAGTAATTCAGCAGTGACTGAGGCTGCATGCATTAACTGAAACAGGAAAGTCACAGAGACAACTCATACACAAAACAAGGACACTATGAAGACACATTTTAATTTGTGAAACTGTCTTTACTGTGTTTTATGTTTTCAGGGAGAGGAGTTTTTTTTCCAGAAACCTTGTATCATCTGTAGTAGTGGTCAGTATGTGTGTAATTTGTGATACTTTCCATATGTATGAAAGTCATTTACTCGTCAGATTCCTGAGGTTGTGGGAGTCTGACTTGGCTTTATATTGTTTTTCCGTGCCATTCGTGGAGCATAAGGCCACACAATTCAATAATCCTCTGGAAGAGAAACACCATAGTAAATATGGCTCTTAAGAAGTCAGACAAATGAGCAGCAAAAAGAAACAGTGAGGACTTCATTGCCTTGGAAATCTGACAGTGATCAGACTATCTGTGTCTGAAAGGTAAACATTAGTGCTCATTTCCTGTCATTTTCTCTCTCAGCGTGCAGATATCACACTGCATTAAAACCTAAGCAACTGCAAAAGAAAGAAGGAGAGACGTTTTTCTCAGCTCCCAAATCAAAAGAAAAAGTGCAGACACATACAGCCAGGAATAAGTTGGCGAACCCCATGAACTAACCCCCAATTCATTTAAAGAGACAGGGTTCTTCATCATCTATAAATCTGAGCCTCCCATTGAGTGTCTCGAGTTGAGATACAAGCAGGCACTCATGCTCTCCCTCCAGTGTCCTCATAAACCACATTGTTTCCAGCTTATTCGCCCCTCTCTCTGGAGTTGGGCGATGCCAAAAGTTCCCCTCGCAGGCCTGTCCTACTGGGCTTGTTTGGGGACATCTGCTGCCATGTCCAAATATTGTTTTTGGCTGAGCCATCGCTGGCTCTGCTATGAGAGAATAGAGCTGGGAACTATTTTTACCTCAGCGGGATAGACTGTGTTAACATACAAAACAATGCCTTTATCCCCTGGTCCTTCCAGCTGCAGAGCAGGGCGGTAAAGGATAGAGAGTGAGTGTGAACACACACATCATCCAGGCTTGATGCTTGTGTTCAGGGGGCGAGCTGGTGGTAATAACAGTATGTGTGACCTTTTAACCGCTCTAGTTTTGACTTCTGCTTAGTGAGTCAGAGGCACTTTATCTTAAAGACCAAGAAAGTTAAAGACCAAGCTGCGGTTTTCAGAATGTACCATCTTTCATTTGAACAGCACAAATTGAAACTGAGCTTACTATAACATGCCTGCTGAGTTTTAAGTGATAATAATAAGTGTCTGAAATGTACATGAAGTGGATAAAATATATACACACATCACAATCCAATACACTCGTCCAGCAAAAAGCAAAAGTACCTCCTTTGTGAAGCTCATAAATTTGATTTTTTGTTGTCTTTTTTGCCGTCTTATTTCATTTCATCATACTGTATTTCAATAGTATGTTCAGTTAATATGGGACAGTAATTACAGAGCCATAATCTCCCATATGTCATCTACCCAACATTAGGCCCATAGTCTTCCAGATGTTTTTTAAACATATATAAAGACTAAAATAATTTTACTATTAATGTACTCCTTCCTCAGCCATTGCCACATTCAATCACCCTGCTATATAAACACTGATAAAACACAATTACTTGGCTTGAGAAGAGTTCCCCAGTTACTCCTACCAGACACTTCAGCTCTCTTTTCTCCACATTCCCACGAGGCCTGAAGTCATATTTCATATCCGTTTCACTGCGCTAAATGCGGAGAGTGTTCAATTCATTTTCTTTTTCAAGTTTACAATGGACTTCTTAGGGCCACAGTTAATGCAGGGACCTTAGATGTTTCAGGGCACTCAGAGGAAATTATACTTAGGCTGAGTAATTGTAATGAAAACACTGGAAGGGAAAGGATCTGTGTTTTGAGGGAAGACATAATGACTGCTTGCATTGTTTGCCCTTCACATCATATTACAGTACTAATAGACCTCTTCTGCCCCAGATGGCAGTGAAGGGGAGCCATGGTAAGAAATAATAATCAAGTGGTCAATCAATTCAAAAACATAACAGCCACTTAGATACTGATGATGGTAAAGACTGGAAGATGGTGAAAAATTAGACACTCAACCTTAAAACTTTTCTTTGTGTCTATAAGCTGCTTTCTATTCTGGATTGGTTTTGATGTCTCCTTTTTTCATTTTTCTGTTATGTGTGTTAGGCAAAACTTGGAGAAGTTGTGCAGTTCACCATCATTCGGTTATGACTTTTCTAAATCAGCGTCGCTCAGTCGATGTGTTTGGATTAATCCATCCAATGTCTGAGAAATGGCACAGGTCCAGAGTGTGTGCAAAGATTACAGGTCAAATCCAGGTGACTTATTTGTTGTTACCAGAGTCAGTCATTGCAACATTTGTTGGCTGATCTACAGCATGATACTTGATAGTGTTTATATAAAGTCCTGTGATAACTGAATATGAAGAAAGTTTACCTTGCACATCAGGTGTAGCTCTGCAAACTACATAGCCTCATTCAGCCTCAACCCTTAGATGAACCATAACTGAGATACTATGATAGAATATCTGCAGAGCATGGACACAATATCATGAAGACCTTTGTAGTTCACAATTTATATTCTAATGTATCTACTCATGATATTTTGTCCTTGTCATTGTTTATAGGGGTTGGGTATTAGAATATTGAGGAGGTAAACCTTGAAGGGGCACCCTAGTGATTTTGTATTTGTCTTCCATACAGTTTGAAGACTTGTGACAGACAGTAATGGTTAATAGTCAATTTGGAAAAAAAAATAAATAAAAAAAAATCTTCATGTGTAAAATTGGTGCCGTGCCCCTTTAATACACAAAAATACTATACAAACGAAACACAAACAAGCTGATGACTTTGCACTTCATGGACGCCCTAAATGTTCACATATTCATACACACCAGACAATAACAAAAACAGGACTTTCATACAAAAGTACTGTATGCTTTTAATGTTAATCTTCTGCCCATACTGTATATTTGAAGTATTATCTTGAAAAATCGCTGTCATATACATCAAAGAGAGTCAGTGGATTCTTGTTTATCCTGCAATAAGTCAACTAGTCAGTGTCTTTGTTCCTATCCCCTGCTCCATCATTTCCATGAGGCCCATGATTTCTATAAATACCTTGTCTGTCTGCATGTACTGTTTGAGAGCACCACAAAACCTATGTGGTGTTTTGACTACCTGCATATAATTCACCTCTGTGAACACACACGTAATTGTTTTCTGTCTTTTACAAAGCTAATTCATCACGTCCATAATTCAAAGGTGGACAGTAGGCTGGATATTGTTACCCCGCTGTTCTTACACAATTAGTTACATATCACACATGTACCTGCCGCGCAGGGTGTCGTGTCACTGAGTCATTATGTCACTGTGTAAAGCGATACTGCCGCCAACTCAGGTTTCTGGAAGTATTCATGGTTGTTTGCAGAGTCAACAAAACACGATCATCAGAGTTTGACCCTGATCCAACAGGCAGACTGTCATAAACAAAACTTTCCGGGAAGGGACACACCAGAGATTTCGCTGTAAACATCAGAAGAAATAAGAGGTTCTTTCAGATAATGTCAGAGTGGGCAACACAGATGCAAAGTCAGTATGAAACAAAGAGAAACCTGTGGCCAGAGACTAGAAACAAGTGCAACAGAGACATAATGCTCAGAGGAATTAAGTAATATTTGTGTACTTGGTGTTGACCTGTCTGCCAGTAATGGGCAAACTTTGTAAGTATAGCAGTTAAGAGGGGATCAGTTGAAATACAGCGGGGTCACTGTAGTCAATGTTGGTCTGACAGTAGGTCCTTGAATTAGCCATGCTAAACTAACATAGTGAACATGGTAGACATGATATTTGCAAAGAAAAAAAGCCCCAGCATGTTAGCATAGTCACTGTGAGCATGTTTGCATGCTGACGTTAGTATTTAGCTCAAAGCACCACTGTTTACAGTCAACTAATTTTGTTATAAAGCTGTAACTGTCACAATTCATTAATGCCTTCATTCATTCTCTGTCTTGCCCTTTCCATATTACTAAATCTCCTGTCATTTCCCTGCCCTGTAGTAACCCCGGCTTTCCCGCCTTTCAGCCACCCGACTCTTCTTCCCTGTTCACTTACTCACCTGTTCCCTCTCCCCTAACCAGCTCTTAGTATTTGTATGGACCCATTTCCGCTCATTCCTTGCCAGACTGTCTATTATGTTTTCCATTCTGCAGCTTTCCAGCCTTTCTTGCCTACCTGCCAATTTTTGGGATTTAGCCTTTGCCTGCTCCTTTTGCCTTTTGCCTTGTTTATCCGTCTGTCACTGACCGCTGCCCATGCCCTTACTTTGCCTGCTGTTTGGCTTCGCCTGCTGAGCCTTAATAGAGGTCAACTGTTTTGAACTTTTACCAGTGTATCTGAGTCGTGCTATTGATTCCTCCTTAACCTGAGCTGTAGTACAGGCTGCCCTGCACTAAGTGATGAATTGTAGTTTTTCTTTCCCTCTCTGATGAACAGCTATACGTATATCTGTCTCTACATCACCAATATCGTCACGCGACACAATACTGTGAATATACACAGTCTAATAGCTTTGTGTAGCCCTGTGTATAAAATATTTAATCATTTTATTACATATTATAATTTCTTCCCCTTATACCAGAGAAACAGAGACATGAGAAAGAGATTGTTCTTTAGTCTCCAGAGACTGTTTGGCTATCTGCTGCAGCCCTTTACCACTCATCTGTCTTGAATTAGACAGCAGTCACCACCATATAAATACCTACTTATCATCTCAGTAGTTTATCCTCCCCTGATACAGGCCCAAGATGACAGAGACAATAGTGGACGCCCATTGCACCAAGTCCCCCTGGAGGCATGTCTCGACTCACGGGCTGCATTTAACTTTTATTACCCAGGGAGATGGATTGGCTGCTCCCCACCCTTATTTGGTGGTGCGGTGTGTGTATATGAGGGGCTGCGGTTGTAAAGTGAAGGCAGCGTGGCTCAGTCAGAGCGGAGCCAGGTAACTGAGGAACGCTGCAGCCAATTTGCAAGAGCTACTCTCTGAGAAACTGTGACTCATGGCAAATGTCTTTTTTGTTTGTTTGTTTTTCTTTTAGTCATGATATAGTAACCTGTGGCCCCGCTGGAGTTTTAGGAACCCAAAGCCAATGTTGGCAAGCATCTGCTAAGCTGTGTGCAAGTTTCCCCGAACAAGAAACAGAATTTTATTAACTTTGAGCTGCAAAAGACTTTCCCTAAGGAAAACAATTCAGACATTCGCATTATTTATAGGCACTTCTGTGACATTTTGCTTCCCAGTCCTTTGATTTTAATTATCTGCTCTACTTTGCACAACTATGGGAGAGAGCAGTAAATACAGAAACAGTCGAGTTGCGAAAAAAGGGTTTGAAGTTTTCAGTCTGGCCTTTAGACAGTCTGCACAGAAGGAAGGCTTTTCTTCAAACGAGGGGTGTACTCACTATTACAATTTATATTGTTAACCAATGTAAGAATTTATATAATGTCATACATTAAAATTTGTGGTGTAAATTTAAACACACCAATTACGAATTCACCACAGTCAAAATGGCCATTGCTAAATCTCTGCAAAGATAGGCTAGTTAGCACAGCTTTTAACAGAACTAGCTGGAGAAATCTAGCCTTAGAATTACAGATGTTAGGTGTTAGCTCATCAAAATTTTTTCTTTTCAAATACAGAGAGCCAGAGAAGAATACATGTGAACACTCCGTCCTGTGGTATTCACAACTTTGGACTTCAACATTTTTGAAAACTCTGATGTCACAAGTTGGGCCATGTTTGCTGACGTTTCAAGAAATGGCGGAAGCCATGGTAGTTGATTTTTCGTTGATGATAACTTGACATATCCTAAGTCTTGTCATAGAGAGTTTTTCCTCCTAATTTTAAAAGCACATGGGGAAAATGTTTCCAACAGCCTCATCTTTTGGTTTGTTGTTATTGTCATTGTGCCTTTGCATTTCCTGCATAACATTAAACGCCTGCTCACTAACAGGCTAAACTGTTAGCTTCTGTGGCTTCTAGACACCAACAGTGACATTAAAATTAGCATCCATGTTGCTGTTGCCTAGCCCTCTTGAACTCTGTGTACGCGACCTCCCATGTCGTAACCACGAGCTCACGAGTTCCATTAGAAGGCAGCGTCGGTGACTAAGAGAGCAGTAAGTGCCATTGTTAAGAGCCCGCGATTCTGCTCAGGTTTGGCAAAGTGTGTGCGTTGTGGCTTTAATAGAATTGTACTCACAACATGCTACTTGTGATCTTTGACTATACTGCTCATTAATGCCGCTGCTTGATATTCATTTTTCTTAACAGGCAACACTATTCTGCAGAACTGTATACATAAGCAGAAACATTCTTGCCTCCAAAACACAGGTAGGTGTTTGGATGTGAGTCAGTTATTATAACATGGTCCACAGAGCAGAGACTCCTCTATGAGGGAAGTCATGCTATTCCCCAGAGCCGCTCCTCGGCTGCAGCTGCGCCAACGTGTTTTGACCTAACACCCCCGCTGAAGTGCTACACCTGACATGTGTGCCCTTTCAGAGCGGCAGGACCTATTCTCTGTGGACGGGAAGTTCATTTCCTCAGAGGATGGAGCCACACCTATTGAATTTTATAATGCCGTATTATTATTGTTTTTTCACCCAAATGTCGACTATTTCTGTTCTTCATGTTTTTCTTTGTTACACTAGATGTTTTTTTACACTTACTGAACTTTAGATATGTTTTCATGTTTTTCTGTGATATTGTAGTCAGATGCTCTGTACGTACGTCTCGAGGCATATATGCATCAATAACAACTTTGCAAAGTTTTGTGGATGGCAGAGAAGAGGAGATCATTGGAAATCAATGACTTCATACAGTAAAAACGGATGTTGCTGACACTCACGATGCGGGAAGATGCGCCCTCCATTGACCCGTTTCCTTGACAGCAACTGTAGGACACATGAAGCTTTCAGAAGGTGATAATTGAAATGTCATCACTCTGTGATACATCTCCTGAGACTGCTCTGTGGATTCATAAACCAGGCAAATATCATGGGCTCATTTTTGTTCCCACTTTTGTCTTTGTTCACAGCAGTAGTGCAGAGCAGAGAAACATTAAAGAGGCGAACAAAGAAATGTGGTGGGAATGTGGTTTTATGGAAGAGGCTGAAGGCATCTGAAGGCAAAAGTCCTTGAGAAAACCCCGAGCCTGTCCTCGCTCGCTGGCAGCTTTGTAGCAATCAAGCGCACAAAGAGTTAATATGTGGAGCTCCTGGGGCAGAGAGGCAGAAGTAAACAAAAAAAGCTGGGGACTGGAGCTTCTCTCACCGCTGAAGCTGAGGCGTGACCCTTGAGATAGGCACCGGGCTATCATGAGGGCGTCTCCCCTGAGTGACTGGCCAGGAGAACAGAGAGGTCTTTGTCAGGGCTGTGTGCGAAAAACTGCTGAGCCAAGCAGGCCCTCACCAACCTCCCCCACCCCTCCCATCCCCTACGTTTTTTCTCTCTCTCTCTCTCTCTCTCTCTCTCTGTCTCCCTGAAGACACACACACAAATGCTCATACACACACTTGTCTGTATTTACCAGCGGTCCCAGGGGATGAGGCTTTCGCTCCAGCTGGTGGGAGGTTAAAAGAGGGGAATACAGAGCCCGTTTTGTGGCTAAAACATAAAGCGTGGATATGTCAGCACTGCATTCTGGGATGCATTTTTGAGATTTACCATAACTCGCCGTAAAGAGTTTCTAACAGTCTGGTGGGTTTTGAATTAAACTGACTGACTGGGAAGAAACATCATCCTCGCTGACAACTCGTCCTCTCTTCATCTCTAAACCATTATGAGGATTAAAATAGCTCATGTTTTGCACACAACAAACTCTGTGTTTACTGGTCTGCTTGCAATTTTCACAGTGAAATTTTGCCAAGAGTGCACAGAAAAACAACAACAACAAAAAACAGAACTGACATGTCTTTTTTGAATGAGCCCTGCTTTATTTATTGCTCAGGCAAAATGAAAATGTTTCACATAAATCAGGGCATCAAATTATTCTGAGATTAAAAATGAGAGTGAAAACATGGCAGCATCTCATTAGGTCCATGTTCAATGTGGTGTGCTCTGAGGACTTCTGGGAATACAAACAATATGGCTTTATTCTTCGAAGTAACTTGACAATCCAAAATTAGTCATTTGTCTCACAGCGCTCTCAGACAACTTGCTCTGTGCAAATAAAGGGCAGGAAGCCTGTCTGCAAGTGATTTGTGTCGAGCATGTTTAAACATACACTGACTCTCACTTACTGTAAAACACTGTTTACAAACACAGAAACAAGCATGTACTGCCTGTGTGTGTGTGTGTTTGAGTCTTAAAAACAGAGGTGACAGTTGTAACTGCTTTTGACACATTATAATATCAAGTGATATCAGCTCGCACCGCAGAGCAACACCCTGCAGTGTGTTAATATCTTTATGAGGTTCAGGTCTTAAAACCTTCCTGAGGCCATGTGTTTCTACACCATCACACACACACACACACACACACACACACACACACATACTCCTTTAACCTTCCTTGCTGCCCCTGTCTACACAAAGCAGCTGCGTGGGGGGAGGGGTGGAGGGGATCATTTAGAAACACAGTGACAGAAAAGTGAATCACGGTTTATGTTAAGAGGGAAGAAAAGAAAAGAAAGAAAAAAAAGAAAAAGAAAAAAGCAGTAGTGCTGAGCTCTGCCTCTGGGGCTTGTGAAATGCTTCTATTGTTCATGCTAAATTAACTTTAAGGGACTATCAGTGGAGTTAAATCACTGGTGTCAAGTCAAAGAGGAGGTTTTATTCAAGGATGTGACTCTTTGGGAATTAAAATGACCACATATGATTTTTACTGTCTGTTTAAAAAAAAAAATCAGATTACTTTACTCTGAGCATTTACATGAAACAATGAGACACTTTGTTATTCATCTCCCTGTATATATGATCCAGGTGTCTCGTCGTCAGGTGTTTTTGACTCTCTCACATCCATTGACTGAGTTACCTCAACAGTTGATATAGTATGTATGAAATCAGTTTAGTCTCTGGCCGTCTGGACTGATATAATCATGAGTACAGACATTAAAAAAATACTCAGCGTTACCACTGTCAGATTTGTGGTTAAGAATCTTTACATCCATCATCGTTATATTTTTATTACTAACTTAAGTGTAACTTGAGTTGACAGTGCAAACATGGCTGAGAATGATCAAAGGCTCCAGGTTTCTGAAACTAGAATATGAAATTCACATGGCCAAACACATAATTAGTCCTGGAGTTTTCCCAGCTGCTTTTTCCCACTATTAATGTGGGTTTAAAATGAATAGGCTGGCTGGTGGAACAGTGATGGGAACTGACACCATAAAGGCCTCGTGTCAGTCACAGGCGTCATTTTCTTCCAAATAACGATCAGTCTCACACACAACAAACAGCTAAGATCGTTTGTGTGAACAAGGAAGGAATTAAAAAATAGGATTGCCAAGTTGGTTTACTTGCTGTGAGTGAAAGAAATGATGCACAACCCATTTCAATTGTCCATAAAGTTTTAATGAAAAAAAAACAGCAATGTACCCATTTAACAACAAAAGAAATTAAGAGAAACTGTAAGATTTGGAGAGCCAAGCTCTTATGTACAGCATATTGCACTAGAAAAACAACAAACATCCCCCCATTCTCCTCCAATCCCTCCATCGCTCCATGTCCTGCGCTGTTTGAAAACTGTGCAGCAGGCACAGAGCAGTCCCAAAGATAACACAGCCAATGCTTTAACAAAAAACTGCTACATCTGGACTGGGTCTCACTTCATAGGACACATGAATGTGAAATCCTTGAGACCACTCTGAACGTAAGAAAAGCAATGTGAAGACAATGCAAACTCTCTGCGCATACACAGCGCGGGAGTCTGAAATAAGTTCCACTGTTCAGTTCATGTTTTAAAAGAGATATTGTGGTTTTCACTCCATTAAATTACATTCAAACCTTTAAGATACAGATTTTTTTCAGGAATGTTGGACATGCATTTTTACTCCATTTACATATATCGAAAAAAGCCCTTGAACTGAGAGTGACACAGCAGACTTGGCAATATCCAAAATTAAAAATGCCACAACATTGAAAAAAAAGCAATCATAGAAAAGCAAAAAAAAAGTCATGTTGTTGTAGTTCTTTCTTCGTCTTCTTACAAAAAGGTATGGAAAAATTTTGCTAAAAATTGTTTTTTTTTATAAAGATACCAACAATAGCTGTGTCAAATTCATGTCTAATGTATAAAAACACCAAATCACAGCACTTGACAGTAAAGATGCACTCTTTCTTGGATATTCAAAAAACCGATCGAAGAAATTTGATATTAAAGACACTGAAGGTTGAACATATAACAAATGTTTCGCTTGAGTCGGGGGTTGCAACAGTGGCTGGTGATGACAGGCTCAGATCAACACCACACTGACTGAGCGGCCGTTCAACCCATCGCACGTACAAATAATACTGGGCACCATGGTGGCTCATTCCTCCTTCAAACATAAACCCACAGCCCTGCTAGATTTGTAGATAATAAAGCACGAAAACCCAGACGAGCTGGGCCGATCCAGCATATTACAGATCTGAAAAAATTTCAAGAATCTAGAGGGGAAGATCAGCACAGGAGTAGAAAGAGAGAGGCGCAAAGTACAGTATACAGGTAAAAAACTGTTGTTGAATTTTTTTTCGTTTTTACAGTGCACATTGATTGCAAACAGTCATTTCTGATATTGAGAAGGTTTTGCGTGGTGAATCTCGCCGTTCGTGCTGAGAGATGTCAAAGGTTGAGCCTGTGCCTCGTGAGCTGATGTGAGAAATCAAACTGATGTCTTATTTTGTATCAAGGCACAACGAACATGCTGTACTGTTTTGTGCCGACTCTACTGTATCAGAGTATGTTGATCTCACGGAGCCCAAGTGAAACAAGAGCTGTGGCCAGTGACTTTTGGGTAATTATGCCGAGTGTTGGTGATGATGATTATGTGGCAGGTCTGTTAACTCACAAGGCACATTTTGTACATTTGATTGTCTGTTGTTCACGTGATTTGTAAAGACTCACACCATTCGTGTGAGAACGCACGAGGCACATGGCTTCAGTCCAACCTCCCCACACACAGGCATCAAACACACAACTGAATGCACATCAACAATGAGAAGAAAAGGACTGTACACACTGAGATAGCATCTATACAGTAGCACTGAGCAAATATACACAAAATAAATTAGAATAAATTATCTCAAAGAAACCAACCAAAATGTTCTCAATAAGGACAGGGAGTAGTTAAACGTGACGTTCAGTGAGTAGAACAGAGTATGAAGCTTTGGACTGAGGACCAGAGAGTGCGTCACAACTATCTGAATTGGCTCAGCGTTCAGTGTTTGCAGGAAACAAACTTTTGGTTCAGCTACTCGCGTAGTTCACAAAAATAAACCAACCTCCTAACGATCTGTAACACACTGCCACGTTGACAGAAAAG
Source organism: Lates japonicus (assembly GCA_033238685.1). Taxonomy (NCBI): domain Eukaryota; kingdom Metazoa; phylum Chordata; class Actinopteri; family Centropomidae; genus Lates; species Lates japonicus. The sequence goes on along the minus strand of BRZM01000038.1, from coordinate 6,862,946 downwards.
TAAAAAAAGTCTTAATGAAACGTCTTTGCTTGCTTGGGCAGCTATGAATTGAGTCTTTGCTCAAAAGGCAGACTTTTAGCGAACACATCTCATAATAAGCGTCAGGTAATGAACATGGTTATTAACTACTCCCTGAAGAAAACATAAAGCAGAAAAAAACCCATCAGTGTCTTCAAAAGTTCATATCATGAATCTACAACAGACTGAAATAATACATCAAATGAGGAATTTTTAACATCTTATTTAAAGTCTTCAAAGACTTTTTCCTTGATAAACCTTACATTGAGAAACAGTGGCTGTGTCGTTGCAGTATGCTAACGTAGCAGTTGTCACACAAGGACGTTCTCCTATACCCAGATGTGTCTGTGTGTTCATAAAACGGTTTTTGAACTGTACAGAAGCTGTTTTTTTGTTTTTCTTACTAAGTTCTCAGTGAAGCTGAATGTACAACTGGCAGTTTGGTGAGAGAAAGCACTTGATTAAGAGGTTAAACGTGGGATATCTCATACATGTTTTTAGCACATCAGGTTTGATTTCAGTGCTTGAGACATTTACACCTGGAGTGAAATAAAATAAAAATGCATCTCTGTAACTTAAACCCAAAATGTGTCTGTAACAGACATATTTGTAAAGAGGCGTATTTCACTGACAACACAGCCATATTCTGGGAAATGTCCTTCTGTGGATGTAAGTTTGATTGCAAATGCAGCTGATCCCTAAGATTTTTACTTCTTTCCACTGGCTTGAATATTGCTTGCCCTCTCAAAAATGCTGATGAATGTCATCTCTCTCAAGGGCGACCCACAATGCAGCAAAGGGCAAAGTTGCGATTGTCAATCCAGCCAGAGAAAGAAATCCTGAACACGCTTTAGAAAAGGATGAAATTTATCCAAAGCCTTTTAAGCTGTCTGATTGTTTCCAGTTCCCTGATCGTAATCCCTCAAAGGAGATTTGTTTGACTTTGTGCTTATTTGGTTTCACAAACAGTAAGCACACACTCCTACGAACAAATGATCACAAATTGAAAGAGTAATCACGATTACGATGTCAGGTCTTGAAGTTACTCGACTAAAATCTTCAGTACATCCTAAATTCAAGTATACATATCCTTTAAATCAACAAGATCTGAATCTACACAGTGGGTCGTTAGGCCACTTCTAATAACATGAGTGGTACTGGAGACAGAGAGGCTGATGGATGACACCAGTAAAAAAGACACAGGTTGATATAATGTCCCTATGTCTAAAGTGGAAGCTGATAAAACACGCATCTAAACTGACCGACAGTGAAACACCAGTGTGTAACACTGCCACAATGTCATGACAACCATTTTCAAATTAGCCAGTGTGGAACAGTAGAGGATAAGTACAGGGCTTATTATTTTTCTAAGAATAAATTATAAATTTGCCTCGAGTCCTCAAGGTTTTGAGTCAGTAACTTCAGCACAGAAATGTCCACGTCCACAGTTTTTTGCCAAAAAAGTGGCCTAATCTTAAAAATGTATCTCTTTCATATGATATCCTTGATGCAAAAGAGTATGTACTGTGGCAGGAGAGAATAAGGCATTCCCTGGACTGATGGAGGTCCTTCAAGACTTGAATTACCAAATAAAAAGAGCAGTTTACTGTACAAAATAGGTAATCTTACAAATATTTCGAAAATATCTCTTCAAACACAATGGCTTCTTCTTGGAGAGGCGGAAAAAAACCCAACAAAATAACAAAAACAAAAGCAAAATTAAGAGAAAAAAAATTGTATTCAGTCTCCGTCCAGCGGTGACCAGTGTTTTCTTCATCTCATCTTCATATTCAGTTAGAAAACAAAATCCAAACCCGTGTTCCATCTTACAGTGCCATCTCTGAAAGTCTGGTCCCTTATTTCTGCTGAGGGAAAACAAGGGCCAAGGCAAGGGCCAGCAGGAAGTCCCTTCATCTCTGCTCTCCTCTCAGGCGCGGAATGACGGCCTCTCTTGGAAACAGAAAGCCAAACAGGGCCATCGTAAGGCGCATCCAGATGGGCAGGTTTTGTCTGTGGTGCCTCATGAACTACAAGGAGAGAGAAAAAACAAGAGACATGAAGTTATTGGCGTCAAGGAGGGCTGGATGTTTAAAAGTTAACCATGTGAACTCACTGTGCTCGTCAGACTTACATCAGTTCTGAAAATCACTGTACATAGTCTGATTTTGTCATAACTGGTTGTTGAGGTAAAGCCTTGTGAACTGTGGTAAACCCTGTGAGCTAAAACCATATGACCAAGAAGAATGAATGTTTCCACAACATTCGTTTGTGTCTAGCAAACATGTCTGTCACACGCACATCCTGCTCGATACTTCAACAGAATGTACAATGTACAATGTGCAGTGGCTTTCATTCCCAAACAGAAGTTAAATGTAATACTTGTTAATGTAGATGTTTTCTTCACTCAAAAAGCTGATGAAAGAATGACAATGACCCAGCTAACAACTATAAAACAAGACATTTTAAACCCACAGGAGCTGCCACTCATCTTAACAATATCACTGTCCTCCTCCCCCAGGTTCAAGGGAGTCCCTCTTATTAAATGTTGCACTGTTGACTTCTAAACAAGAATCTCAAAGTGAAATGCTTTCAGAGAACGCGCTGCCTATTTCATCACGGCTCTCTTGTAATAGAAAAGTCATCTGAATAATTACCAAAACAAAGCAAAGGAAACTGAAACTGCTCCCTCCCATGGAGCTGCCTTGTCCCATCTCTGTCATTTTCTATTGGGGTGTGTAGCCCTTGTGAACTACAGACAGATGAAGGGGTTCCCGCTGCATCCTGCAATCTCCTCTCCCCCTCTTCTCCTCATCTCTGATCCTGCACGGCTCCCACCGGCTCTCTGAACAGTTGCACTCAGATATTGCAGCCTGTTGCATAAGCATTCTTGTTATAATCTCTCCCTCTCTCTCCCTGCTTCTCTCCATCAAGGTCTCTACCAGCCTAGCAATCAGAGCCTGCCACAGGCTATTTGATGCAGAACTAGCAGACTGAACTGAATTGAACCAGCGCCACTAAAAGTAACCCTAATTGTCCTTAATTGCCTTAATTCTACACTGCTGAGCTTATTTAAACAGTACCCTGGTTTGTTCCACATGAGGCTCATCTTTCTGCTCTCATTTGCGTAGGTAGTGGGGAATGGTGCGTTTTGTTGGCCATCATGAACAATTAAGAAAACTGACAATGTGCATTTTTGTGCTTTCACTTAATGTTAGGATGGGTTAACTGTCTTCCCTGAAAGAAAGTATTAGCATTTTACTGGTCACAAAAGTAGTCTAAACTGACACTGAAGACTCAAACCGCAAACACAATGTGCGTCACATAAACAAAAACCCACACATTAGCCCACACCGGCAACTTCTGCTTGGAGAAACAAGTGAAAAAGTCTAACAATAGCAGCAGAGAGTGTACAGAGATGTGATTGGATATCATTAAGGATCACTTGTGATTATTCTCCCTTTGGAATATTCCTACCACAGCAGTATCAGATCCTGCAGGATAAAACCAACTCCACCGCAGACAGCAGACTAAAAAGATTTTTTTCTCTCTCTTATCTCTGTCACAGTAGTTACACACGCAAAACCAAAACACACACAAAGATACACACATACTGAGGCAGTCAGTGGGACAACTGAGGTATTGTGGGTAGCCGTCATGTTACTGGCTGCGTCTATAAGTGTGTGAGTCAGACTCTATTTTTAGCCAAGCATATAAACAGCCGGCCAAGTCTACCCAGACACAGACATGCTGCTCACTCCCGTTCGTGACAATCACATCGATCTCTCCTGCTCTTCCTCAATCCTTGTAAAGTCTTTGTCAAGATCTCTAACCACATGTCACTATTTTCACATAGTCTCTCACTTTTTGTCTTCCCTTTTTCTCTTTCTTTCTCTTTTTCTTTGTTGATTCTTTGCTACTCTATTAGCCACGCAGTTAAGTGTTTTTCAAAACTTATTAACCACACCTGTCGACACAGACCTCATGGCAAAACAGTTACAGCAGTAGATAAGTACCATAATTTCCGGACTATTGAGCGCACCTGAATATAAGCCGCACCCACTAAATTTAAAAAGAAAAAAAAAAGTACATATACAGGCCGCACTTGTCTATAAGCAGCAGGTGTCTAAATGTTTTTGCGGCATGAAGCTCGTTAGCCCGTAAAAATCTATAAATTAGCCGCATCATTGTTTAAGCCGCAAGGTTCAAAGCGTGTGAAAAAAGTAGCGGCTTATAGTCCGGAAATTACGGTATATTTGTACTTATTAACCAAGTCCATGGTCATGTGACCAATGTGTATTCTTAGTCAGACCTGTAACAGCTTTTTAAACACTGATACAAGTAGCCCCTGACCATCTGTTATCAATCATGCTCTGATACCAAATATGTTGTCATCTTTGTCATATTCAAGGTAACAGCAGAGTCTAAGGATGTCAGTAAGATTGTGACATAATTCCTTGCCATGTTTCCACGTGGATTTTTATGTCTTGACATGCACAATTAACTGCACGTGATGAACTACACAGGGTACCTGTGTTTAACTATTCCCTCGGGAGCTCTGCAAACAGTGAGCCTCCACACTCAATTCCCTTCATCATCCCTAAAGCCCTCACAAGTCCCAAATTGCTTCATGCTTCATGTAGTATGTTCAGTATGAAGACTTCATTTGAGGAAAAAATAAACTCTGCCTACTTTCAGGTGAAGGATACAAGCAACAAACACGACTTTTAGAACAAGGAATAAAACATACTGGTCGGAAATGGGAGATTGTCGTTTCATCTGCTCTTTCAGGCATTATAACACTTGAGGGCATGGATTTCACTCATTTGTTTTCTTTCTAGAACAGGAAACATACCCTGATATTCCTATTGACTGTAATGACAAGGTACTGTGACACTGAACTGGCAAAATAGTCTATAACCCTCTGCCCAGACTGAGGTACTGCTCTGACCTTGACCACAAGACCAAACTAAACATTAACATTTGGATACTGACAGAGAGAAATTGTGCTCCTACATTTTAGTTTGTTAGTCTAAACATTCTGCATAAAGTTACTAAATCATGCCTTATTAGTGATTTAGGATTTTTCCTTCAGTGTGGCCAAGAAACTAGTTGAATCACTGCACAGGCTATTTTTATCCAGTGTGGGTTGTGGCCTATCCAGCTGGCAAAATGTTCTACCCCTTTCTTCCCAAGAGTGAGCCACAAATTGGCACGAGGTAGCTTTGATTCGTGTCTCTGATCAAGTAAAAGCTGACACACATAAATAGTTCACACGTAACATGAAAACACAAACCGTTTGTGTGAAGTCTACAAAATATCATTTTAGTCCCAGTAGTCTCCAGTGTCCCTTGCTAACCTTTATCTGCCATGTGCATAAGAGAGAATTTCTGCTTTGAGGCAATGTATGTCAGCTCATGTTCATGTTGTTTACACTTTCACACTTTTTGCTTAAACGTGCACACGAGCTCAAAAGCCGGCTGTTTGCATTTTAAGATCATTTAGGGATCCACTTCACTTGCTTGGGAGTGAGGCTTACCAGTTCAACGTGATCCTGTTGGAACTTGTCTCCGATCTCCCGAAGTTTACGGCCAATTTGCGCCTCCACGCTCACCCCTGCCTGCTCCTCAGGCCTCTCTGCCATCCTGTCATCTTCCTCCCCTCTGCCCTCCTCCTCCTCCTCCTCTTCAATCTGCCTCTCTCCCCGGTCCTCCATAGGCTCAAAGTGAGCAGGGAAATGTGAGCGTAATCCAGCGTTGCCTACAAGGAAAACATCAAGCTTCTTAAAACTTGTGTTGTCGTTTGAGCTCTAGAATACTAAGAAGCTGCTGTTGCTGTCAGTGCCAAGATGAATACACAGCAAAGAGACATCACCAATATCAACAGTATTCAAGTAGGTTTCAGTTCTGTAATAGCACTGGTTTCCATTTTTGATTGTAGACTAGACAGTGAAAAACCTCTGAAAATACTGTGTGGACAGTCTGAAGATAAGACATATGATCGTGATTATTATCAATGGCCTCAAACACAACTGTATATGGCCAGCTTAGTCAAATATATAGCATCTAATGTACACTGCTGCCATAATTCTTTCTGAAACTCAAACAGGTTTTTATCAGATCTTCTCATGAATGGACAAATTACAAGGTAGGTGCTCAAAGTACAACTGAAAAGACCACAAACAAAAAAGAGAGTGTTGGTAGGTGGAAAACTCAAACACCTTATTAATCAACAACAGCCTCGGTGAACTGCCACCTTTCTGTGGGCTGTGTCACTGGGTTTTCTTGTTGCCTTTAGCATGCGCCTCTGCCGTCATGCCACTTGGAGGGAAAACATTTTTTTTTTACGAGTTATCATGTGTGCAGAATGCCTTACAATTCTGCCTCACAGAGGAACATAACATGCCTTAGAAACTGAGCGGCCTGGGCTGTGTTTGGGAGAAGACGTGGCACCAAGCCAAGTGCATGACACCCATTACTGGTTAGATTACAATGAAGGACAAGGTAATAACAGTCTGTGGTGTTTATGTATTGATGACTTTAAACCCAGAACAACAAGTACCTCTCACACACTGACAGTGAGTCAACGAACAAACAACATTCTACTTCAACATTGGTGCAATTCAATTAGGGTGATGTCACACTGATTTGATTAGACATGGGAAAACAATATTGGATTAAAAGCAATGGACATATTAGTACGGGTATGTACCTTTATGTATGTATGTATGAAATCATTGTTGTCTATTTTTATTTTCTCCACAAAATGCAGAATTAAAATGCAGAGAGAGAAGATGGCAGGAATTTGATTATCACATATCAAATTTAGGTTAATGACATATTTATAAAGAATTATGTTATAATGACAAACGTTCAAATAAACAGAAAACAAACAATTCCTTCAAATGTCATGTTCCTGAAGTTCTTAGAATACATATTACACCACACAGGAATCTCCCAGATACAAGGAAAATTAATTTCTAGTCCATTACGCAATAAAAATGACAAATGGAATTTTGGTAGCCTCATAGCCCAAAAACAAAAAACCACCTGCTTTCAAAATGTGAAAATTATCTAATTCAAAAAGAGTTTCACTCATTTTGATGTTTGAGGGCACCTCCCAGTGAGGAACCTACCAAACAAAAGGAATGACTAATAGTGTGAGGTTACACCACATGTACATCACTCAATGCTGTACACTCAGTTTCTAAAGCCGTAAGTCCAGATCACTTCAGTGTGGTCGAAATATCTCATCCTTCCTTACCGTGAAAGGGTATGCGAGGCTGCCAGTGCAAGCTGCAGGGCAGCGTGTTGATGCTGATGCTGTTGTTGTTGTTGTTGTGACTTTGTGACGTGGGCACGGCGGCGGTGACGGCAGCAAGGGCCTGTCCAGCTGTGATCGGCGTAGATCGGTTTTCGTATTTGACGTCCCTAAAGGGCGTTCCCCAGAGCTGCGAGATGGGCCGTGACATGTCCTCCTCCTCATCATCCATCCGACGCCTCAGCGGTAAACTCCCTGGAGAGAGAGGAAGGGGACACAAGATGGAAACTTTAGGTTGAGATGACAAGTAAATGTGTTTGAAAGTGTAAATACTGTGCCTGACTCGTACCTATGTGTTTATGATCTTTGGCTTGTAGGTAATTTGGGTGTGATTTGTTTCAAGACCAAACAAAAAAATGCCAAATATCATCCTGTTATCAGTGGAAACTTTGCCCTCTGGCAGAAGGAAAATTATCTCACCCTGTCCATATTAAATGGAAATAAATCATTAGTCATTATAATACCCACTAAGAGGCTTATGTTGTGTGAGGTAATACTGAAAACAAACAAGGAGAAATGAATCCTTTCAGAAGCGCAGATGGATCTGGCACTGTAAATCCATATGTACAGAAAGGCAATAAACATACAAGAGGCCAGATGTAGCTACAGCAATCATCTCTTTTTATAATACAGCGATGAATAGCAACAGGAGCCAAACGTATGGAAACACCCTGTGTAGGGGGACCCAGTGGGCGGCTAAAAATGCTATGCCAGATTTGCCACCCTCCCGCAGCTGATTTTGCCAAGCTGCTCTTGATTATGTGCCAAATTGTAATTGAGTGCCAAAAGATCCAGTGGAGAGGCTTTTTTTCCTCTCAGAATTACCTTAATCTGGAACAGCGTGCCACCGGGCAGAGTACAGTCAGGGGATTAGGTCCCTCCTGCACAATTCTGCTACTCAACATTAAGACCTACCTGTCTGCTCACTGTTTCCCCTCTCTCTCTCTCTCTCAACCACACACTCACTGGATAGTCGCCTGTGTACACTCTCAGCGCGCGCGCGCACACACACACACAGCAGCAGCAACAGCAGCAGGTGGTGCATGAGTGAAACCTCAGTGAAACCAAAGTTCTGGCTAGACTGTCATGTGCTGCACGCAGCAGCCGTTTCACGAGAGAGATAACGAGTTTCACTCCATCCTCAACTGTGCCTGCTGTGATGGCAAACACTCGCACTTTCTTCCTCGTTGGCCACATGACACAATCTGAACTACTGTTTCATCTTTCGTCAAGGGTGTCTGTTTTTTTCCTTTTGTTGTGCAGGTGGAGACAAATGGGCAGGGTTGACTGGCAAATGCAAAAGTTGAAACTGGATACACTGGTATTGTGTTTACTGAGCGAGGCGGCCAGTTGTGTATCTCTTTGTGAAACTGTCTGCATGATGTCATATCATATGGAGTCAAAAGAGGGAAATACATCTTGAACAGCTGTGGAAAAACACTGTCTGATTAGCCAGGCATGACTTTAAATCAGACTCAGTCTATAGTCATTGGTAAATAACAAAATATAGCACTGACCCACACATCCTCTGGCCTCCATTATTTCCAAGTCATTTATAAATGAAATTGGTCTCTTTTGTTGGTGCGCACAAAGTAACTGTGTATTACTGACACTCTGCACAACTCTAATATGTATTAACCTTCCCCCCAGGCAAGTAGTAGATTAATTAAAGCTGTCCAAGCAGTAGGAGCATCTCTGCAACTGTACAGTAAGTTTCACTGATACCAAATGTGCGTCAGTGGCAATGTGAGCCCTGTCTTGAATTTCCCCTAACGGTAAACAGAGGACTGGCGAGATTACCACAGTGTCAGACACATTAAAAAAAAAACAAACATTGACAGACAAACACACAGAAACACAGTGCATACACATATACACAATCACATATACACACAGAGACACACACTGCCTGGGGCTGCAGGGGGGCCTGGCAGCCACCACAGTGCTGGTCAGAGGCTCAGAGCTGCAGCAGAAAGTGGCTCCCTCTGCTGCACCATCTGTGCACCGGGCTCTGCTCCATCCACAGCTCGGGCTGGGGGGAGTACACAAGGTGAGCTCTGCTGCTATTTCAATTGCTGTCTTCGCGTAACTAGCCAAACATATACTGTGGTTATCAGTGTGCGAGTGACATGCTCCGATAAAGTCATAAACCTTACTTACATATCAGTGGAAAAGGACAAGAGCTATTCCTGCCAAATGTTATGTACTTTTATGGTGAATGGTGTGTTTGTTGTATTTTACTACGGGGATGCAAAGCTGTTGTAACTGCACAAGTAATAATAAAAATAGCACTCACTAACTGAGATTTAAATTAAGTTGCTCCAAATTGTTCGTATGTGGGCTCCGGACAACCACCGGGGATATGCTGCGTCTTTACCCGCATCGGGAGCACACTGCCCTGGGCAGCTCAGCGCGTAAACACGCTAAGTCCGACCACTCATCACTGCAGTCACAGACTCCACAAACCGGCAGCTCTCGTGGTTTCTAATGAAGAAACCTGTCCTAACAGGATGCTGACACATGCTGCTAACCAATAATCATAACACCCACAGCTGAAACTGAGAATTTAAACTTAGTCGTTTTCTCCCTCGCACTGTTTTTCAGCTAGCTACAACTTAATCCTGGACTATGGCTAATTTTTACTCGCTACGGCTGCGACAAACAAACTAACAATATTTCAGAAACATGCAGGACAGCGTTAAAACTGTAACTCGCTCGGCTCCTATTATCCTCCGCTGACACTTCGCCTGACAACTCTTCCCTACAACAAACCCCTATGAGACGAAAAAGCCGACACGTTCACTCACCCAAAGCTATATTATTAGCTGCTGTGAATGCACAGAACAAACAGAGGACAGGCCATTTTTACTGTGGTGTAAAACTGCGCCTATTAGCTGTAATATTGTGTCATGACAAAAAAAGAACTACAGACCAGCGGTTGCTTCAAAGACCGGGAAAACATCAGCCGGGACGCTCAGAGTCTACGCGCAAGACACGGTGGACTGAACCCCTATCACTCATTCGCTTGTCCGTTGAAACTAAAGTAAAAAAAACAAACAAAAAAACTCAATGATAGGAAGACAAGGACAGGAATACATGTATAAATGCTCTCTGCCATACGCTATCAGCCTGGTAGGTCCGCTCATGCCGTTTCTGCCCGGGCATGCCCGAGCTCCCCGTACATTTGTTGACAAACTCCCACAAACAGCGAAGCACGCGACGGTGTTACCGACACGATTTTCTTCCGCTTTAAATTTTAAAAACTGACCGTTACACTCACCGCCAGCAAATGCGCTTTCCGTTGTGGTCGGTGGTATCTTGACAACCTGCTGGTACCTTGTTTCCTACGGACTGTGGCGATGCGACTTGTATCCTCTTTGCATTACAGTCACTCATGGATGTTTGCTGAGTAGAGTGGGGTTGTTTTTTTTCCCCTGGCTCAGATCCGGACCCGCCCCTTCTTAATAAAGTGAAAGGAACAGAGTCAGCTACACAGTTGTTATGCAAATACAGCACACTAGGAGGATATAAAATGCAGTTATTGCTATAAAAATCCTTATTACATTTGTGTTTTGGCCAGTGAGCTGTGGTGGAGGAAGTCTCCAGAAGTAAAAGCACTAAATGCAGAAATATGGCCCCTGTGAGTCTCACACAATGTTATGATATCATTAAATTATTTTAACTCATAACATTTAAGTAGCTCTGGTGCTGGGTGGTGCTATATTTAAGTATATTCATATTGCCTCCTACAAGCTCATTTTATGTTTTGCATGCAAACTTTTAATTTCCTTTTCTATACCTGTCAAGCAAGAAGTGCAGTATTTCCCTCTGAATTGTAAGTATAAAGTAACATCAAATGAAAAATGCTCAAGTACCTTACATTTGTATTTAATGCAGCACATATGCTGTGTTACACCCATGTATGGGTTAATGTCATCTTTTGCCAAATGAATCCATCATTTGCCTTTTGTTTGTTTATACCTGAATTGCTTTTGCATTTAAAATGAAGAATATCAAAATCTGCTGGAGATTTAAACTGGGCCATGCATAAGATGTTGAGCTCATGCTGTATTGTTGTTGAGGTGAAAAAAATATTGTGTCTGGCCCTTTAAAAGAACAAATCCTCCTCGCGACCATAAGCTGGTGACACGCGGCTGTCCAATCGGGTGATTTGTTTTGGTCCCGCCTATGTTTCGTGTATCTTGACACGTGGAGGGGGAAAAACACAAACCCAGATCAGACATGTGACTGCTTTCAGCGCTCAGCTCAGCTGATTGGGAGCTGCTGCTAGATAGAGTGATTGCACCCACCCAATTGCTGGGGTCGTTGTGATGATAAGTGGTGTACTGTCAAGGCAACAAATAGATTCACAAATCTAGTGGTCGCACATGCATGTCAGTAAACAGATTCGCATAAATACATTCACAAATTGTATCCCATCGTATAGTATGGTATCCAACGGTTTGTCTAAACACTTGTCAAGCAAACATAAACAAACGTTACAACATAACATAAAATAGTATAACTTAACATATAAAATAGCATAACAGCATAAAATAGTAAAACATAACATAACATAGCATAAAATAGCATAGCATAGCATAGCATAGCAAAACATACCCAGTGGTGAAATTTTTTCATGTACTGTACATCAGTACAGTTTTGAGTTATTTGTGCTTGAGTATTACCGTGTTTTGCTACTTAATACTTCTACTCCTCTACATTTCAGAGGGCATTATTAATCTTTATTCTTCACTACATTTTGTAACTTTGCATATTATGCATATTACTTTGACAAACTATGAAATGAAAATGCTGTATTACTATTGTATTGCTGTGTATCCGTTATATATGTAACACAACACAACATAATAGGATCCAGATGTCCTCAAATGTATCCTGGCTTGACAACAACATATTGATATAAGCATTGAGCCATTTTCGGCTCAGCCCCTGAGGGCACCCATTGTTGAACATGGTATCCTCCTCTGATGGATGTACAGTGACAGCAGCCATGGCTGGTGACCCTCTCTGCAGGGTGGGGGCACGCCTACGCATGGCATCACTCAAAAGAGGAAGGAAAAAAAGTACAGTGAAATGAAGCCTCATCTGTAAAAATGGGTTATTGAGTGCAAAACAGCCGGGCAAGAAGAGTGAGACTATTTGATCCATCGTGTGAGTCAGATTTTTCCCAGGAGACGATTTCTGGATGAAAGCAGATGCTGTTGCTTTTGCGTGGAGCATTGGTCAGCCGGTTGCAGGATGTTATGTTTTCACACTGTCCCGCTCCTTTGTTGTACAGCTGGTAACGTGTGAAGTGTGATTTTCTCAACTTTTCACAAAATTCCCATGCACAGTTTATTGGCAGCCTGGCAAACAACCCCTGCTCCTCTTGCCTTGTTTAAGCTGCTGCTTGACAGCTCCCCACCCCCCCACCCCACCAACCCCCCTCTAACTCCAATCCTGCAGCGAGAGGGACCCCACCCAAAATTTGGAGGAAGAGATCAGATGGTGGTTGTTTTTGCTGGCTCTTTCCTACTCCCTCTTTCTGTATGTGTGTTTGTTTTGGGGGTGGGGGTGGGGGCAGGTTTTGCTGTAACTCTCAAAGAAGTCCATCAGTTGTCAATCAATAAACACTGAAGCAGACTGCGTGAATAGGAATAGACAAAAATAACAGCATGTTTCAGTTATTTTGCTCTGAAGAAGCCCACTCCTTCACTGTGTGCAGTTTGACTGCAGCTACATCAATGGGATCTTAACAGCAAGTGTTAAACTCCCTTTGCATTCAAATTGTAATAAAAAGCAAAAATAGATTAACTGATCAATGATTAATATAAAAATTGTTACTTATTCAAGTAAATTTTTGGCACTAGTACTGACCCTGACATGGGTTTTGTATTTCATAGCGGCAATATGAAGCATCATGGGGGTGCCACCTGCAAATAAGCACTAAGTAATTTAGATTAACCCATGTTTTATGTTGGCCGTAAATAACCGTGCTACATCAATCTTTATGATTTGAAGGACAGAGCTGTGTTCCTTGAATAATGACTTATGAATACCTCACATTTAAAGCACTTTTTTGAAGAATATTAAGGGAAGGCATACAAATCCACTGAAATTTAAAAGTGAAAAAGTTTTGCAACAGTTTAATGTGATATTCAGGCAATTAAAGCTACTTGTCAGAGGTGGAACCTTTCAAAAATTAACTAGTCCAAAAGGAGGTGGAGATTTAAAAAAAATCTAATCGCATGTGAGTACTTTATTGTTTTTTTTTCCTCCACCATGTTGCCGTTATCAATAACTAATTAGTGTTACCAAACAATAGCATAGCTCCAAGAATAGTGCATTTCAATCACAGTCAGTTGTCTCACTGCCTGTAGACTCTGTGGTATATTGTAGTTTTTCATCAGTTAAACTGCAGTTTGGTGATGTCTTGTTGTGTTTTTGAAAACACAGTTGTTAAAACCACATTTGTGTTGCAAATCTAACCCCCCCCCCCCCCCCCCGGTTTTGGCAGAGAACATAACATGATGCGCTGTCAATGCACGACGTTCAGAAACACAAGACGTCACGCATTGTGCAATCTCATCCACTGTTTTAAGTCATTGGCTGTCTTTTTACTTTCAAGTGCACCGCTTCAACCCCTTTGAAGAGGGAAAACAGCCTTTGTGTTGCTGCTGAACTCAGAACTTGTCAGCTAAACTGAAACTTCCAGTACCTCTAATGTGTCAGGTGCAGCGGCAGACAATGTGTCCCAGCCCATTTTTATCTGAGCAATTTTCCCCAGCGAGGCAGTCACAAATTCTCCACAGTGAGTTATTTCTGACTACGCGCTGCCAGCAGAGGTGATAAGGCTCCGGATGTTGAAATTTTTCAAAGTTCACTGCATAATGATACAATTTGCTTTGTGGCTTTTTCCCTAATGGTGCCTGACGTCCAGACACTTTGTCTTCAATCTTCAATCTGTTTCACACCCAAACAGTTCCGTCAGTTTTTGTGCTTGTGCTGCATTTCACTTTCGCATCACAATTTTTACGGTTTTGATCCCCCCCTCACCATTTAATTATGTGCCTAAATCCCCATTTTCAGGAGGCTGTTTCTCACAGAAATTGATTGTGAAATTACGTGACAGAGATGCCAAGTTTTTACGGGTTAGTGGAAAGCTCTGTCCGCCTCCCACCCTTCCTCCTGCCTATTCTGTCAACACCTCTTGATTTTAACCACAGGTACAGCAGGGGCTCAGCCAATGAATGCAGCTCTCCCAGGGTTCATCCAAAGGTAACACATTTGAAGCCCAGAAGCACCCCGAGGGAAACACTTCCCCACCATCGTGCGTATTTTGACACCACTTTAATGCCATGAATTAAGCACAATCTTATACAGACACAGTACTGGATGAAGTGTTATACGGTAATGAATTTGTTATGTTGTGTCTTTCAGTTTGTCTTCACATGCTTCCAGCTGCGATGGCAAGTCGCAGTAAATGAACACTTAATGATTAGTGAGCAGCAGTGGCTCAGGTGGTAAACAAACCATTTGTCAGGCAGACTGGCAGCCTGATGACACCTGTGCAACATCCAGAACGATTCCTACATCCAATTTGCAGGCGTCCCTCCACTGGTGTATAGCCATAGACTATTGTTGTCACATTACTATTGTTAGACATGTAGTTGTCCATCAATAGTACTGTTGTTGTCCAACATTATTGAGGTACACATCAAACACGTCCAAATAACTTATGTGGGAGTAGAGAGTCAAAGGCAGAAAGACTTGTTAGGTCATGAAGTCAATTTGCTACTCATCCAAGAGGCTTCAGCAGTTTACCAGTCACAACTGAACAGGAAGTCCAGCTGCGTTTGACTCATTACTTGGGGATAGATGACTAAGATTGCTCAAAAACATGCTCATCAGTTATCTCAAACTGTTACAAAGCTACACTAGTTGAGACGTAATGTCGCTTTAGCAATAAAAATGCTGAGTCACTACAGACAGCTTTTTGAATTTCAGCAAAGGTTTTGAGAAAACCGCCAGACTGGAAAACTGTTGCACAGTATGGAAGCATGTTGAGCATGTAAACAAAAATTCCAAGTTTTTTACAGCTAAAAACTTATTGTTGTAGCTTTTGCCATCTCTGTTAATATTATGACTGTACGCTATACTCATTCACATAATGAACGTGGTGACATCTTGCCCTAACCTGAACTATGCCGTTGTTGCTGTGCACAATTATTGTAGAAAGTGGGAATTTTAAAAACGCTTGCATTTGAAGTTAAAAAAGAAAGAAGGAAAGAAAAAGTTGTCGCTGAACATAAATACCAGTTTTTATGTTTTTGCAGAATTATCGTCTTGTCTGGTGATTCGGTTGGTTGTTGTAACTCAGTGTGCACTCAAGTGGCAATAATGGGATTTTGGGAGGACCATGTCAGATGTGATGAACTGTTTCCTCTGTTGACAGAGGAGTTGAATGGGGGATGGGGGAAGGAAGATAACGTGCTGGTGAAAGATATGTCTGAGTTTGTTTTTTAGGGTGGAGGAGTCCAAGCTATTCTGCAAAACACCGAGACGATTAATCTTGTTAACCCCGCCATACTGACATGTTTTGAGCTCCAAAGTTCAGGTGCTGCTGTACGAGATGTACCTCAGCATGTGCTTGAGCAGATCTTCACCTCTGCTTTTATACAGTTTCTCTTCAGAGATGTCACACAGTTTTCTAAATGCTTCATTGGCTGTTAAAGTGTTGGTAGGTAGGTGCTGTGCATTGGATTAAAAAAAGAAAGCAACGCTAAATCATTGAAGGAAGGAGACATGGATGGAAATAGAGTTGGAGTTGCTCTTGTTTCTACGGTAACTGTCGATGGGGAGGTACCAGGGATGAAAGTGGAGGGAAAACAAACCTCCCCGCTCCGATGGCAACAGCACAGCAATTGGTTCTCGTTTCCTGCGAGGACAGGAAGAAAAAAAAAAAACATAACAAGGTCCCCTAGTAGCCCAGGAGACACAGTTCGATGTTGCATCAGAAAGCAAGAGGCAGGGCAAAATGAACACGCTCTCGCAAACACGCACACTCCTCTCGCACATACACACACCCGCTCTCTCTCTCTCTCTCACACACACACACAGAGGCACACACAATCACATGCTCCACTTCACCCTGCAGCCGCCCCTCCCGCTCATGCTCTCCCACTCTCCCGCCAAAACAATCTACAGCACGTGAAACCTGCCTAGAAACCGAGGGGAAACTTCCGCCTTGCCCTGATTGGCGGAGCTCCCTAGCAACCGCGTATGCCCGACCAGCCAGTCAGGCGCGTTGTGAGAGGCACAGTGACCCAATGAAACAGATTATTCAGAGGCGCGGGCAGGCACAGTGACCTGGTAACAGTCAGGAGAAGAAGTCAGGGAGATGCTAGAGGGAGAGAAAAAAAGCTTTCTGCGATTGGCTCACAGATTTCCTTTTTGTTCTGATTGGCTTGATGCTCTTCTCTTTGCAGTCATTCATACATTTTGTCTGCCTGCCTCAGCACTAGCTCCTGTGTTTCCTCCACCCTCAGCCAGTTCGTTCAACTTCCAGAGTGGCCACCCTGCCCTCAAGGAAATCCACTGCCCAAGGTCAAGGCAAAGACTGCGCTGCTGAAATGGGATTGGTTTAGACAAGCAGGAGCAGAACAAGATCCTAGTAACAAGTCTACCTCATCATGTCAGTGCAGGATTAAAGCATGTGGACAACAACTTGTTAAAGAGCACGAGTGCTCTTCCTGTTGTCACTGCTGATGAGCTTGTTATTGTCTTGCTTGTAATGGACACGGGCCAGTGAAAGGCATAATTAGCTTTTCACTTAATAATGCAGCTTTTTTTTTTTTTACGGGGGCTGTTCTCTGAGCACGTATGCAAGACACAAATTAGCAAATGGTTAGTTTGTTTTGAAAAACTTTGCTTTTGAAGACAGCCCGGGCGAGGTTCGCAGAGCCCTTTTTAAACATTCCAAACTGCTTGCTCCAGTAGTGTGGGGAATTAATGTCAATACCCTGCAGGATCAGGAGTTCACATTGAATAGTTAATGAGTTGAGGGAGAGAAGGACTCAAATAATTCTGCGAATCGAGCATGCCATGCATATTGCCTAATTTAACATAACTGCAGGCAAAAACTCACTCAGGCAGGAACATTATACTGCTATGATTAGTAAAAACAACATTGCCATCCTACACAGAAATTGCTCATAGCTCCCTAACAAATTAGTTTACTCGGGTTGGAAGATAAACTGAATCTATATTAGAGAATTTATTTTTCGCTTTCAACAATAAATGCTCCTCTGTGTTATTTATTCAGTTATTTATTAAGTGTTTTCAAGCACTTCACCAATGGAACAATAGACCAAACATACCAGGAAGTATGTTTTTCATGCACTGAGATGAAGGATCACTCACTATGAGTGATGCACAAGTCAAGATATGCATGAGTCAATCAAAAGAGCTGTCACAAAATGTTTCTTTAGAAGAAGGTGATGTGGAAGGTTTTATTGCACTCTAATGCACTCACTTGACAGTTCAGTCAAAACTACTGCAGTCTAACACAACAGCTCTGCTATAGAATCTGACTTGAGGCTGGGAGGGGGAAAAAAACATAAAAAAGCACTAGAGTTCCTGGTGAGGTCTGAGATCAGTCAGAGGCTGAGCTGAACACAAAGACACATGCACTCCCACAGAAACCGCTGGTTCATATGCTGTTAGCTAGCTTATAGCTACCATCTGTACGGATTGGGGGTGAATAAACACAAACTGATCAACAGTTTTTCAGGAATGATGCAAAATGAAAATATGTTTGAACACACCTTTAAACATTTAAGTCATGTAAAATTTTAAAGGAATAATTCCACATGTTGTGAAAATATGCTTATTCACTTTCTTGCCAAGACTTAGATGAGACAGATGAAGCACCTCTACTAATTTACCACACTAATTAACATGTTATATCTTGTTTGTTTAATGGAGTCCCTGCTGGTTGCCTAGCAACTTTGCCAGGAAGTTACTGCTGCCTGCTTTTGTACAGATTTAAGAAACAAGATATTGCACATTAATTAATTAACTTTGTTGGTGCTGGTAGCGTTTGTAGCTTACAGAACAAGCCCGGCTAACTGTTTCTGGTTGTTTTCAGTCAGACAGATATGAGAGTGGTGCTGTTCTAACTCACAGCAAAAAAGTGAAGAAGCACATTTCCCAAAATATCAAATGATTCCTTTAACTAAGGCAGTGGAGAGTGAAAACAATGGTGAAAATGGGATTGTGCGCATATGCATTTGAGTTAGTCAGTATGCATGCTCTGCTGCTCTGCTGTATATGACAGAAGCTAAATTTATTCCCCAAATGAATTGCCATTAGGAGTCTCCTGGGTCTTTGGTAGCCTGAGGAATTATGAGATGAAGATCACATTGCATTTAGCAGTCATCACACGAGGATTTCTCACAGGGAAACATACTTTTGTGAGATCTTAGATGTGAGTTTCTAACATATACTTATTGTCAAAATCAATATCAGCTCTTGGGACCTAAGCACAGTCTACATGTTGTGTACAGTTGAGATTAAAGAAAGCCTGCCCAACCCTATATCATAAAACAAATCAGACATCATATGGTTTGATCTTCAAAGCTGATATGTGAACTGCTGGCAATGGCAAATTTTGCAGACATTTTTTCAACTCTTTTATTTCCTGAACAGACCTTTATCTAACTTGTTAAAGGTCGGCGGTCTTAGTTTCTCCCTTTGCCAAGGCCTCATTAATGTCAGAGGGGATGACTTCAAGACAAACAACCCTTGCGGGCCTTTCCAAATGGCCCAGAGCATCCGATGACTCACCTAATTTAAAGTTGCATTTTAAGGGACCATAAATCCTCCCTTTCAGTACATGGCTCCGTCTTTCACCAGTCCAGGCACTTCTCAGAAGCCAATGTGTCATGATTCTGGGGGGATTTTA
Source organism: Lates japonicus (assembly GCA_033238685.1). NCBI lineage: Eukaryota > Metazoa > Chordata > Actinopteri > Centropomidae > Lates > Lates japonicus. Next base: position 6,843,643 of record BRZM01000038.1, on the reverse strand, counting down.
TGTTTTGCATTACGTCATCCCCCCAAGCTATAGAGATTTACATATCCTTGGGTTTCTCGGGTGGATCAGCGGTACACTGTGCTCATCCGTGAAATGACCTGTTCAACTTTTTATTCTTTTTTTTTTTTTTTTTTTTTGGTTAGCCTGTAGAGGATCGCCTCTGCTGTCTGTGTGAAGCTAATTGGATACAGCACTGCACCAAGCCAAGCTTCACAGCCAGGAGGAATAATTCCAGGAAATAAAACATAAAGGTATTGTCTCCATGAAAACAGTGTGCATTCAGCATTTTAAGCACATCACTGTCGCCGGAAAGGACTGGCAGAGGGAGCAAAACATGAAAGATGTTGGACAGGTCTGTGAATAGACAGCAAAATCCTCTCTTCCCCTTAAACACTGACACACTTCCTCCTTGTTTTGATTCGACTGAATGTAGTATTATCATGCAAATAATTGCCTTAGCAGGAAACGCTAAGGAAGGGATTAACATATGCAATATTCATTCATATTAAAACAAGTCCATAATGACTATAAATCTCGCAAGTACCACGTAGCCTTGTTCTTATCATCTTGAGACACTAACTACATGGTTGTTATTATGGTATTATTAAAGTCTGAGTATACTCCTCATTGAAAGAGAATTTAAAATTATACAAATGGGAACCTGGTAGCTTTAATTGCTTCTCTCTTTATTTATGCAGCTCTGACCTAGTTAGCAAGTTTTCCAAAAATCATTTATCAGTCAGATCAATTATCCCTTCTTGGATTAGCAGACATAAAAGACCCACAAGAATTTCACAACATCACCTGACTGACATGGTTTAGAGATACAGCAACCAAAATCAATTGGGCAGCTGCTCCTTTCTTTGAAATCTCTCACACTGGCGCAGCTTCCTGGGCAGCCCCGCTGTATCTCAGGGGGGTCAGCGGCTCTGAAGGATCTCCACTGTGCTGCTGAAGATTGCCTGGAGGTGTGACAGCTGCCCTCTGATCTACCGGCGCCTCTGAAGATCTGAGGACACTTTGCCCATTTCGTCAGTCGCAAGAGCTCCTCACATTAAAGCAGTGGCACTTGAGTGAGCCACACAAGCACACAGCGTGAGCCTTGATTTCCAACGTCTTCTTGAAAATAAACCAGGAGAATATCTAGGAAGGAAAGGCAGATATTCTGTAACTCAGCTGTGTGAGTCCTGTGCATGTTTAGAATAATTTTAAGGTTGTCTTAATTAGACAGCCATTATCCAGTAGCTCAGTCAGTGCACACAAGAGTCATGGTGAAAAGCATTTTAACGAACACCCACTATGCTTCACACCTTAAATGTTAGACTATGCTGAACGCAATTTTGTACCCCTCAGCAGCGGCTTTGCTGAAATTTGTCAATCGGTGTTAAGAAATGATCCTGTTGCCACAGAGGAATTTTATGCTTGAGAAATTCTATTTTCTGGTCAATTTAGGAAAGAAAGAGAAGGCTGCATGACTGAGCTGCAAATTAATTTTACTGTCTTTACACTGGCTTCCTTCCGCTTTTCCCAGGGGCTTTGCTTTTTGGGCGACTGAGCCTTACACAGCTTTCTGTCACCGCTGCACATGGGCAGCAGATGTTAGCAGTCTGTGTGCCAGGATGGTATTGGTACCAATAACACCCCTCGTACCATTTCAACAGATGTGGCTTTATTTCAGGCAGAGAGTTTGACAAACACACCTGTGGCCAGGACCACCTGCTTTTGATGACCAGCACATTCTTGCAGCTTGCAGTCAGTAAAATTAATGAGCTGTTCTGAATTCTCTGTGTGTGGGGGAGGAACGGCTATAACACACTCCAAATACTGCTTTGACAAATGTTTGAAAAATCCCCCAATACGCAAGACTAAGAGTCCACAGCTAGCTGCTAGCACAGCAGCTCTACGCGGCTGTGATATGAGCTAAATGCTTAAGTCAGTATGCTAACATGATGACAATGCTAACATGCTATAGTTGGACAGATATCATGTTGACCATCTTAGTTTAGTGTGTTAGCATGCTAACATTTGCTGATTAGCACTAAACACAAAGTACTGCGGACAATGTTATTAGTTGTTGTTTTGTTGGTAATTGGTCATGAACCAAAGTATTATCGGTGCTATATGTAAATTTTTGCTATTGCTACATAGCCAATGTTAGCACAAACAGTTTTTTTTTTTTTTTTTTACTTCCCAAGAGTATTAGCTGGTGTTGTGTTTATAAGACAAGAGGTTAGAATACGTCCTCTGGGTAGCTCTACTTCTCAACCCTTTCATGTTGGACTGGACTCACTATTGCAAAGGGTATTATAAGACAGGATAGGCTGGGGCTAGCTGGTTAGCATGCATGCTAAAGTCAGTAGAAGAAGCAGTGATCGAAACAGAAGCAAAACAAGAGTTAACATTGGTACTGTTTTCCAGACAGCCTGCCTTTTGACCTGATGGTGGCACTAGATGAAAGGTTGAGTGATCACTAATGGTGTTAATGGTGTTCATCCTGGACCATGAATATCTGTACAATATCTCATGACAATCTGTCAAGATGCTGTACCTTTGACAATCTCTCAATGGTATTTCTGGACCAAAGTGGGCCACACCAATGGTTTGGCTAAAATATGTTAGTTTACCTCAGGCCGTGCCATAACTGAGGAACTGATAAAAGCTAAAGATCAATGTAGTCAAGTCAAGAAAATATGCCGCTTGTGTTCAAAGCTGGAGGATAAAATATGATGACTTAATGAGCAGTGTTCAGGATTTTCAAGAAGTTGTATCAAATATTTATAAAGATGTTTCCACGGCAGAGATTTCTAATTGTAAGAGATTTCTCCTCTGTCTAGTTAATAATAGAATATACCAGGTAGGCACCTTACTAGCAGTAATGGCTGGAGACATTGTCTTCTGCTCAGAGCGTTTTCATCCGGATCAAACGATCGTCATCTGGGAGTGCACACACAGCTAGACATCATCATGACAGCCGTGCCTTAAATTCAAGAGTTCGTGAAGGCGAATATGTCTCTGCCTACTTTAGAGAGGATGAGTAGATTTTGGCATAGTGGATATGAGCTGCAGCTGGCTGGTCCTCTATAGCCAGCAGTCACAGTCAGTCTCCTCATCTTCCCCCCAGTCAGCGTCCCTGGGGAAGCAGGAATTGACGTGCCATTAAAGAGGCTTTGAAGAGAGGCAACTGTCAGCATGACTGCCTCCGCTTTCTAGCAGTGAAGGAATGGAAGTACAGATCTGGGTGCAATGAGGACAGAGAGAACAGCTTTGGAAACACATCTCACTGTATCTCGTGTGCTACGAGAAATGGGAGTTAGGTAGGTAGGTGTCTATAAAGCAAAAACTGTGATGGAGAATTTTAAGTTTTACTCCACTGACAAAAGATAACAAGAGCAAAATGAGTTACATGAAAAAAAAATTGCTGGTTATCTGTGTTGGCAGACATTTCCCATTAAAAATTGGTATAAACATTAATATACTGTACAGTTAATAGTAGGTACAGGAGCATCAGTGAAGATTTTTATTCAGTCATTATATAATCATTTAGAATACATTAAAGTAATAACACATGAAATGGTTGTTGTCCTATATTTCAGTTTGTCCATGACCTCAGTGACATCACATAGACCCAATTATCTCATAACACACACACACAATTCAGGGGAGCCAAGCGTAACCAAACCCAAAATGATGTCATGTGTATAATAATTGGTACAGTGACTCGGCAGAGGAGATGACCTCATTTCCTGTGTGGTTGCCATTGAAAAAAACTGAATTTTGGGGACTTTCTGTTTTGGACTTTAGGTTTTCATAAAAATAATAATTGCAAACGATATCAGGCCTCATCCTTATTTTAACATGAGCTGATGAGACATTGTGCTAAAGTAAACAAAGAGCTATTATTATTTTTCTTGTGTGAGTTAACAGTTGAATGGTCTTTCTACTCACGCCCAAGATGAATTATATCCTTCCGTAAGGCATGTTATTGTAAGTATAAATGACTGCACAGTAGTGTCTATGCATATGTCAAAGCTACTGAGCATAACATTGGCAGATTTCATGAATACATTTTATGCGTGTCATGAAAGATAGCACCCAAGAGCCATCTTGTCCCATAAACAACTGTTTCAGAATCATTATCTACATCAAGCTAGTTCATGCCACGCTTAAATAAATTACATTCGCTTGCTTTTAGTAGCATGTACTCTATAACCTTCATGCCTCATATTGCATGCTGCTGCCCTGACTGATTTTCTTCATTGTTTGTCTGCTGAATCTCTCTGAATAAGCATGTGCCCCACCCCTCCCCACACCAACACCACCGCCACGTCTGGTAGCACAACTGGTGTGGGATCAAAAAGAAGTCGTGTAAACAACCCATGAAAAGGGTTACGTTACGGATGACACCGTCACTTAATTACAGTGTCTTTTACACAAAGCTGAGTCTTGCTTGTTGCCACCATGGAGCCAGATGATGCCTGCTGTTACTAGGCTACATAATTTTTATAGCAGAAACAGTAAAATGCCTAATGGTGAACTAAACAAACCACTGTAGTGAGTAGCTCATCATGAAACCTCTGACTGAATATAACATCCAGCCATGCATTTAGCTGTCTCTCATCCCCACGATTAAGTTCACAACTTAAGTCACAAGTATGGTTTAAATGTTGTGCGGGGATTGGCCCTGAGGTCACACGACAGATGACCTTGACCCTGTTTGTGTGTCTATCCTCCTGGTATGAGAGATAATAAGAAACCCCATATGGGCTTTTGGTTTCATAAGTCGTTAATAAAACAGACAACCTAAACAACTTTTTGATTTCCCATGTTGTTTTCAGCAAGATCATAAAACCAAATGTAAGCGCGTTCTGCCATTATTATTTTCATCTATCACATGTTTTCATCATCCCACAGTGTAAATGTTTGTTGTTGTTCATTTCATCACACATTCTTGTGAGAAGAAAAAAAAAGTGTATCTGCTCGCACTTTCAGAAGTTACGACAGTGGCTGCTGTAAACACCTGGTTAGAAACTGGAAAAATGAAGTTCAGTATGTTTTATTTGTCACTTGTTTGATTTGACGCTTATGAGCAAAGTGTCATCTTTAACTGAACAAGTGAGCTTATTCTTGTACTGTTCATCAGTGAGAATCAACACCACAAAATAGCTGGTCTCCATTCATAATTCAACCTTGGGCTGCTACTTTAATACTGGTTTAGTATTTTAGCCCTGGGAAATTCTTACAGGTCAGCTACATTCCAAGAGGTAAACCTCATCTGTCCAGACTGGAGCATAAAAGACTGCTACAACATCCACAGGCTGACATCTTTAAAATGAAATTCTCCATGCTGGGGACTGGGAATTTTAGAGCCATGGCTTTGGAAGTCCCTCGCCTGATTTAGCAGAGGAAGTGGATGCTTGCTCAGTAGAAAGTCAGAGGCATGCAGGTGGATTAGAAATAGCTCCAAAAATCTCGCCTCTTTTAGGTGGGCAGGCAGGACTTTGGGGGGCAGTAGTGAGGCAAACAATGACATCAGGATCACCTCCCACACACACACACACACACACATAACAGTGCACAGCCCAGCTCCTGTGGTGATTTAGGCGTTGACGCGTCAGGATTAAGTGATGTCATTCCTAAGGCCTTCTGTGGTCTCCTCTGGGACCCCAGACCCTCAGGAGCCACCTGCAGTTCATAAACATCACCTGTGCACGTGATCTGGTGGGGCTCACAGGAAAGCGCCGCCCAGATGGCCAACAATGGGGAGTCAGAGATGCAGAGGCTCCAAACCAGTACATCATAGCATTCCTGCTGGATGTTGTCAACCTGTTTGGGGAACCAACTTTGTGAAATGCTGTTGCTTGGCTGAAACCAGTTGGGACACTTTTAAATGACGCCCAGCCTGACAGCGCTATGGTTGTGTTGTTAGTTTCACGATTATTTTGATCAAATTGATGCAAAACTGCTTAAGAAAGAAGTGTTTGGGTTGTAAAACATCAAATTGGCAGCTTTATATCCTCCTCCAGCATAAACTTGCTTTGCCCTTAAGTCAACACCCTTCAGCCTGCATTAATGAACCAAATGTGCGAAAGAATTTGCATCTGAACTAAAATTATTCATTAACATTTATTTATTTATTAAAAGTGTAAACATTTACAACTGTTGCCCTGATGGCTCATTATGGTGAGAAGCACCTGATCCCTTTGTTAATGACCCTCGCTGTAAGCTATCAGTTAATAAATGTTAGAAAGTCTCTCTCAATTTTCTGATAAGCCATCAAGATGAACTAAAGAGAACTGAAAAGCGAGTAAATGAGGAGGAGATACACCACTTAGAGTTATTTTCTCAACCCATAATTACAGTGAATGTCTCATAGCTGATTTATAATATGACGAACAAATTATAAAATAGTTAAATATTGATACAGTATGTGCCTTAACAGAAAGTGGCACGGTTTCTGTATCACTGGCTCACAAACTGGGATTACCTGAAAATTCCCAGCAGCACTGTACCTGGAGCCACGACTTATTAATGTGAAACTAAGCGCAGGGAAACCTGAGAGAGCATTTGGTATTAGGCACCCCAGTGACACCCTCAGGAAAATCGGAGAATTTCTACATCTTAATTAGTGTTTCTTCCATCCATCCAGAGCCGGGGGCTCTGTCACCAACAGCCCAGGTGATAGAAACAGGCCCACTCCCTGTACAGACATTGATGCGGTTCAATGAGTCCATCAGTCTGACAGCTGCATCCTGGGGACCCTCCGCTTATGATTGCCAGATGAACGTTCTCGATTGAGAGTGCCATCTGTCATTACATCTGACTCTATAGGGTTTTACCAAATCAGTCTGGGTAATTCATGCAAGCAGCACCCGTTTGTTGTGTTAGAAAATGAAAACGGTTCTATCACATGTCACACTTCTCTCATTTCCTCTATATTCTCCATGAGTCAAATAAAAGGTTTGTGTAAGCAGGCAGCGATAAGGACCATATAGATATGACTCTATATATGTCAAACGCCACTAAGATACAGTATGAATGATTTACCATGCATACCTCAAGAGCACGCGGTAAGTAGCATATTGTTGTTTCAATAATTGATGTTATGTCCGTTAGCCACCAGCACAATTACACATCAGGTAGGCAGTCAAACTGAAAATGATGGGTATCAATCAACTTTGCATTGCAGGGATTAAAAAGGTTCGTGAGACACGTATGCAGGTGGAATTACCACATAATATAAAAGTTGTTGCACGCTGCACACATCACAAACCCACTTCATGGCACTTCAGGTTGAAAAGGTTTTAACTCGATCATTTTCACACTAGAAAGCTATTTTTCGCGCTTCAGAGTACAGGCTATTTCTCCTTGCTACAAAGCCTAAATTTGAGGGTTTTTCATCAGCTGACATGACTGCTAGCATGTAAACATCAATATTACGCTTTTCATCATTCAGTCATTTACTTTTATCTTGTGCTATGTACAGGTGCAACCTCTGTAGTGGTGAGAAATCTTAAACCAGGTCAAATGAGATGGAAAGAGAGTGTTTAGATTTTACAAACATGATTGAACCAAACACACTTTAGTTTTTGACAGCTCATATAATCACTAGTATCCATCAAAACTATTTAAGCAACACTTTGTTCTGAAGAAAGCTAATCATGTAGCTTGTTATTCACAACTAATGAGCTAAAACTCAGTATCACCGCATCACTGTTATGCAACACGCCATAATTTGTAGCAGTTTTAAATGAATGCCCAAAGCTTCACATGCATAATATTCCTGCAGATTTGTAGCATGAAAGTCAAACTTGATGTGGAATGCATGCAGTCTTAAGTTTGGACATCTAAAAGGGAAGTAAAGCAGGAATAATAACAACAGAATTTTTGTGTTCTGAAGGGAGCTATGTGTTACAATACGGCAGTGTTTGCTGCTATGCTGCTCTGTTATTGCTCATGTTCATATTCCACACACATTCGTGGGCAGTTGCTCTCTCTCTCACAGTCGTAACATGCCTTGTTTAATGACTTCTCTAGGTGTGAAGGGGAAGCCCTGTGCCCGTGATTCAAGTGTGACATAATGTAAAAGCAAATCATATGATAAGACAGATGCTTGGTGGCTCCAGAGTTACCCTTGCCCAGATAGCCTGTGTGTGTGTGTGTGTGTGTGTGTGTGTGTGTGTGTGTGTGTGTGTGGGTGGGGGGTGGGAACTTGTTTACAGCTCACACACGCTGCTTTGAGTCCTCTCAACAGGGGGAAGAAAGAAAGACAGCGTACCAGAACTTGGCAGTGGAGTGAAAGTGCAGCGCACTAGCGGTGAGCTTTGTGGGATAAAATACTGCTGGTGAGCTGCCTCAAGCTCAGCAGTGAGACTAGAGGCACAACAGCTTTTGGGCTTTGAAGCATCACTATCTGTGGCAATCAGCCCAGTGTGTTGAAGTAGGTTAAACTAAATTCCATAATATGCAAATGCCCGTAAGTCTTTGATTGAACTTTCTGAAAGTGCTCTTTCACATCACTGCCTATAGGAGTCATGTGTTATTGTAGATGGTATATTTGAGTTTTTATTTTGTTTCTGAGATATTTTGAATAAACCCCCACAGTGTGCAGTTTTTTTTACAGCCAGCATTAAAGCTTGGAGTGATGAAACCACTTAAACCCTAACCACCCACTATACTATGTAATATAATACATTGGAGAGGAATAGGGGTTGTGGGCAGGTGGGAAACCTTAAATGAGCAGATCCTGAGGTGAGGAGCTCAGCGACTTGTGCCAACCAGCCCTGCAGCCTGGCAGCTCTCTGTTTATGATTGGTCCCAGGGCAACTGACGTGGAGGGCAGAAATCCCATCTACGAAAGGGCGCTGCTGTTATTGTGCCGGGCATAAACACGCAGGTCAGACACATGCTGGCGCCAACAACACGCTTTAAAGTGATATAAACAAAAGCTTAACATCATTAAAACTCAACTCATGTACAAGCTGACATCCTAAAAAAAAAAAAGCTAACTGTTGAACAGTGAGAGCACAGCCAACTTCAAATGCATACACACACATATTAAAACACATAACACCCACATTCAAACACATGACACCCACATCACACCCACACACATTAAGAGTCTCACACATCACGGCTATGAGCGCAGCGCAGGGGGCTGGGTTCACATCGCCTGCATGCTCTGTGCCTATTCAAAAGCTAATTCTCCTGCGCTGGGATTCAAAGAGCCATGGCCAGCCACCTGCAACCGAGGATGAGGAGAGGAGGACGGGAGGGAGGGGAGGGAGAGAGGGAGGGGAGGGTGGACAGAGAGGAAAGAAAGGAGGAGGAGGTAGCAGGGGCGACGACATCACCTGAAACAAGGTCACCTTTACATTATCTCAAGCTCAGCTTAGCTGTCTACAGAGGATCATCCTCTTCGCCCCTCCCTGCTGCCTCTCTCTCTCTCTCTCTCTCCGAGGTTGTGTGTGGTGAGGGTGTGTATTTGTTTGTGTGCATGTGCGTGCAGGCGTGTGAGCAGGAAAGCGTTTTTCAAGAGAGATACAAGCATGAGAGGATGTTTGTCTGTGTTCCTTCTTTCATGCTCTTCACAATGCAATGAAAACTAAAAACCCACTCAATGACATTTCAATGGGCTTTTATTTCATTTCGTACACACCAATTAGTATCTTATGCTAATATGTCCCACTTTAAGGGACATTTTATTTGCACATGTTACTAGGTGCTGATGGTGTGTTGATGGTTACAAAATACCATATTAAAATGCAGTTAATCGAAATTATGAAAAACATATTTTCTATCTCATCTCTTTGTTTGTTGTCAATTTACAAGAGATGATGAACATAATCTCTGAAAAACATCTGAAATAAACCTGGAGGAAATGAGGTACAGCACAATCTTAATTACAACCAAACAAGTATATAAAACATAATAAACACCTGATAATAATTTATGAAACACCATTATTCACTATTATTCATGCAGTACATGTGAATAGATTTACTATAAGTTTAAAGATGCTGTATGCAGTTCAGGTCATTATTTCCATAGCTGGTATACAGTGGTATAACATGCAGACAGTTTTGTTTTAGGTGTCCAGGTTTTGAGATATTACTGTTGGGGATTTTGCTTTTGCTATGGAAGCATAGAAAAGATTAAAAATCAGGACACTGTGTCAGCATTATTCTCATTATTTCCCAGAGCCCTCAGTGACAGGATCACAAAGATACACCCAGTCAAATAAAAGTATACATTTTGTGGTGACCTGATGACTCACGGGTTAAGGTGTTGACCATGAGCTGTGATGTCACTAGTTTTATTAGCTCACACATGTTTTTTGTTTATTGTTGCTCATTTCGTCTCCCTCCTTCCCCATCATCTCCTACTGACCGTCCAATAATAAAGACAAAAAAATGCTCTAAAATGTATTATTCTTTTTAATGCTATAAGGCCTTATAACATTATAACTCATGCCTTTCAATAACGCCTCACAAACCTTATTTACAATTTACGGCGGGGCGAGATGCACACAAACCAGCTAACAAACTAACCCCACCCATTAGACCACCGCTTCCCTGTCCTCATTATGCCTCAGTAGACCATTGTGAAGACTGACCTCTGTCATGTTATTACACCATCTGATGCCCCTGCAGCTGACACCATAAACTAATCGGGCATGCCAGCCATGCCATCACTGCCCTTTGTACGGTCCCCAACACTTCAATATACCACTGACGACATCCGCGAAGTTTATTACACTGAGTAAAAAGGAGCAGGGGGTGACAGGTATACAGTATGTGTCATCTAATTCTAAATTCCTCTATGTCTAATTTGAAACACGCTTTTCAGTTGTTTTTCAACTGATGCTATCTATAAAGTCACACTGAAGAATCTGTGCATACAAATACTGTTCTCGTGCCACGTGTCCAGAACCTGCATCACTCTTTTTACAAATCTGAGAGAAACCACTGGACCTTGTGGTGCTACAGCAGGCCAAACGCCTGAACAGGGTTGTGACTTGTAACCATAAGTTTTAAGTTACCACCCAAGAATAACTTCATATACAGTGGAACACAACAGGTATGACCTGGAATTTAAGCCTCATTTGAGCTTGAGTCATCCCACAAAAATGGGTCAGCAGGATTGACGCCCATTCACTGTCTATGGAGCAATGTCAAATTCTTAGACCCAAAATGAAGAACTGCTGTCCTATGTACAGAATGTCAAACATGTAGAAATGACAGTAAACTTGAGCTCCGAACCCAACCTAGTGTTATCACTTGTAGTGACAAACCAACAGAGAATAATCTCCTGACTCTGCAGGTCCTCTTCTCTATGGTGCTTTTCAGCATCTTTTGAGTTTTATAGCGTCTCCAGCTTTAGCAGGCAGCTGGATTCAATGAGTCCTTGAGGCCATTTGCCTAACACCAATTAGTCGATAAAGTTAGCAATTAGCTGGTGAATGAAGTCATATTTAACACCTAACAGTCGGGTTATGCTCCAACAGAACTAGTAAGCACTTTGTCCCACCCTCATTGAAAAATCAAGTATTTTTTGGCTTTTCTGAATGCCCACGGGCCAAAGGTGGAGGTCAGCTTGGTTACACTGCCCCAAGTGGCTGAAAACCTACAAAAAACAAACAAACAAACAAACAAAAAGAAATAAATAACACAACACCAAAAAAGTAATTAATGTAGCTTTTAGGGAGGGACAGTTGTGTTTCACATTTAAATTGTCCTGGGACATCAGAGCAACATTTGTTGTCAATTAAACTGTGACACTCTACCAACTGGAAGACACAGTTTACCCATGTCATGTTTCTCGCTTGTAGCGGTATAATTGTGTTTGTCAGTGTTAATACAGCAAGTACATGTTCCACAGGAATCTGTTTCATTCTATTTTTTAACTCTCTGACTTGAATACCTTTTTCATGTTATAGTAAACAGGAAAACAAAACTAGCTTTTATTACAAACTTCCTTGACTATTTTTGTCTCCGCTTTGTTTCAGAGTTACTATTTATGAGAGTGTATATAACATTTTGCAGCATTTATTTTGTTTTTTTTTGTGTGTAGATGATGTGTAGATTAAAAAAAAGTTACTAATCATTATGGATTTGTTGTAGTGTTCACTTTAAATTCCTGTGTGATTAGTAAAGTTTGTCTTATTCATTTGACTCACTGTGGCTGGGTGGTTTTTGCTTTAGTGAGAATGACCAGTACTTTCTGTTTTGAACAATTGAGCAACTCAAGTAACAATTCCACTTATTTAAGAACAGACTCAGCCAAATAAAGGTTTAAGAGGCTTATTTAACACTTAATTTCCACAACATTTGAGAGTCTGTGAAAATGTAACAGCCTTTTGAAGTTACTTATCTAACTTTGTTGTTTACCTGTCAAACCTGTCTTTAATGACCTGCTCTTTTTTGATGCTTTTACTACAGGACCCATTTAACCAGCGCTAGACTTTACTTGCCTCCAGGAGGCTTAATTGCTATCATTTTAAACAACAGAATCTTCTTTAAGGATACAGACACGGGTTATTCTCAGTATTTTAACCTGTTTGCTAAAGTTGTGGTGGGCCCTGCTGCTTCGCCTCTATTGTAATGCAGGCCAGGTTTATAATCCACTCCTGGCCCGGGCCACTTCACACCTCGGTGAACACTGTGGACTCCTGCTGAGTTTGGATGGGATTCAGTGACCACCGCTTTACAGGATACACACAGACACACATTTGCGCACACACACGCTTAAACACTAGAGACCTACACACCTGCCAGCCCAAATCAAATAACTGCCCAGTTTCACCCCCGGCGTTCTCATGTTCGATCTCTTTGTCTTGCAGGTGTCCGTCCCACAAGTCAAAAGGTGAACAAATAGAGAAACACAGGCAAGTCATGGCTAACCATTACTCAGAGAGGTGATGTCAATAATATTTTGACCTCAGAGGGTTAACGGTGGAAGAATGACGAATGACCATCAAGGGAAAGATAAATATTTCAGACATTATTAAAGTGACAGAAGGTGGGGGCAAGGATTTCATAACAAGTAGGGAGTTTGGGGACTATAAGATCGAAAGCATCTCCACACCAACCATTTGCACAGTGAGCTGCCTCTCAGGGTGGGGCCCTGGTCATTTCACGGGGTGCTTTAACAGGAGTGGAGTCATCAGAGCTTACAACACCTCATCCTCATAAAAGAGCAGCCTCTAAAAATAGGGACAAGTCCAATGATTCAACCCTTGCATTTCTGGCAGATGTTCTGGGCAAGAGTGTCTCATTGGTAGAACAAACATTAATTAAAGCTTTGAACTTAACAAATCATATTTCATGTATAATTGGTGTTATGAGTCCCCTATGGACAGAGAAGAACTGTTAAAGAGCACCAATAAGCCTGGTGATGAATTCTTGTGGAAGTATCATATATTTACTCAACTACTGTACTATGTACAGTTTTGAGGCACTTGACCTTGAATATTTCCATTTATAACTTTATACTTCAATTTTACCACATTTCAGAGCAAATATTACTTTTTTCACCCAACTATATTTCTCTGCCAGCTGACCACATATGATCATCTTAGAAAATACAGTATGATGTATCTTGCTACCTAACAAGATGGTTACAGTGAGCTTGTAGTAGGTTTCAGTACTATATTTTGAAACCGCTAACATCAACCACCGTCAGAGTATATGTTTGACGCCCGTAACTGTGTAAAGCCTGGAATTTAAAATGTATAGAAATTTAAATGGCTCGCACTCCCTTCTGCACAAAGGAGCAAGACCTTTCAGACTGAACACAATTTACACAACCTTTATGCTCACATGGTGTCTCTTTGTATATTTTATGTCTCTGTGTATGGTGTCGCATCTCCACAAGGTCACTTTTGTGTCGCTTCAGGTTATTTCATCTGTTTGTGGTAATTTTGTCTGTTTGTGGTTGTTTTGCCTGTTAGTCATTTTGTGCCACACTTGCAGTTGTTTTTATGTCGCTTTGTCACCAGGCCCACTCCACCCCTTTGGGCACCTGGCCTGGTGCCTGATGTGACCATTCAGTAATCCATACATGCCAACATACATTTTAAACTAAACACATACTGATATATGTGAAATATATTGAACCCTTTGGACTTGTCGGCATCTTGTCTTCACCAGTCTTCCTTTCCCTGCAGTAGCATCCAGTATGGCCTCAGCCAGAGGGTTTGGCATAGCTGTGAACAGTGACAGCTGTAGGGGAGTTCAAGTCTGGGGCAGAACGAGTCCAAACCACACCCACCACCCATCCAGCAGTAGCAGCAGTGTCAAGGCAAGAATCCACAACAGGTGCCAGTCAAGCTCGGATTTGTATGCATCTCGAACTGGGTAGCAGGCATGGCACTGTATGCAAAAGCCACAGATGCATGGTTTCACTGTTCACTGGTGATCACAATGACTATTTAAGACCCTCCCTCCCAGCACCTCCTGTATGGAGCTGTGCCATGTATTTAGAAATATAACCTCGGGCACAATAGGTGGCTCTGTGGTATGCTCATGCAGAGGCCCTTGCGCCTCCAGAGAGAGATGAGGTGTTGAGGGAGAAGTATCAGATATGTTATGGCAGTATGCAGCAAAGGAGCTAATAACATGATTCACCGTTATTCTAGTCATCTTGTCCGGTGTATAACGATGCTAGAATGAAAACATTCACAATACCAGGCTGCACAAAGTTATGCTCTGCCTTGATGTTTTATGTTTTGTCTGACTGTAATCTTCGATCCTGTAAAAAGAAATCATTCAGCCGTATTTGTTTATGTTGAAATGACACAATCATAAACTTGAATGGATAGGCATAATAATAAAGTGTTTTTAAGTGTAGTGGTGGAAGAGGTGCTAGAATACCATTGTATAATTACGATGTAAAAGTATTTTAGCTAAATAACACATGACAATAGATACCCAGTCAAAATATGTTTGCTTAACTATAAACTGACTTGGATGTTTCATTAAAAAACTAAAAACCCCACACATATCAACGTTATGTTGTTTGGGTGTAGGGAAGGATGATAGGAGGAAGAGTCTTACATTTTAAACATTGTCTACTTTATATCTATCTGAATGTTGAAAACTTAAGTCAGAGTTGTAATCAGAAGTTATATGGAGAGTAACTGTCTCTCTGTTATTTATTAAACCCTCCATATCCTAACATTAGTTTTATGCTGGTAAAATTGTCTTCTCTGCCTTCTTAAAAAAAAATAATATCTAATATCCGTTGTAGATAACTTGTTACTTCTTTTCCACTGTATTTTGTCTGGTAAGTTTTGATCCCTATCAAAGTTTAATAAACATATTTGTATTTGTTCTGGGGTTTCATCCATGACTTAAATCACACATGAATATACCCGTATAATGGCAAGGTTAAACCTCCAGCCAGTTTGCAAGTCCTGTATTTTTTCAAGCTTGCACCGCCCTCTGTTGCTCAGACGGTAATTACACCACAGAATAACACGAATAATTGTTCCAGTGAAGACAACTGAAAATAGACTAAAGTTCAAATGAAATACACGGGAAGGGTCACTGCGAAAGCCATGAAATACTATAATTGTATACAGAATACTCAGTAAAGCAGTCGTCATTTCCAAAGAGAGGTTTTTGTTGACGAAGTTTATGTTTGAAACGTAACGGGAAGAATCACTCGTGCGTCTAAAAGAAAACCAAACTGCGAGGCTCAAATAGAGAGACAAAGTCACCGTTATACTTAAAAGCTTATAAGAGGCAGTCCGTCATTCTAAGTTTGAGAGCGAGTCATGAATAAGGAAGTGGGCCTCCACCCACAGCGGGACTGCAGAGGTGAGGAGGCCACCTGCCACCCCTCTTGCTCAACTGAAAGAGGACACAAATCAGAGGCCTTGGATTCGAGAGGAATTATACTTTTGTGTCAAAGCCTAATTTGAGGAAGCAAATCAGAACTCAGGTAAGATTGAAACTATATAAAAGTTGAAGTGTTTATTTCAGCATATATGGATTAGATTTTATAATGAGGTGGATTCCTAATGACTTATTGCAACTAATAAAAGTGTATTATAGGCCCAATATTTATAGAGTGTTAATGACAAATGTTCGTATTCAATTTATTACGAGCTTAAAAGTCTTGGTTTTTGCCTCAATTGGTTATAAAACAAGGTTTTTCTCCCTTTGAAATGTTTGTACTGTTTGTGGGACAGATCAGAGTGTGAAACCAAGCTTTGAAGCTGGAATAAGTGCATTTTCAAGGTAATGAGTTGATAGCGAGGCACACGTGAAGTACAAAACTGCTGTTTTCACAGAGAGAAGTTTGTTCATTATCACAGCATGTCTGTGCAGGTAGGGAGCAGCCAGCCACATTCCAGTGCCTGGGGTCATGACGGTAATATGTGCATCCTCTCAGCACAACAATGTTTAGAGAGCAGGCCTGTCTCAATGTCTGCCCGTGTTGACAAGCACCCACCAGAAAGAGGCTTCACCGTAACTGCTGCATTCTTCTCATTTACAGAAGTCTTCAGGAAAAGACGGTACCTTTCACTACTTAATGATGTGTTAACAACGTCCCAAATTTCCCAGCCTATTTGCCTGTTATGCAAGCATTAGATTTAATCTTGAAACCTAATTTTCAAATTACCTTTTTGAAGAGAAAAACACAGTCTGATAAAGAGACACATCAGGTGAAAAATTAGCAGAGGTGTAATATTTCGAGTTGGTTGCTGACAATTTCCCATAATGTTACCCAGGGAAACAACATGCAATAACATTGTCAGTCAGGAGTGCATGTTTTGACAGAGACTCAAAGACAGTGTCTCTACCATCGACCATCGCGTATTTCACCCAAAAGACAGCAGAGAGACAGTCAGAGAGTTGAACGGCTTTTAATTTACTAGATTCTTTTCAGGTGGATATGATTTTTTTATCTGGTGATAGTATTTTTTATTTTTTTTTTTGCAGATTCAAATCTGTTACTTACTTTTGTTACAGAGATACAGACTGAGTGGAACATCTTAAACTTCTGTGTTTTCTGATGGACAAACGAATAGGCTTCGCCAGATACATTCTATCCAGCCCTAGTAAGAAGTTTTCGTGAATGGACCAAACTAGCAGCATAACCATAATTGTAAGAGATAGTCAAATGATAAAGAAAGAAGCTCAGTTAAAAAACAAGTTCGCCACGACAAAGTGGCCCAAAAAAAAAAAAGAAGCTGCATCTAACCCATGGTTTTATTGTGGTACCATTCTTTCACACTTTCCTCCAGCTGTGTCCAGGGAACTATCTCCACAGAATGCTGTACAGTGAAATGATTCTAGCCTCTTTCAGGTCTACCAGTTCCTGTGGAATTTCATTCTCATTTGTCACAATTTCTCACTCCAGTATCAGTCCCTGTCACTCACCCTCTGATGTTTCAGTGAATGCTCTACATTTGGCAAAACATTGGAGTTTAGAAACAGAACGGCAGGCAGGTGCAGGAATAATCTCTATTTAGGTAAATGCTCAAGAACTGAAAATTCCTATTTTTTGTCCCGCTTGCAGGTCTGTTTGTTGTGACTGAGAAAACCATTTGAAAGAGTTGGTCTGCTTCTAGTTTTTGTGATAAAATCTCCGGGAACAGTTGTTACCTAACAACTCAAGTGTCATACACAGTGTGTGAGAGAAGCAACAACACTGTGCCTGGGTATGTCGCTGTACACCAACAAAAAAATCTAAAACGCTGTTAAAAAAAACAAGCAGAAGAAAGGATTTCATGGCTGTCAGTGATTTTAATTAGGATTTTTTTCCATTAAATTGTTTTGTGCCTAATATTTGTTTACTTTTAGAGAGCTCTACTTGACAAGACTGGCCTGTTCAGAACCACAATTGTAGACTCCTCGTCATACAAAATTACAGTATTAGCATGGCTTTGATTTATTCAACAGGTTCGTGTAGTGGATTTTCACAAGATGAGATGAAATGAACATTAAAAAACACAAGCACCTGACCTGCCACTAAAAAAGTACTGTGACAACATTAACATTGTTTCCACAAAACCCTTTGTTAAATTTAACAAAACATGCCAAACTTCAATATTAAAGTCATGGGCAGCAAGGGAAATACAGTCTAAATTTAATACACACAACACACACATGATATACTATGTCTATTTGAAACATGGATTAAGAATAAGTCAACAAGCCAAAGGAGCAGTCATTGATGGTGGGGTCTAGGCTGGCTATATTCTTTATTATCATTATGCTGATTACTTTCTCGACACCCAGTTAATAGTACAATGTCATATGACCAAAACCAAAAGATTAGTTTACAATCACATCGTAGAAAAGAATAAGAAGCTGTAAATAAGGAATGTTGAGTATTTTATCGGAAAGGAAAACTGAAGCTTGATTGAATAACAAAATGCATCTGTCAATCAACCCATTGATTAATCAGCTAATTGTTGCAGCTATACCTGATGCCAACATGCTTGTACTTGATACTTGGTGCAAATAGACAGTTTGATGTACCAATTGAGATCTCTTACCCAGCCCTTCACCACCTGGGTGTCCCATTATTCTGTATTTTAGAGTTGAAGACTAGACAAAAAAGCTCACGACTGCTATCCCAACTAGATGAGGCTCGCAGAAATTCATCAGCGGACTAGTTTCACCTGGCCAACCAGTGCCATTTATGGTGTTATTATCGCTCAAGCTTGTGACTTTTTCTTTCCCTTTCCTCCCATTTTTTTCCTCTCTGTTTGTGTTTTTTCATACAACTGACAATTTCATCTAAATACAGTCTATCTATGCACTCCCATCTATCTTTTTCTGTCATGTATCACTTCCCATAGTGATATAATGCGGTTGTAACAAAAATTGTCCATACAGCATGTCACTATGTTTACTCATCGTTTTTTCCAATTTTAGCCAAGGAAATGTATTTGTGTATCCGGTCCCACATACTTTAATCCATGGATGTTTTATTTTGAATGGGCAATCTTAAATTTCACCCTCTGCTTCCTCAATCACCTCTGTCAGGCCTCCCACACCCAGGTGCAACATGCCAGCCATGCTGCACGCCATCTTCTCTCTCTCTTTCCTTTCTCTTCTCACCATGGCCATGGACTTCCCACACAAACACACCCACATACACACACCCCACAGCCCTGCTAGAAATCTAAGTGGCCTCTACAACAAAACACAACCTCGTCTAACAGCGGAAAGCCCTGGAGAGAAACTAATACAGCCCAGCTCCCTCGCAGCAGAGAAACGGTGTGTGGAGCCAGTTATGAGAAAACATGTTATGACAGCTAAAAGGCACTTCACTGACGGACACAGCTGTGATATGGGTAACTGGGAGAAATTCTATTTCACAACTAGGAATGTTAAGCTGCTATTTAGTTTTCTTTTTATCTTGTTTGTTGAGAGAGTATCCCCTCAGATTTTTTTATTGACAGAGCAGAATATAATATGAGGGGTGCGGAGTCGACTTATGTTGGGTTCATAAGATGAGAGCACTTCCTCTGGACTTTTATTTGATGCATCAGTTGCTGCTGCCTCGCCAATGTCAGATGTAACCCAAAGGTCTATCAAGTGTGCAAGCTCTCACATTTTCACCTCTAATTACGTATCGAAAGGACTATTCTAGATGTGTGATTGTGGCTGTGTGCAAAATGTCTTTTTCAGGATGTTTACATCCGTCACCATGTTGTTTTTGTTGTAGCAAAATCTACTGCTGGAATGTATTTCTTATGTTGTGCCTATGTCTTAAAGGAATAGTTAGACATTTAGGAAATATTCATGTTAATCCCTTTTTTTGACCAGAATTAGATATAAAGAAATCACCCACGTCTGTACAGTATGTATGTGTTGGCTAGCAGCTGGTTAGCTTTTAGTACAAAGACTGGAAATGGGAAACAGCAACATTGGGACTATTCATAAACTGTATCTTATTGTTTAAAGGACCAGTGTAGGATTCAGAGGATTCACTACAGAAATGAAATGTAATATTCATAATTATGTGTAGTGTATAATGAGCTACTAAGAATCGCCAGGTCTCTGTTAGCTCAGAATGACCCCTTCATATCTACATAGGAACAGTCCTCCCTGCATGCTGGTTCTACAGTAGCCTGCACCCACAAACCAGACTGGCACTGGAGTGGCGCTGTTTTTATGCTACTTTAAGGCCACCGTAGGTTCTCCTCTAGATGGTTGCTAGATTCGCCAAATCCTACACACTGGATACTTCTTTATTCAAACAAAAACTGAAACGAAAACCAAAATTGTCGCTTTTACACTCTGGGTTTTGTGGTTGATATAAATAAATGGGATACAGTGTGTTAAATAGTAAGCATATTTAACTTAGGCCAACATATTTAACTTCAGTTAGGCTAGCTGTTTCCCATGTTTTCTGTATCTATGCTAAGCTAAGCTAAGGTCTCCTGGTTTTTGTTTGATATTGATCATACAGACATGAGACTGGTATTTCTCAAATTATTAAATTATTTCTTGAAGAAATACAGAGGAGCTTCTTTCTTGTTACATTTTGAGACATTTTTACCTGAATCTTTACTGTAGAACAAATCAATACGGCTTGCATAATAGCACAGAGGTAAGACGTTGCTCCATGGGTTGGTTAGTCATCACTCTATCATTCACTGTTGTTTGGTTTCCGGAGAGCGTTGTCTTAGTTTACTAAATTTTGTTGTCCCATTTAACCAGTAGACAGGTAGCTTCCCACAGGTTCTCGCTCCCACATTGTGTTTTCAACAGTTATGTCGTGAAATCTCAGGTTATACTTGCCTCTAGGTAACAAAAGAGAAATATTAAGGTGTTTTATCCATTAATATAGAAGATTCAAGTCTCTACACGGTCACAGCTTTGTTCTATGAATCACACAGGCCCTCACTTGAAATCACGGTTAGGAAGGAATGTAATCAGCAGATCACTGAATCAATGATGTGAGTCATTGACACCACATGGCACAAGATCACAGCATGACTGTGAAGCATTGCATGACTGGCTGTAGTAGTACTACGCTGCAGCAAGTCAGAGAACAGCATGTACTCTCCTGTTACAGACACAGTAGTGTCATCGCTGACCTTCATTTAATATACAGTTTGCACTTGAATGTACAGTATGATCTACCTGGATTACAGTTTTCTCTCTTGTTGATTGTCTACTTCAGGGTTGAATCTACTTAAACACTGAGGTACAGTCCCAGAATATTACGTATCATACAACATCTAATTTCAAATCTTTTTCCTTTGTCTGTCCAAAGGATTTTTTTGATATGATGGTGCCAACCCAACCGTGACAATGTATGAGGTGATGTCTGGTGACACCCTGGCCTGGAAGGTGCCCAGTCCAAGACAAAGTGACACCGAGTCCAGCCCAGAATCACACTTCACAGGGGACGGAGGGCCCGTCAAGATCCTCAAAGTGTGCTTCTGCACCAACAACAACCTGGGCAAGAACTTCAAGCTGGTCAAATGTGACAGCTCCTGGCAAATTAGGGTGAGAGTAACCTCCAAAATATGGGAAAGGGAGTTGAAGTGTCAGGAGACTGTGATGAACAGGGAAATCTCAGTTTATCTCAGATAATTTTGATAACAAATTCTGAGCAGGAGAGGATGTTTTTGGCTTTTTTTCTTAAGATGTACAAAAGTTGATAAATACTTTTTCAACTGACAAATAATAATATTCTCTTGCAGCCAGTTTTTTGTCTCATGAATTTAGCTCTTACACACTATAAAATTAGGCAAGGATGACAAAAAAAAAAGTGATATACTATACTTTGCTCATTGTGTCTCATTCAGGCCATCATCCGTTCGATCCTGGTGAGCGGTCGACTGGGGCCGAACATCAAACACACAGGATGCTACGGTCTCCTGCTGAAACACTTGAAGTCTGAAGAGCTTCACTGGCTGCATCCGGATTTGACTGTAGGAGAGGTAGAACAACGATATGAGAGCCATCATGTGGAAGCTGAGTGGAGGTACATGGATTACTAGGATGTTTAAGTTAGAATTTTATGAGAGAATTTTACGGTGTGTGAAATGAAAGCACTGCATTTGATAAACTTCTATGGTTTCTTCTTGGAATACAGGTACGACCTTCGTATCAGATACGTACCTGTCAACTTCCTGGAAAAATTCCAAGATGACAGATCTACATTGCTGTATTTTTACCAGCAGGTAACAAGTTACAGTGTATTTTATTTTTTAACCTTTTGGCTGGTGTAGATCAGTGGATATTTGGCAATAAGAAGTGATGTTCTCACACTGTAAAAGAGAGCGCCTGCAGCATTACTGGAGTATGTCTCATTACTCTGTTTTATTAAATGACAGGTGCGTAGTGATTATATGCAGTATCATGCCAGTAAAGTCAGTGATGGGATGGCACTGCAGCTCGGTTGTTTGGAGATCAGGTGAGTCTCTGCATTCTTTATCTCACAGGGTTTAAACAATGTGATTCCATTTGTTTAAGAGTGATTGAGTTGGTTGGATTTATAGTATGTTGAACATGTCCATGTGTCATAGTGTATTTATTCTCATCACATTCTCATTCTTCATGTTTTGGTGCTGTAGATAAGTAAAAATACACATGATAGATGAGATGATATTCCGATTTTCAGTGTGCAACAGTAAATTACAAATTAACTTACTGTTTAGGATGCACAAACTCACATGCTCTGTTTTTACAGGAGGTTCTATAAAGACATGAATGCAAAAGGTCTAGAGAAGAAGTCCAACTTTGAGCTGCTAGAGTAAGTTATTATTTTCTCTTAAATGTGTCATTTTAATTTTGATGGTTTTGATGATATCATTTTACTTGAAAATGAGCCTTGAGTTCATCAAACTCTTTTAAAATCTCAATTGGATAATATTAGGAATACCTGGTAGTAACTTGACAACCAATTCTTTATATAAGGAACATTAGGATGTGTTTGTCTTGCAGCAATATTCATGTCTTTAATTCCTCTGTTTTTCTTCATAAATGAAGAAAAGAAGTGGGCCTGGACCTTTTCTTTCCTGAACAACTGATCAACAGCATGAAGGTAAACTATCCTAACCAGGAGTGACGTATGATTGACCAGACACCAACAAATTTTGTCATGTTTTGTCATGTACAAATTATAGTAATGTCAAACCTCCTTGTTGTGATCCAGTCAAAGCAGCTACGGAAGCTGATTCAGCAAACGTTTCAACAGTACGCAACACTCAAGGAGGACGGCTGCATGGTCAAGTTTTTTGAGACCCTCAAAGAATTCGTCAGCTATGATGAAGAGGTCTTCCCATGTGAACTAGTGGTGAGTGACAACATTATGTTCGACCTGATACTGATACTCCCCTCCACTAAATTCTGTGATAGTCATTGTTGTGGATTTCCGGGGCTCCTAACATTGATTTACTCTTGTACATTTTAATATCACAAGTGTTAAGGCATCTATTTTTGTGTTGGTACATGGCACAAAATGCAGCTGATCTGGAGCTAACCTCTGTAATGTTATGCAGCCCTCTTTATTCATGTTTATTTCTGTATTTCAACCAGCTGACGTATGATGCAGACATGAAAGACAGAACAAAGAATAATGAGTGATTTCTATCAGTTATGTAATCCATGACAGTTAGTAGATACTCTATACTGACAGCCCTTCCTTTACTGTGGTGAGTCTCTCTACAGCCATCTGAAGGCAGTAGGCGCCACAATTATGCACATCAGATCCGCTGGTTAATTTTTGTGCAACCAGCACCAGACTGTTGCAAAATAGCCACAGAAACCTCTGTGCTTGTGTGCACATTTAACTTGTCATTTTAAATTCATTATTCTACTGCAAAGGCTTGTTGGATACTGACACACTGACCACATTGGTCAGCATCCCCTTTAATGAGTCTGACTGAAGTAACAACTGGAAGGCTGTCTCCAACATGATCTGATACAGACTCACCTGTAATATATGACAATGTATTCTTTCTGATCTCACCCTGCTTGACCCCAAAAAGCATTCCTGCTGCACTGGGCAGGGCTCTGCACTGTGTATACATATGCATGAATGTAGGACACTAAACCATTCTCTTTTGTCAACAGCAAGGTTGGAGTCTGTCAGTGGAGCTGGTGGTTGGTGGAAGGGGCATTCGCCAACGCACACAGAAGGATTCAGCGGTAAGCACGGTGAAGATTCATCACATAGAACACTGTTGTATTATATATCTGATCCGGTTCTGCTCGAGGTTTCTGCCTCTTAAAAGGAAGTTTTTCCTTGCCACTGTCGCCTAGTGCTTGCTCATGATGGGATTTGTTGGGTCTCTCTCTGTAAATACCTATTTTAAAGAGTATGGTCTAGACCTGCTCTATATGAAAAGTGCCTTGAGATGACTTTTGTTGTGATATGGCGCTATATAAATAAAATTGAATTGAATTGAATCTATCTAGCCTTTTTCTAGGATTTTTGTCAAAGGAACATTTTGGGAAATACTATTATTTATCCTTTCCTGCTGAAAAATTAAGCTACAGCAAGCAGTCAGTTAGCTTAGCTTAAAGACTTGAAACCACGACTCATCGTTTACATTTCGACATAACATGTTATTTTATAAGTTTAAGTATAAGTTTTTTTATAAGTTGTGGTAAATGGATATTGTTGTCACTGGAGCTAGGCAAGCTGTTTCCCCGTTTTCTGTCTTTATGCTAAGCTAAGCTAAACCTGTCTTTATGCTTTAATATGCTAAACAGTCTCTGGCTCTAAGATCATAATTAGCATACAGACATTTTCTCAAGTAAGTGAATGAGCATATTTCTCTGTTCAACTGCTCCATCAAAGTTAGCATTTCTGGAAATACAATTTTTCTGCACTGAAACTTTGGTGGGATAAATTAATTCTGTTATATATTTCTTGGTTTTCTATTTGGTTCAAATCCCTTGACATCGTTGGCAGCCATCAGTGGAAACTACAACATTATGTATCTCACACAATGCCACAAATATAATCAAATATCATCATAATTTAACTTCTTGCATTCCTTTTCTTTTGTGGCTTAGGCTGTGTTTCTTGCAGACTTCAAACAGATCAAGAGAGTACAATGCTTATCTCGGAGCGACGGCAAGGCTCTGCTAAAGCTCGACGTAGAGGGGGCCAAGCAAGTAAGTATCAACACAGTCTGCAAATTATGAAATATTTTTGTATGCAGTGTTAAAAATAGCTATAATTGGCAAGTACATTTAGTATAAAGAATGGCACAGGAAATGTATTTTGTGCTTCCCTTGTCATACCGTTTTCTTCTCCTTTCTGATAGTGTCTATCAGTCAATGTGGCCACAGTCCCTATGGCAGAGAACATGATGGACCTTATTGATGGGTACTGCCGCCTGGAAAATGAAACAGATGAAAGTGTTATCTACCGACCAAACAGAGGTATGTATGAGTCAGCTACTTTGCCTATTGCTTTCTTAACACCACTGTGATTAAAACATTGTTGGAAGATTTAAAAGCTTGATTATAGTCTTTTCGAAGTGGATTATTTAAGCTTAACTGGAATTCCCATGACTAATTTCTATCCTAGATGCTAATGCACGAAGTTCCCTGCCAGAGATTCCTACAGGGTGAGTGGATTATGGCTTTTTTTACAACTTTAAATGATTTTTGCCCTTTCATGGCCTCAGTGTAGCTGCAGAGTCCAAGCTGTACTCATTGCCTTTGGTTGTAATATGAAATGAAGAGTTAGTTATTGATGAGAAAGGCTGTTTTATTGAATCATGCTGTCAGGAGCCATAATCTGAAATTTTATGACCAGGGCTTTCTTCCATTTTGTCTTTTCTCTGGAGCAGCAGAGACACCAGCTCGAGCAGACACAGTATGGGTGAGCTGACTGTTTTTGTAGTCATATGTAACCTCCATTGTACCACACAGCATTTCCATTTTCATTAACAGCCAGATGTTTCTGTAATTATACAAAAAAGTATATAGCGAGGTATTGAAGTTACTGAATCATGCTTTGAGAAAACAGTTCTGTTTTTGTATTTGCAGGGTCAGATATCTACTGTGAGATCCTTGATGAAAGGCCGAGATCAGGTTTGTCCAAAACTTTGTATTCACATCTTTTGCAGAATAAGATCTGTAGAAGCTCACTTTTGAGCTTTAACAAATTTTTCTCTTTAGTTGTGAAGTATGGGATCGACCGAAATGACATCGTACTTGGCCGAATTCTTGGTGAGGGGTTTTTTGGGGAAGTCTACGATGGATTTTACAAAAAAGCTGTAAGTGTATCTTACAACTATATATGTACTATGTGTGTGTGTGTATGTATATACTTAGACAACAGAGGATGAACCAGTTAGAGACTATCAAATAACTATTACTGTGTCTTTTTGTTTTTTGATTGAACAGGATAGAGAGAGGGTCAATGTGGCAGTGAAAACCTGCAAAGACTGTTCACCTGATGTGATGGAGAAGTTCATGAGTGAAGCAGGTAAAAAAGAAGAAAAGTGTGTAGGAAATAACAGAATGACAATAATCATTGTAACTACGACAATAACGTTAAAATGTGTGTATTTGCCAGTAATAATGAAGGGCCTCGACCATCCTCACATCGTCAAACTGATTGGAATCATAGAGGAGGATCCTGTGTGGATCGTTATGGAGCTTTATCAGTACGGAGAGGTCAGTGTCAGCCGTGATTTCATGATATATGTTATTTCATAATTCAGTCATAATTGAA
Source organism: Lates japonicus (assembly GCA_033238685.1). Classification (NCBI taxonomy): domain Eukaryota; kingdom Metazoa; phylum Chordata; class Actinopteri; family Centropomidae; genus Lates; species Lates japonicus. The sequence goes on along the minus strand of BRZM01000038.1, from coordinate 6,816,967 downwards.
TTGATGTGTTTTAGTTTAAGAGGGCCAAAAGCAACATGAGCCATGTCTGAGTTTGGCGCAGTTAGAGCTATTTGAATGAGCGAAAGACAAAGTGTAACTGAGACGCAGATGTATGTCTGTGCTGCTGTAGGCACTGTAAATTCCTGCCCTAACCCAAATGTTTATGTTGTTGCAGCTCGGAAACTACCTGACTCAGAACCAGAAAAGTCTGACAAATACTACTCTGGTGCTGTTCAGCCTGCAGATCTGCAAAGCCCTGGTCTACCTCGAAGGGGTCAACCTGGTACACAGGTGAGAGAGTATTTTACGTTTTTCTTCAGGGAGTGGTCATACTGTTATACTGTATTAAACAGAAATTATTCAGTGACAAGTAACTAAGTGGAAAATATAACTCAGTCAGTGAAGGCTAAGGGCTGTTTCAGACACTCTGCCCTACCCATAACAGACTCCACCATGACACCAGTTTAGTAATAATGTGCAATATCAGGTTCCTGTATAAATTCTGCTTCTATTATTTACATTAATCACGTCTTAACTACATCATCTCCATCTGTACCTACATGAAGTTAAACCTTTGTGTTGTTGGTCTCCTCTCACAGAGACATAGCGGTTAGGAACGTGTTAGTCGCCAGTCCGGAATGTGTGAAGCTCGGGGACTTTGGTCTGTCGAGGTACATCGAGGATGAAGAATACTACAAAGGTAACAGAGGCAAACTGGGAGAAGAAAAGCTGAGTTGACAGGGCTTTTTTTAAAAGTCATCTCAGTGTCTTAATTATAGAACATTTCACATAAAACTGTCAGATTAAACTGAACAATATTTAAAAGAGAAATATGGGCGGAAGTAATTTAGCTGTGTACTTGGAAAACACGTCTTCACATTGCTTTTCAGAAATGATGATTGTTGAGTATCTTTACTGTAAAATACTAACTTCTCCCATCTCTTTGCAGCGTCTATTACTCGGTTGCCCATCAAGTGGATGGCCCCAGAATCCATCAACTTCAGACGTTTCACCACAGCCAGTGATGTCTGGATGTTTGGTGAGCCATACATTAACCTACAGCAGCTTAGTGCAAGAACAGTTTGGGGGGCTCAAGTTCAATACAGAAAGGAAGAAAGAAAGCACGCACACTCACATATGGCAAAAGACAGGTGGTTGGTCAATGATCAACCCAGACAAACACTGTATGATTTTATGACATGGTAAGAATTATCTGAACTGATATCACAACTACACTGAGGTCCTGGTTCTGTAAACACTCCTAACAGCCGTAATGGTCTTTATTACTCATGTGCCCATTGTAGTAGTACTGGCTTGTATATTAAGGTGGTGACAAGTGACTATTATTTATGGTATTTATGGAAAGAAGTTGTGCGTTGCATCATGGTCTTATGTTGGTCCTCATCACCAAAGAGGTCTCCATGCTGTTGCTTGTTTTTCCTAACATACATATTTACATCTTTGTTGTTCAATGTTTTCCTCTGTAGTCTAGTCAAACAATTTCACAACGAAGAGCGAATTGCAGGGTGAACACATCCAAGCATGTTTTTGTTTCTGTGTATGTATCTCCCTGTAGCCGTATGTGTGTGGGAGATAATGAGTCGTGGGCAGCAGCCGTTTTTCTGGCTGGAGAACAGAGACGTAATCAACCAGTTGGAGCAGGGCATCAGGCTGCCCAAACCGGACAACTGCCCTCCCGCCCTCTACTCTCTCATGACCCGCTGCTGGTCCTACGACCCCAGAGAGAGACCTACTTTCACTGAGCTGGTAGTCAAGATCAAGTATGTCTGGTTACACTGATTTGTTGTAGCCTCTGGAATGAGGAACACACACACACACACACACACACACACATACATACACATATATATACACATATGTAGAAAAGATATCCAGATATATAAATAAACTGAATAAACTGTTGCCTTTAATCTGTCAGTGATGTCCACAAGATGGAGAAGGAGCAGGAAATAGAGAGAGAGAGGGACAGAGCGCGCTCCACAAAATGTTTTGATCCCAAGTTCAACTTTAACGAGCCTCCTCCCAAGGTATGAACCCCTGTCAAATTCACTGTTATGTTACAAAACAGCACATAATTCAGATTTAATGCACGCACATTTCCTTCATCTGTTTACCGTAGCCTTCAAGAATGAAACCAGGGCGGTTTGGGAACACGCTGAGTATTGGTCTCCACATTCAGGTATATCAGTGTACTCAAGTAACCTCTAAAGGTGAATGTTAAAACGTTTGGATGTGATTGGTATGTGTGTTTATCTGTGCAGCTGAACGAGGCTCTGTGTGCCAGTTCTCCTGATCTGGCCAGCCCATGTGAATATCAGTCCCCCATCGACTCCATGAACACTCTCGCACTGCCAGTCAGGTCCCCTCGACGTCGCAGCATGGGGGTAAGAAACACTGAGCGCTTAGTTGACAGGTTTAAACTTCTGTTTTCAGTTTTCTTACATTATTAAGTCACATGTTCAAATGTAGATAAACCTATCGTACTAAATCACTGCACTTGGTGAGGTAAAAACCCTTGTATCAAGAGATAAAAAAAGAAAAATATTGTGTCACATATCACATTTCCCTTGTGCTCTTGTAGGAGAACGAGTTTCTCCGAGTGGAGCCAAACAGCAGGGAGGACGCCCAGCGCCTTTGGCAGAGGGAGAAACAAAATATGCACGACACTCTCCGCCAGCAGAAAGCGCAGATGATGGAGGATGAAAAGTGGCTGCAGAAGGAGGAGAAACTCCTGGTGGGAAACAGAGCATCATTAACTTTTGTCAACCCCCTCTCTGTGTCTCTGTGTCCCCGCGCCCCTGAAATCAACGTGGCCCTGGAGGCTACTCTGAACGAGTCATCGTTAAACAATATCAAGCCACTCATTCGCTCTCGACGCCCCGCTAGTCTTAAATTGAATGTTCCCCTGATAACAGTTCCAAAGAGGGGGTCCATGTCCATATTCTATAAAATGAACCTGCCTGTTCTTTTACAGGACCCCATGGGACCAGAAGATGCTGCCAGCCCAGTGGTATGTATCTGCCTGTACACACTGATTTCAATCAAATTAAAGGAAGAATCCATTTAAATGAAAAACATTTCAATTTATTACATTTAAATTTAAAATACTTGAACATTGTAAAGAAACAAATCACATATATATTAACGGATGAACTCTTCATTTGTTTGTAACACTCCAATACAATCATAATTCAAGTCACATATGGACATAACACATTGTTTTTGGTGGTGACTCTGGGCATTCTGGGAAATGTAGGAAACCGCCAACTGAAGCACAGAACATGTGTTTAGAGAATGTGGACACACAAAAAAATTGACAATGAATAGATTGATTGCCGCAGATATACAGTATGCAAGGGGATGTACAGTAAAATAAGGGGGATTTTCCTTTAAGATTTGTATTTCTATATATTTTTCTCAGGTGGAATCTAAACTAAAGCTAGAAAACACTTTGTTCTGAAATTAGTTTTTCTGCTACTCATCAGGATTACCTTCCTGCACTATTGTCTGTAGATAATGTGAGCTGTTGAATGTCTTAACGGTGACCGTCTAGACAGGATTTTCTTTTCTAGTCCTCATGAGATTTTTCTTTGTCTATTCTTTTTAGTCCCTCAAGGCTGACGCCGAGAATGGTAAGTGCTCAGAGAAATTCACAAATTCACATTAAATTAATTCTGAAGACTATTATCTCTCTCCTAATCCTCCTGGCTTTCTATTCTTTCTTTCCGTCTCTTATAACGTTCATTTTTCTGCCTCGCAGCACCTCCAGAGAAGCCCCCACGGCTCACAGCACAGGTAATTATATCAGTTCTTTTTTTTTGATTGTAATATCTTTTTATCTCATTGAAAAGACCATTTAATTTTATTAGCTTTGATTTTTAGATAAAAAGAATTTATAATGAACCCAGACATTTGAATAAAGTTTAATTACCCCTCGGCTGAAAGGGCACTGATGTCACCAAGCATTTAAAATAGTGCCCAGTTTAAAGTAATGAGGATGAGTATTTTAATTATTTAAAAAAAAACAACACATTGTTCCCTCTTTCTTTAGCCGGCGCCCACAGCTGAGCTGGACCGCTCTGATGACAAAGTGTACACATCTGTCATGGACTTGGTCAAAGTTGTTGTTCAACTCAAGAATGACATCACTGGAATGCAGCCAGATGAATATATCACCATTGTTAAGGTACTTTTTAAATACTTTTTTTTTTTTTTTTTTTAACAATTTGTTGCTGTTTTATTGACAAATTCAATGGGCATATATTCTAATCAAAGACAAACTTCCTGAGTCATACAGGTGATTAATTCTCTGTATTGATCTCTGCCCCCAGTCTGTAGGGATGGCTTTACGAGATCTGATCCGCAGTGTGGATGACATACTGCCCACCTTACACGAGTCTGTGAGGACAGAGGTACGCTATATCTCATCTCCCTGCTTCCTTTCTTTATTGTTTTTTTCTTTCCCACATGCCAGTCCCTTTGTCCCTGAAACAAAAGGTGACAGGATACCTCCTCAAACACAAAGATGGGAAGAAGAACTGACCCTTTTATGTTTAGTTTTCTGACTTATGACACCCAAAGTCAGTTTCTATAAAGCCGTACTTGTAAATTTATCACATGGGGTATAGAAATGTATTGACAAAATAATACTTCCATATTGTTGTTGTCATTTTGTTTGTGCCCACTGTAAAATATTGGTCAGAAAAAGAACTGAAATCTATTGATTGTTTACCGTTGCCGCAGATCGAGGGCACCCAGAAACTGCTCAACAACGACATGGCGGAGCTGATCAGTAAAATGCGGCTGGCCCAGCAGAACGCCATCACCTCTCTGAAGGAGGAGTGTAAGAAACAGCTGCTGGCTGCGGCACACACTCTGGCTATGGACAGCAAAAACATGTTGGATGCTGTGGACCAAGCAAGAGTCAGAGCCAACTTAGCCAAGCCTGTGGCCCCCTAAGGGACTGTAAACTTCCTGGTTCAGTTTACACACTCATCTTAAATCAGACTTTTTCCTCATCTGACAGTCAGAAATAACATTTGCACAGAGCTGAACATTTTTGTTGTGATCGAATCACTTAAAGGCTGCAGCAGCCAGTGGTTCCTTACGCAGTCATCATCCTGTGAATGTGTTGTTAAATTTAAATATACAGTGGTACAACTCAAGCTAAAAGTAAAGTAGTGTGTTTACTGAAATGGGTGATCAATAGGATAGTGCTCAAATATCAGGTGTCATATTTAGGATGCAGTCAGTTCTGACAAACTTCATTTTATATAAACTGTTCTCAATTGTGATCGGGTAGTTATTGATTTAAATATCTGCTCAGAAAGTGAAATATCTTTGTAAATAGAAAATGTTTCTTATGACAAATACAACAGGTTTTACTGCAGAGAAGAGGAAAAAATAACGTAATGCAAATTAAAATTCAAGTAAATGGTTTACTCTTTCAAAACTGTCAACAGTAACCTGTGTGAAATGTCGAGATGACAAAACAAAAAGGTTGGCAAGACAGCAAAAATGTTTTATATATCTCTTTCAAGTGTCACTATGACACATTATGTTAAAATTATGAGCATTTTATATAAATTATGATGAAGACTTAAATTTGTATGGATAATGAATTGTCAGATATGATTCAGATACTGTTAAACTTGAAAAAGCCAAAGGTTTTTGTATCATGTCCATTATCATTATCTTAAAATATGAAATTCTAGCACATAATTCAAATGATAAAATATCATGATGATAAAAAATAAATATCATGATGTATACCAGTGTACATGAATGTCTGTTCATTGAAGCTTGCCTCTCGATTCAGAACAGATCAAAGGGCCAGCAGAGAGCAGAGACAGTTATCATTTACTCAGCAATGTCTTAAACAAAGGTTATCATACCTGTAATCTATTTTACAGGTGATAGACTCAGTGAAGGCAACACCTGTACAATAATGTAAAACGTATAACCTCTGATATTACCACACAGTTGGATCAACTCCTGTCTGATGCAGTCTCATCAAAAAGTAATAAGTTTTGAATTGGCTCGCATGATACTGCACAGGTGTTGTTTTTATTGTGCTCCCTGCTGCATTTCGTGTGTATCAAAATTTCTTAGAGATTAGAGATAGAGAGTCAGTTATGTCAGTGCACTTAAAATGAATAAAAATGAATGAAATGAATAACTATTGCCTTTATCTGGTAAGACGTAGAACAGGGGACTGTGTGAACGTTAAAATTATCATTCATGGCTAAAATATGATTGTGACACAGTGCTTAAGGAGAGGAAACTTCACTCAATGAATGTCATGACAGGCTTTTCAACAGTTTTCATCATTGTATTTATTACATAGTATGTGATCATTTAAAAATAAGTTTAATTTTGGCGACATTGCCAGAAAAGAAAAGTTCATAAAATGCAGCTTCTTTCCTAAACCACAACAAGTGACCCTAGTTAGTGTGTCCAGTAAAGATCTGTAAGAACAGCATGCCACTGTTTTGTCAAATTGCCAAAACCAAAGGGAGTTGAGAAACTAGGAAAGTCCCAGTTTGGTTTAATTCATTTCTCATCAAAGCTTTTCAATATGTCATAAAACAAACATCTCAATGTTCATAATTATGCTGTATTACTTTGATACATGTGGAAGCAGTCTGTCACTGCTGGTCCAGCATTTCCACTTGTCATCTCAGCTCCAGGCAGGACACCTTTACTGCTGCAGGCCAGTGTTGTGGAAGTTGCTGGTATTTCTTACTGGTCATTCAAAAAGCAATCGCATTGCTTTACTTGTAACTAAACAGTAGGAGCAATTAGTTACATTTCTTAGCGTTACTCAGCTCAGCTTGCAGGCACACTCACAGAGTTTGTGAAGCAGCCAGCCCTCTCTCTCTGAACAAAACCCAGGAGATTCCTGAATATACCAGAGCAGCTAAGAAGGGGAAAAAACATGACAAATTTTGAGTTACCGAGAGGCATATTTATTCTCTTCGCCGGATGTTATCGCCTTCTGCTGTCTAACACCCAACAGCAACAGGTTAGCTACACCTGGACCAGTCGCTGCGCACCGAAGGCACAGAGACGAAAACCTGGTGTCGAGCGTCTGTCTCCGGGTAAGTTACTGATACCAGCTTTACTGGCAAATGTTATTAGCTTACTGTCTTTTAATTTGTAATCCATCAAACTACCACAAAAAGCAATCACATTAAAGTAACACCTCACCCAACACTGATGCTGGAACTACGCTGTTTAGCAAACATGCTAAGGGATGACGTACTAAATATTGGCATGATAACTAACATTAGTACGCTAACATGCTACATGTTTTGTGCTAAACATTAGCTTGCCAGTTAACATGCTAATGTTAGCATGCAGTTCAAACACAGCCTAGGTAACTTCACAGGTGAGGCTGAGGGAGGAGTACACCTGAGGCTGACAAAGTGCAGCAGCAGCACAGATCAGTGAAAGCTGAGCCAAATCTGGGTAGCTGAGCCTGACAAGCTGAGTCTGAGATATCCTAAAATTGCCACTGTAGAGACCATAAAACCAATTCGAGTGAGAAGGATCTAAAAACAGTACAGCTGCTTTTTCATTTTTCATACTTTTGGTTTGGTGGTGTGTAAAGAGTTGTTGGCTCTTGAGGCCACAGACTGGGCTCCAGGGTGTTGCACAAACTTCTGGCACATTCCCAGTGTTGGAGTAGAGTTCAGCTACATTTTAAATGTCAAACATCACTCAAGTGAAGGGTGGTTGCGGATTTTTTTTTTTTTTTTAATATTCAACACTTCCTCTTAAGCATTAGATCATGCCAGCTAGCCAAGGGGGCAGGAAGAGGCCAATGGTCCCAAGCAGGCACACAATAATGAACATCCACAAGAAGATGCGGTCAATCACCATGGCAACATACTTCCAGTCCTCTTTCACCTGTGTAGAAGAGAGACAGAGAAAGCAAGAAATTAGAAAAAATAATTGCAAATATGAAATTGTCACGATCAACTGCACCGTTTTTTTGGAGGTTCAATCCAATCATCTTGTTGGAGTTCCATCTGGACTGCTCATTGTTTCATTTCAGTGGGTTGGAAGAAATTACTGTACTGGCTTGAATTGGTTACCAGCCCATCAAAATAATAATTTCACAGTGGGGGGTCTAATTTTACTGCTCTTTGTACAATTTTTCTGTGAGTTCTAATGTGTTATCAGTAACAAAAATAAAATTGTTTTTTACTGTTACTGTTAGAACTGAAATGATAACTTTTGTCACATAGTCAATTAATCGACTGACATAAAATCGACAACATTGATGACAGATTAATTGTTCAAGTCATCTATCAAGCACAACTTCAGACATCCTGTTTTATATCACTGTAGATTAAATATATATTAATTTGGGACAGCTGATTGGACAAAACAAGTGATCTGAAGAAGTAAGAAGAAGAAGAAAAAGTAACCCTTGGTTTTTGGGGAAAATCTTCACTTTTCTGTTGTTTTACAGACGAACGAATTAATCGACACATTGAAAAAATACAGAGGATTGTCGCGGAGGTGCTAGTGAGCTAGGGACTATCTACTGTACTTAATATTCAAGGAAATCTGAAGGGAAATCATTAGCACTTCACATGCTGTATACTGGGCAGGGTGTCACTTGCCATACCAGTTAAGTAATCAAGGTACACTTAAGCTGTGTGGTTAACAGTACAGTACACATATGTCTTCACATATGCGTAATCCTCATACTATGAGGAAGTTACACTGTATGCAGTTGAGAAACATGAAGTAAATCATGAACCTTTGCAGGCCAACGGTGACACATAAGAGGTGTTGAGGAGTGTATTGTAATAATAATAGATGCAGTGATTCATTGATACTCACACTGAAGTCAGCATCCTCGGCCCTCAGGTGGTCTGCAATATAGTGCACCCCTTCTAATGCGCGTATAACACTTGGTGAAAGCAGGAATGTTGAGTCTGACACAGTATTTTCAACTTTAGTTGGCCGCTGAGTGGGATTGTCTCTGGTCCCAGTTATCTGTCTGTTCGTCCCTCTGGCTGCTTCCTGTCGGTTCTGGCTGTTCTGTGGGGTTTTCTGTTGTGGCGGAGGAGTCGACCCTGGAGGTCTGGGCGAAGGGGGACGGAAGGAGAAATAAGACGTCAGCGTTCCCAGCTCTAAATCCTCGTAACAGCTCCTCTCGGGGTCCTCCGACGTGGTCCCATCTCTCAGCCAGTTAGCCGAGGTGCTGAGGCAGTTGCTGGATTTGTACCCGCCTATCCGGCCCTGCCGCCGCTCTGCCGCCGCCTCCTGCTGGAGCAGCAGCAGCCTGCGACGCCGGCCATCTGGCGCGGGCCGTCGCATGAACAGCCAGCGCGGGATCAGGTCCAGGAACACGGAGTGGACCCAGCGGGGCATCTTGTGAGTGCTGGGGGAGCGATGGTGCACGTTGAGCACGAAGACGGTGATGACGATGGATAGGGTGACGAAAATCATGGTGAAGAGGAGGTACTCGCCGATGAGGGGGATGACGAGAGATGTGGATGGAATGATCTCTGTGATGAGGAGAAGGAAGACAGTGAGGGACAGCAGCACCGAGATGCACAAGGTGATCTTCTCACCGCAGTCTGAGGGCAGATAGAAAACCAATACAGTGAGGCAGGAGATCAGCAGACAGGGGATGATGAGGTTGATGGTGTAAAATAAGGGAAGCCTTCGGATGATGAAGAAGTAGGTGATGTCTGGGTAGATCTCATGGCAGCAGTCATATTTCTTTGTATTATACGTTCCCACAGCATTGATGATGGCCCATTCACCGCTCTCCCAGTAGTTGTTGAGATCCACAGTGTTCTCAATTCGCTCCAGGTCAATCTTGGCCTTGTCATAGGTCCAAGAGCCAAACTTCATCTTACAGTTCTGTTGATCGAAGGGGAAGAAGGTGACGTCAATGCTGCAGGAGCTCTTGTAAATGGCGGGCGGGACCCAGCGTATTTTACCCGTGTGGAATAGGTGAGCTTTTGTCATGTGAGTCACAGCAAACTCACCGTCTGCACTGGAAAAGCAAAAGTCATCATATGAGTGATGGTGACTTACAGTATAAGACCAAAGGCTAAAATAGCAGATAAACAGACATATCCTGTGCTCTGAGAAGTCGCACTTATCCCATGCAGCGAAAAAGTGTTATGATTCCCCCAGTAATAATCTTCTGCAGTAATCTCCCCTCCATTCATCGCTTTAATGGTGATAATAGCTTCAGCTGAGGACGTAACGATGAGTTCTTATCGTTGCATCAGTCTCGCACCTTTTTTAATTTCACTTACAGATTGATGTGATTACACAGGCTCCATGGAGCAAAACTCCATCATCAGCCTTCTTGGTTTAATCTCCATGAGGTGAATTTAGGAGGAGGAGGTGGTTTGTCGGAAGAGGTAAATTTCACACTAAAGGAGATGTCACACTAAAACAATACATGTATATAGGTCGTCTTCATTTTCACATAAATGAACTGCACCAATAGTAGTAGTTAAAAATGCAAGAGAAGTAACATGAAATGTAATTGATAAGGTATAGAAGTCCCTTAGAAAGGTGCAGAATATGTATTTTGTGAGTCCACTAGATGGTGCCATCCTCCTACCAGATATCATTCAGTCATCTTAAGCAGAGCTGTATAGATTCATTAATTAATTGATTACTTAACTGGCATAAAATCAACTGGAAATCATTTGAATAATCTATTTATCATTCAAACAAAATTTGAAAAGAGAAAGAAAACCAGCCTCTGGACCAAGTGTGTCAAATGTGAATATTTGTTGATTTTCTTTGTCCTTTACAACAATAAACTGAATACCTGAAGCGTTTTGAACAAGTCACTCTGAACTCCGGGAAATTGTGATGGACATTCTTCCTTACCCATTTCTAAACAATTAATCGGAAATTTCTTTTTTTGATATTACTCTCATCTCACTTACTTGTTATAGAGTACGATGTCTGGCACCCATATGAGCTCTGACGGCACTCTTATAGACGTCACATTGTCATAGTCAGACGGTCTCCAGCGAAGCTTGTAGTCATTCCACTCCTGAGAGATACAAAGAGATGTTTTAGGGGGCTGTGATCCTTTATTTAATTGTCATTAATTCTTCATAAACTTTGTCAAATGTTTCATATTTTTAACATTTCATATCACCATATCCCATCTTTGAGAAAAAATCTTAATAATAAATTAAAACTGACCTGTTTAAGCCACACATTGGTTGTCATCATTTGGTTCTTCTCATCCTAGCAGACAGACAGACAGACAGAGAGAGAGAGAGACAGAGAGACACTGAGACTGAGTTAAGTTAAGCTGTCAACTCAGGGTTCAGGCCAGAAGAATATGTGAGAGGTTTCAGGAGGATTGTCAAAGCAGACCCAAATATAGCTCACAGCAACTTCAATAACTTGATGGATGTGAAGTGAAACTGCATAATGTAGTTTTCCAAAGTTTGTTTTTGCTACTGTATGTGAAAATGCCAAAACATGCAGTGGAAAAAAACTGCGTTAAATTTGCAGTGCCAAGTTGTGCTAAGTATAGGGAAGCCGAAGCTCTAGGGAAAAAAATAAACTTCTGTCTCCTACTTAGTCTGACCTTGAAACATGTAGCTCTTTGTTCTATTATGAACCAAAGTCATATATAAAAATATGTGTTTTTAGTTAAGGGGTTTACAGATGAAACAAACTTTCAAAGAGAGAATAATTCCATTAAGAGGTCTTTTAATGTGGCATTTAATATGACACAATCACAATAAAAGCAGCAGCTACAACCAAAAAAAGCTTGTGTTCAAATACGACATCTGTTAACATTTTGATGTACCAAGTAAACTGGACAAATGTGCTGTTAACAGTCTATACTTAAAAGACTCACCACGTCAATGAGCTGTGCTATGGACAGTCCAAACTTGACGATCACCACATCAGAGATGTTTGGCACAGGTCTCGACCACTTGTTGTAACCAGCAAACAGCTTCTTGAAGAGCACATCCTCAGCATGCGAGTGCGTTTTGTCTTGACAGAGAACTGTGGACACATTATTTCCACTGATTCAAACAGCACTCTCTCTGTTTTAACTGTTAAAAATCCATAGAAGACAGATGCAATAAGGGAGTAATGGAATTTATAAATTGGTCACATTTATTTAACGTTCTACAAATGAAATTCCAGATTAAATCTATTAAATTTTACTCCCATCTTTTTTTCAGATTTAAATATGCAGTTAATAAAGCTGTAAAATGTTGCATGAAACCAGCTCTCTTGAAAATACAATATGGAGTTTTTAAATATTTAAATAAGCTAATATAGCACCGTTAAAACTAAAGTGGCTGCTGTTAATGCTAATGTCCTCTTGATATTGTGACATCAAGGTCATTTGAATTTTAACTGGTGGCTTTGTTTTGTTGGCATTCAACAGTCAGTATTTGATGGTGATGATATACAGGGAACGTAAGAATTAAATGGCAGGGGACAGGGGTAGAGGAGTTGCACATTTTATAGGGATCATATCCATGTTCTCTCATCCGTGTCTGACCTAATCCTCACTTAACAAACAGCAGTAAATCAGGCTGGCGTGATATTGTGGCTTTTGGGAGTGAGTGTGAGTGTTGTGAACATCTTGTGTTTGTGCACACAAGCCTACTCGAAACATCTAAGACTTTTCTTGGTAAAGTCTTATCCACTTTTCCACGTCTTAGCAAATCTTTTGATCTCTTGATCAGAGTTCCCCCATGAGGGCTGCCCACTAAAATCTCTCAAGGTGAGCAGGTGGAGATTGGGGAAGTATCTCTCCTGACTCAAAAGCAACAATGTTCCAACAGTAACCTCTCTATTTATCTCAGTGTCATTGTTATGCATGTATGGCTTCACAGCGAGAGGTGGCTTAATCAAAATGATTTTGTATATGCAGTCAAGACAGATTTGTGCTCAAGCTCAGACTGAGTCACTGTATTATTTTTCTACAGAGTGAATAACATGGAAATAGACTGGAATCCCATCCCTTGGGGATTACAGCTTCCACCTTCATCACTGTAGTCAGAGTCAATTACACACATCATTACTTGGTGGTGTTAAGTGGAGGTGAGCTAATTTCTCAATAGTGGGGGGTGTTTATTGTTAAGCTGTCTGTCACTCTGTGTTACAACTGATGCATAAAACAATTAACTGACAGTTTTCACTTGAAGCAGAGGGTGACTATAATGTATGTTTGCATTTGTGTATATTACATCTCAACCAACACTGGGTTTTTGGAACGTTTATTAGTTTTTCCTTAGAATTGTGACCAAGATAATATACTAAGGTGGATGCTCAGTAAAACAACAAACAAAAAAAGCACTCTATGGTTGGCAAGCTATGTACTAAACTATGTAAAGGTGGCACAGTTTCCAAATTATGTCAGAATTATCTTTGGCATTACTGTACTAGTTACTTGTTACGAGCTTATATATGCCGGTAACAATATATCAGCAATAAACTAATATCGGACAATTTGTCGGACAGACTTGGGTGTGTCATCCTCCTGTTTTAACATTAGAAAAATAGGTCAACATCTTTGGAAAAACACTTACTCATTTTCTTGTGGAGAACTAGATGAGAAGATTGATACCAATGTCATATATGTACAATAAATATTAGAATATGGCCATCAACTTGTTAGCTTAGCATAAAGACTGGGAACAGGGGGAAACATCTAGTCTAGTCTCTGTCCAAACATAGCAACATCCCCATATTGCCATTTTAATGAAAGGTCATGTGCCAACAAATAGTCATGTGTCTACGTGACTATTTGTTGGCACGTAACCCTCAAAAATGGTAATTTGTTGTTTTCCTGTTCCTTTAAGTAATCATATTTTTACAAATGGATGATATGTGTTGATTGTTTAATGTACAGAGAGAAAACACAAAAGCCAAACCTCAAAAATCAATACAAAAAAATCTATTGAGATGCTAATGAGTTTACATGCCATTAAGCTCTGTGTGACATTGTACGGGTATAATTCAGCCCAATGAAGTGTGCCACCGTCAAGTATCCTAAAACGAGACCTTGGACTGTCTGCATCTGGCAGCAGTCATGGTTGCTTAGCCAAGGCCACATCATTACCTGTCCGTGGGTGAGTTGTGGTTCTGACGACAACATTGACAAGTCTTTACAACCCATAACTGTAGGACAGTCCAGTGGAGGATGGCCAGGTGAGGTGCTTAAATGCTGCACAGAGATAACTAGAAGGCTTAAATGATTTATTGCCCATGCTAACTGTTTGGTTTGAGGGACTTTAACAGAGAACGACTGGTCCAATATGCAGATTCAAAGCTCAACAAAGTTCTTCCATATGGCAGTTTTGTCTAAAAAATGCAGCATGTGCAGTAGTTGGTAGAAAACAGACATTAGACATGGTAAATATGTGAATTCACCGTTAATCTGCACAAGGTACACTTGGGCTCATCCCCTGCCATCATGAACTAATTTCAGTCTGGCAAACAACCATGCACCAGAGACTTCTTATCTGCCCTCTTGACAGTCAGGGCGGTACGTGCTCATCTGTCCGTGCATCTGGGAAGGACCAGATGTGGAGCCTGGAAAAAAAAGGCTCTTGGGGTGCCGTAGATCAAAGCCTCCTGCCAGCAGAGACTTGAAATGAGATGACACCTCCAACATCCAGCACACTGGGCCCGTGGATGTTGGAGCGTGGCCAAGCCCCTTGGCGAGGTGTATGAAACACTGACCGGTTTGGATGATCGAGTCAGCAGCTTTTCAGGCCAGAGGCGCTCTTGGCGAAATTGGGCTGTCAAATACTTACAGTAAAAAATGAAAAAAAGAAAAGAGAAAAAAAAAACACTAAAAAAAACAACATGCAACAATTTTCTGTGAGTTGCTCAAGTGGGAAAGCTGAACTGTGTCAGTGCTGTAATGAGAAGTGTATTGGCATGAGATCAAGTACCAGCACATTTGACTGCTGTCGCATATTGAGATGGAGGGAGGGGATAAAGGCTGTGTTTATGTCACAAGACAACATATGTTATCTTACACCTGAGCACTAGTGTGTGCTCACAATCCATGCTTGCATTTGACTGAAAAGACATAAAACATGGTAAATAGACTTCCATTGAGCTGCCCCAACCTCCACTGTCAAGCTTGATGAATTTAAAGTCAAAATGAAGTAAAGTATTATTATCTTAGACACTGTTTCCACACATATTTCTACATAAAGATCTTGAAAATATGCACAATAGACCCAGTATCATCATACTTTATATTTTCTTTTATAAAAGTGAGGTGAATAAGAATTAACTCTGGGGTTCAATCCTGAAACAAGATCCAATTTCTGACTCAATCACGCATCTTTGTCCTGAAGATGTGACAACTGTTGTGGCGCTTTGTGGGGAATATTTACTCAGTTTGTTCTGGGGAATTGTAAATTTTTTGTGAAGATAGTTTCTGAATTTGTATGATCAAAGAAAGGTTAATGAATTTCCTCTCTCTGCCCTGTAAAGCAGTGTATAACAGTTCATCAGCGCCCGGTCATTGTAACACACGGGTAAGATGTGAAACAGATACAAACCATACTTGTGCGCGAGGCGAGGTACTGATATCGTGGCTTTTAGTTAATTTGCGCGCGGTGAATAATTTACCTGAACACGAGAGGAGGCTCGTGGGAGTTGTGATAGGTTAGCTACTTCTAGCTCTACAGACCGTTTAAATGTCGAAGTTTATCATTTAGTAAACAAAATGCAACACTCACTCCCGGACCGTTTTACCTTACACAGTTAGCACATTTCTCTTGTAAAACCTCTGCTTCAACGTGATATTTAGCTTCCCTAAGTTGCTCATGACGTCGCTAACCTGTTAGTGCAGGATACTTTTCGTTCGGTGAAAGCCACGTTGAAACCACGAGGAAATATTTGAAAAAGTACCCACCTGACTGAGAGAGGAGCAGCGACCACACAACAGCCGTCCCCAAAGAGAACAGGTGGTTGTATCCCATTTTGTACTCTGGCGGCAAAGAGGAGTCCAACTTCCCCGAGGAGCACGGAGGTGTTTCCGCCCGCTGTCAAAACGTTATCTTGAAACCGTGATGAGTGAGCAAAATCTGTCATCTTCGCAGCTGGGAGGCATGTCAGGAAAAACTTCTGCACCTCTGCTGTCACAAAAGCTGCTTTTATATCTGTGGGCGTGGAGAGAGTGTGACGATAGCCTTACTGAGTGGCTTTACTATCTTTCCCCTAAAGCTGAGCATCGATAGATGTGTCTCCCTGCTCACTTTCAGCCCTGTTCGGAGTGGATGAGAGCGAGTGCTGTACCTCCTGTTTCCGCGCACTGAGTCGGAGAGCTATCCATCACTCGGTGCTGAATCAGGGAGCGGCGGCGTAACACTGTAGCCTACATCTAGTTTATGTTGCAGATTCAAGTATCAGTTCACGAAATTGCTTCTGTAAGCCCGGTCTCAAGAAATGAAATTAGTCCTGTAATATATTATCCAAACAATTCCACCTTTTTGCGCACGGTGCCAAGAATTTACGCGTCCCTGGTGGTCTAATATATGACTTTGTTATCCATTTGAAATGTTATATTAGTTCTTTTCCCTGATTTGAAGCATTGTTAGTGGCCACTCTGGTTCAATAGGTCCGCAGAATAACATCATCCACCCTGAGAAGTCAGGCCACATCTGAGTACTTGGCGTCTTTCCTCGTGTACTGTACCTATAACAGTCCCTCCTCTTGCCTCTCTCTCGCTCTCTCTCTCTCTCACTCACACACACTCACACACACGCACACACACCAGATTTCAGATTTCAGATTTAAAAGTTGTAACTTGGATATATAGGAGAGGATCGACCAGTAACACAAATTAGAACCTGTTTGCTCCTAAAGACTGACCGTTAATTTATTTAATTAAATAACATTAACTAATGATTGACACATGATGCAGCTGAGCAAAGGTCTGTGGGATATTTCTGTTGAAAACAGCTAGAGGGCAGACTCAGTGAATGAATATGCTTAGTTAAGGTTTAGGTTCCCCCAAAATATCAATATAGACTGTGCAAACTTGACAGTAAACAGAAAAATATTTAAGCTTTCAAAAAAAGTAAACGGCTGATTTGTCGTTTGTTTGCTGTTTACTGGATCGTACATATTTCAGATCATACATTGTAAACATTATTACACATTTTATGATTGCAGATATAAAAACATTCCCTCTCGAGTCATGTCATGGTTAAAGAGAGAGAGAACAGAGGAACTGGACACAAAACAAACACACAGAATCTTTTTCTTTAAACAATGTGCATATTCCGAGTTTCTCTGTTTAAAAAGTTAAATAAGTTGTCTCACAGTGCTTCCTATTGACAGGAATTGTCTCATAATTTATACAATATCTTGTCCCCCCCTCCACAGGTTATTGCATAGTCTTCTCCAGACTACAGATATCCCTGTATAACAAAGCTGTCCCTTTTGCAGCCTTTGTGTTCTTTATGCTGCAAAAACAAACTCTCCACTGAAACAAACCAGTCATCGTAAGTGTATCCTGGCCTCCATCCTCACCCTGGAACCAGATGGCCGATCCATAGCTTCCTCTGGAGAAGACTAACAGAGTC
The DNA here is from genome assembly GCA_033238685.1 of Lates japonicus. Taxonomy (NCBI): domain Eukaryota; kingdom Metazoa; phylum Chordata; class Actinopteri; family Centropomidae; genus Lates; species Lates japonicus. The sequence goes on along the minus strand of BRZM01000038.1, from coordinate 6,799,355 downwards.
ATTATGTTTGGTCTCTCAAGGCCAATCTAGTTTGATCCATAAACACTCAACTTGGCTCAGACCTGCGCCACATACTGTTGCCATGTTTGACCTCATCAGATTCCTCAAATAATGCCTGCATGGAAAATAATGTTTTATGGGTTATGAGGTTATAACTTCTGTGAAAGGGAATTATGTTTACGCAGTTTTCTTTCATCATTCACATGATGTGAAATTAGCAGCCTTCATCTTTGTAGATTCCTACAGTTGATACAGGCTGATCCTGACACATGGTTGTATCTCAGTGCTGCAAGACATATATAAGATAAAAAACAGAACTGAATAGAGTTCTTGGAAGGTTGATTTCCCCTTTTCTGGATCCTCACACAGAATATCAGTGATCATCCAAGAGTTAGAGGATGATGTGTAAACAGTTTTTAAAAGCTTTTCAACACTTCCTTAGTGATGGATTTTGATAATGTCTTTCAGCTGCTTGGTGAATGAGGCCTGCAGCGCCTGAGATGAGCTCTCTAGCCTGTTGGCGATGTCTGCTGCAGCATGAAGCATGTCTTCAAAAGCCAAGGACTCTTCTCTGATCCTGCTCCAGAAGACGACCAATCCAGGTCACCAGGTGGAGTGAAGGGGAGGAAGAAACAAAAGGGCAGATGTGCAGAGTGTTTGAGTAAGTGACAGAAGAGCTGAGGACATTATATATATCACAAGAGGATAATAATATAATACTGGGGATGCACTGATCCGATACTGAAATTGGGTGTCGGTCTGATACTGACTCAAATAGCTGGATCAGGTATCGGTGACAATGGGGCTGATCTTTTCAATTTATGTTATTTCTATTTCTATTCTATTTATATCTATGTGCGCGTACTACAGTATGCGTCAGTAGTGTGCTGGTAGACCTGTACACTTTCCTGAAAGGAGAGTTAGCGTAGCATAAAGGTATTGCTAAGACAAGTTCTACAGATAGTTGCAATGTCTTTTTGTTACATATTGTTTTACAGAGTTAGGCAAGCAATGTTTAAGTCAAACCTGATGTTGCCTTACACATCAAAGAATGATCCCAATCTCTTCCACCCACAGCTTATTAATTAAACACTGGATCGGTATTCAGTATCGGCCGAGATTGAGGTATCAGTATCGGTATCAAGACTGACAAAGTTGGATCGGTGCATCCCTAGGTAACACATATAGTAGCTCTTAAAGCCAGTTACGTAATGGGAAAGGTTGTGTAAAAGGAAAAACTGAATTATATGTAATGTTAAAGAAATCACAAACCTTAAAGCGTGAACTAGGCAACACAATAACACATTTAGTGCAATTTGTAAAAAAATATGTGTAATATCTGTAAATGGTCCTTAGGCCACTTTGTGCTCTGTGTCTGCTTTAGATATCAGTCTTCTTTAAAGGGCACTCTGCTGCATATCAGGTGATTCAGATTGGGTCGTCTCTATGGCAGCAACCAATGATTACTTTCAGTGACAGTTAATCTGCTCATTGTTTCAGTTAATTGTTTAGTTTATAAAATGTCCATTTTCTCATTTTGTCCAAAACCTCCAAATAATTAATTTACAGTAATATACAACATTGAGAAAAACAGCAAATCCTTACATTTGAGATACAGGATTGATAAATGATTTCAACAATCAACTGTACAGTTGTTGAGTGGGACACCAAGGTGATCTTGGGGTTGTGGTGTCAACCACGAACCGCAGCTGTCTCAGTCTGTCCACTCATTTCTGGTCATCTTTCTACTATTAGCTGTTTAAAATGGCCCCTTTAAATTTTGCTGATTAATTTCTGTCGATGGAGTAATTTTACTGTTTGTTTTCACACTGTCCATCTCCCTTCACTAAATGCTAAATTCACCACAGTGGATGAAGGTAAATGGTAAATAGACTGCACTTATATTTTCTGGTCATACTGACCACTCAAAGCGCTTTACACTACAGCTGACATTCACCCATTAACACACACATTCATACAGCACTTGTTCTATATATGTTAAGCAGCTCTAACACTGCACTCACTTCTGCATCCCAGCGAGGGCATCCAACACGTCTCCCTCCAGCTGCTTTTCTAGATCTTCTTCAGCTTTCTCCACCACCTCATGGCATCTTTTGTGGTCCTCCTGGATGCCAATGATGTTTTCCTTGATCACATCCTCATAACTGTGATCTCCAAGCTCTGCCCCCACAAACTGCGCCAGGTTCTCCATTACTGCTTTGTTTCCGCATGGATAATAAAAGGATAAGCCAGCTCCTCCTTTCTGGGCTCTTCAGCCTTCTAGCCCAAGCGGTGTTGGTGCTGAAGTGGACTGGAGTAATTCTGTCCGCTGGGGCCTGCAGCAGAGTGGGTGAGGGCATGTGGAACTCCTGCTTACGGATCCACCTGTGGTTGTTTTTCATTCTCACAGGCTCATCACCGATCGCCTGCAATGTGGCCGCTGGTGGCCATTATGGCAGAAAACAACAGAGCCCGAACTCCCAATCACCATCCCTCATGGCAGAGTGTTGAGTTGCTATGGATACCCAGGCTAAGATGAAGGGCATCCAAAAATGCCACATGGCACCTGTAAGAGGAGGTGAGAATTGGTAATATCTTTCTAAATCCTATTTTGGTCTGGCTTTAGCTCAGACAGTTAAATATGTAACCTTCAATATGATTTCTATTCAAATAGGAGTTACAAGGGTTATTATTCCATTATACATTGTGACAAATGTAAATTGAGTTTAAAAATATTAATTAAAAGCCATTATTTGCACAACTTGGGAGCAATTGAGATATGATGCAGGGCCCTCATTTGTCCACTGTCACCCTTTTTCTGTAAATCAAAGCCATCCACCTTTTTGCTCACTCAATTTCTACACGATTGAGCTGTGAAACCAATGAACCAGCAATATTTATTACATGTATTAGCATGGTTAATCTGATGGAGTTTCCATGGTACTCTCTGCTTTTGATGTTTTTGAAATGATTTATACATTGTGGGCAGTTATTTGCCAAATGAAAGGTGTTCGGATGGCTTTAAAGGTTGTAAACGCATAAAGGAACCGTCTTAGACCTTAAGACATTTGGTGTATGCATTTCTGTCATCCACCTTCAGTCACACTATACACTCGGTAATATAGAAATTGCTTCCTCCATTTAATTCAATATTTAGTGACTAGAAATGTGACGATCTGAATGTCACATTGCATATGTTAATGGAGATCATTTCCATATTAATGCTTATCAGGCAAACATTTTATCCTTGAACTTTGTTATATCACTTTTGTAAAGAAATTTATCCACCACACAAAATGTTTTAGATCCCACTGAAGCTATAGCATTAAAATATTTTCTTCATAACCCATCACTTTCATTTTAAGTGGTTTGAATTCCCTATTTGAAATTTCCAGCTATTTAAGGTGGTTTTTCAAGCTCAGCTCTTAAAACAACTTGCTCAAATTGGGTCACCATAATCCAAGATAAAAAATTCAAACTTGAACATCCAGGCTATCAAATATCAGTTGGACCTCATTTCTCTCCAGTGACGAAGTTTCCTCTGAAGCTCAGTTTGAATTTTTCATCTGAAATATTTGGGCCTTAGTTTCACCAACCACCAAAGTATGAATACCTGAAAATTTTCAGAATAGTGGACACTCTATTACTCAGAATAGAAGAATTTGATTGAAAATGGTTTAAATTATGTAAACAAAGTGGGGTGTTAAATTGTGTTGTATTTAAATGTCAATAATATTTTATTACATATTCAGTTTCTCATAAGATTCTAATTATTGCAGCAGTTACTTTCTTCCATAGAAATTCACATGACAACATCTGTAATTGTGCTTTTCAAGAGAAAAAACAAGCCTTTCCCAGAGGAGTTATGTTGTTTATTCATGCTTTCCCACTGTTTTCTAACATTAGTGCTGTAAAAATGTTGCTCAAAGTTATGTGCTGTCCGAGTTGTGGTTATGTACTGGAGAATGACCTACGCTCTGTGGCTGGACCGTGGCTTAACGGATGCATGAGTTGTGTCACGCTAGGGCTGTAAAAGCCGACAAAGCCCCTCGCAGCAGTGTTTGTGTTGTTTTTCTTTGTAACCGGCGGGTTGTCTGGGGATCTTTCACAACATCTATCCACCTTGTAAATCCTTACAGCATGTGAGAGTGGCTGCTTTTGTGAAGTGGGATTTCATCACAAAGTGTTGGTTTTTTTTTCCCCCCACAAAGCCTTTGCCCCTCCTCTGCATGTGTTACAGTGTTCAGTCAAACAGCAACAGCGTCACTTTATCATTTCGCAGACTCCCATTCACGCGTCTCTCCTTAGCATCTGGAAATATATTTAAAAACCTGAACCAGGCCTGTGAGGTAGAGGCATTGCAGAGCTCTTTCTGCTGTCAGAGCACATTTGGTTTCAGCTGCAGTTTTCTTTTACAGCCAAACCTTGAAACTATTTCACCTTCTCATAGCTTGGCTGAAAATCGCAAGTTGCTTGAGTTGCACTTATTGCCATGTTTTGTCAAGAAACACAAAATGATTGCCCAGTTATGCTTGCTACTAGAACTAGAGCGGACACCGTAAAATTGTCTATTTATTTTAAGATGAGTCGCGGTGTGGCTCGAGCCCATAAAACAACCAACTGTTGGCTACTCTGCCCGTCATTCCCTCTGTTTCTGATTACTTTCAATGCTGACCTCACATATGTTACAGCAGCTGTAAGAAGAGTAGTAAACAGAAACCTTCAAACCAATCCAGACTGCAGGCAGCCAGACAATCCAGGGCACATTACAATATGATATTAGGGTAATAAGTTCGGTCATTTCTTTTGAGTGACATGTGCATTGTAACGTACAGGCTGATATCACTCACTGGAATAAAACAGATTTAATGAGTTTTGCCTGAGGTGACACATGCCATGTTGAGAATAGATTTGTATTAGTAAACATCTCATATTGTATGAATGGGATTTGCTACTGGGACAGTTTGAATATAACAGATATTGTTTGTGAGCATTTGCCACCTGGCACTAGAATAGATATCTGCTTAAAATTGCCACTTACATAGTGTGCAGATCTTCAGAAAAACATGCTAAGAAGTCTAACTTGAATGTTGAACATGTTTTGAAATGTAATAACAAGATTCAGAAAGCATATTTGCAATGTGAAACCTGTCTAAGGTAAGATCAGAAAAGACTTTGCTGAATCAAAGGCATCTGAAGCTCCTTGATTTGAGAGCTGCCACACAAACCTTTTTGTCACTCTGAAGTTTTACTGCACTTGCTTGGACTTTACTAAATCAAAGCCTTATGTCAGAGAGTGACAACACTTCCAGCCTAATGACACAATTCAGCCAAATGGAAATGTAATTCATCTTAAAATATAACTTTATTGTCTCTGTGTTCAATTACCATCGCCGCAGTAAAAAAGGCACAAGTCAAAGGACATCCAGTGACATTAATTCAGTCTCTAAAAGGCCCGCTAACTAGAAGCACAAACGCTCCTCTGTGTATCAGAGATTGGCAGGAGCAGTTGCCTTTGTCTTTGGAAAATGTCTGCGCAGTTTCCACGCTGGCGTCTTACGGTTTAGTTGAAACAGTGTTTGCGTTAGACTCTCTGTGGCCTGTAGTGACCTTTTTTTGGCTTCACTCTGACGGTCCTGTCATTGTGAAGTGGTTTTTATGGGCTGACTTTTCTTTTGGCTTAAAATAGCAGAAGCTCGCCTGCAGCAGGAGAGCAGCCATGAGCTCTGAACACCATTAGGAGATTTTATGTCTTGTGTGTAATCTTTGCAAAAAGACAGACGAAATCCTTGTTTAGTCATTCTATTAAGGGCATGATTACTGAATGACAGATTTTTTTACATATTGATTTTGCCATGCAATTTAAATTCAAGATAATTATCCTACAGTTATTGTCAGCTGGATGCCTTGAACAACAAGAAACTATTTAGAATATTTATTGAGAGTATGCACACTGATGTAATGTAGAGTAGGTTGTGCAGTGACATTAAAATACGCATTAAAATACTGGTTTAAAAAAATTAAAATTTTTCCACCTTGATTGAATTAACACCTTTCCTAAAGCCTAAGGTGACATCTTTTATGTGTTAGTTTTTGTACAACACATAGTCCAAAACTAAATGATTTTCAGTTTGCAATCACAAAGGACAGAGAAAGCTGCAAATGGAAAAAAAAAAAAAAAAGATAAGGTGGAGTAAGGGGATGTTTGGGCATTTTTGCTTGAAAAATCACAAATATGATTTATCAGTTATCAAAAGTTGCCAGATAATTTGTTGTCATTCCAAAATGAATAGACATTCTGAGTTATGTGATTTGTTTGATGTTCATACCTGGTGTACTCCTCTTTAGCTGTGGGTCAGAGCTAATCTTGGTGTTTGTAATGTGGCTGCAGCTCAGCCTTGTGCCCCTCTTGTCAAAGCTTGAACAGGTGTGTTTCACAGGTGTCACAACACTCAACTACTTCAGTGTTGCTATGACAACAGTGTTCTTTGGCAATAAGCCAGCAGAGCACAGAGAGGCCTTGTGGGTTCAGTGTTTGTATAAAATAAGGTAAAGGGTAGGGAATCTAAAGTAAAGTGAAAACATACTTGGCAGCATCATAATTAGAAAGATGTACAGTGGACACATGTTTGCACATACACACCTATACATAGACACTGTACTGTATATATCTACATGTACTCATTATAAAAACTGTCACACATAGAAAAACTCTAAAACGATCATCCACATGACTAGCAGTATTTGAAAGCCATACAATAATTATATTAACTGTATAATAATAAGTGTACATTCCATAAAATTTAACAGTAGGCTGTACACAATAAGATTTTTCTGCTTTTACCAGTGGAGTGCAAGGTGAGCAAGCCGCAGCTTCCCATTATACTATACCCTAAAAAAAGTTTCATAAATCCAAAGAAGCAAACTTACCCAACTCCAGTAATTTTTCACAGATAAATTCTGCCACTTCCACTTTTTTCAGTCAAGCAAATCGACTCAAAAGGGTTCGGGACCACTATTCTCAAGCACAGAGAACAAATGCTCACTCCGTTTCCTTCTTCATGTCAGGGAAAAAAAATGCAGACACACGCACACACAATTAGGGTTTGGCTAGAGAGTGTGGTCGTCTGTGTGCCCCTGTCTGCTGCTGGGAGGGGAGGGGATGGTAGGGGAGGGGGGATGTTTGTAGAAAAAAGGCTGAAACTGAATGATTTCTTTCTTTGCAGTGGAAAGAGGGGCTGGCAGAAGGAGGGCTAAGGAAGGGGTGTAATCTGCTTCACATCTGTGGGCTCTGGTGGGGGGGACAGAGGAGGCACGAGGGCTCCTTAGTATGAGGGGAAATGTATTTTTACAACCATGCTGGATATACATTTTCTATTTATTGTATGTCTGGAGTATGCACTTAGGTCATTTCAAATGTAAAAAACACAAAAGCTAGGACTTTTCCCCAGCTGTTATTATGGTTTCCTGACCAAGAAAGTGTACAGCAGTGAAGGATTAATGATGCACTGTAACGTTTGGGGTTAAAAGGGTTTACAAACCTCCAGTAATGTAGTTTAATCTAATTTAATGAAAAACACATAGTTCTTGAGAATACTGGTGTATAGTTATTTCTCTCTAACTATTATTATTTAAACTAAATTTAGAGCAGAAATCCATGGAGAAGCAGTCACCATGCAAACAAATGTTGGAAAAATGACCATGATTAGAGTTGCTTTCTTTTGTTAACAGTACTTCCCCTAGAGAGTGCATTCCTAACACCAGACATAAATGGTATTTTTCTCCTCCTTTGCTCTCCCCTTCTTTTCCCCTCACTCACTTTTCAATACAGGCTAATAGACAGCAAAAAATAACATTAATACAGAATGAATTTGTTTCTGGAATATGGCCATGGATAGGTGGGTTCACTGACAGAAAAGAAGAAACTTCAGCTCTTAATCTTGGAGGTAAAAATCCATGATGTCTGATGGCAACCAGTAATCCAAATCAGTTATGGTTTGAATGAGATATGATACCTGCTGCAGAACAATGTTTCACCTGAGGCTGAGTTTTAAAAGGGCATGGAAAAGACCTATGATTTTTATCGATCTCTAATCTGCAACCAAGACATAACAGCACTGACAGGTCTCTCGCACAGTTAATCGTATCTAAGAAGGGGATTAAACACATTTTAGGTCATTGATATCTGATGCAGAAGTTTGTCATCACAGTTTCAGTACTGTTGTGTTGAAAGGACATTAGGTTCTTACTTTCTGGATTGCTTTTACAGCACTTTAATAACCACATAAATCACCATATAGTTCTGGGTCAGAATGTGTTCGCACCAGGAGCCACAGTTACACAGACTGACAAATGATAACTCATTCATTCTCCAGTTTTGGACAATCATTGTGCATCATCAGCACAGCATGGGCCCACATGGTGAAATCAGACTCAGATGACTGACAGCAGGTCATGCAGCGCTTAACTGTGCTTAACTATGTGTCTCATAGAGAAATAACTGATTCTGAGTGTTATTAGTTCAGACTGCAACTCTAGGCTCGTTTTATAAATAATAACCAACCCAGGGTAGAGAGAGGATGAACAAGAGACATCTTCTACCCTGATATCAGGAATAATTACTGTGCTGTTGTTGCATTTTAAATACTTTTTAATGAGGAGTACACCTCTGTTTGAACTCCTTTTCATTTTTCGAATTGATAGGGTGCTGACATGCATACATGTTACCATAGTTACCAAATTATTTACAGAGGTATAATGCATGTAGTTATACAGATCCTGTATAAGATCACGTTTTTGACAGCTCATGGCCGGAATGACGCATTTATCAGTGGTTTAGCTTCTGAAATCAGGCTAAAATCACTGGTTGGTCCTGTTTGCAGTTTTAATTTAGCTTACTAAATCACAACTTATTACTTTTTATAAGCTATCTTATAACACAAACATAATAACCTATTTCATTAAAAATCAATCATCAATAACCTATCTACATAATTTCCTATTTTTGTTGTATGTTTACATATTTCTTACTCTAACAAAGAATCCAAAAAGATCAAACAGCATCACGTTTGAGCCGCATGTTATTCTCATATTGCAGTGGGCCAGATGGTCTTTGTCAAACATCACACTGTTAAAAGCCCTCTGCCATGTTTGGACATGCATGTAGCATGTCCAAGATGCTCTATTTTGCCAAGAAGGCACCATATGGGAGCTGTTTTTCATACTCAGTGTAAAACATGTCACATAAATGACTGCAAAATCCTTGACATCCGCAATGAATGTTACATGATGTGGGCGATGAAATGCAGCCGCTTCCATTACAAGAGCAGGAAAAAATGTTTCAGAGATAGCTGTTTGAAATGCATGGCAGGTGGCAAATCCACTCATCCATACAGTAACTGGATAAGGATTTTTAGGGGCGAAAGTAGAATTTTGAACTAAATGTCTTTTAATGTATGGAGGCATAGAGGTGTCTCATGATGAGACATGATGATGCAATATCCATATTTCTGAGGTTATTTCTGAATTAATCCATATTAGTCACAACAATGTGTACTGCTGCTCATACCTTTAATTCACTTAGTCCCCTTTTACCACTTCAGTTTCACCCAGTCCCATGTTAAAATCATCTGATAAGTATTTAATTTAAAATGGAAGCAAAATATGAATTGAATACCGATGCACTGGAGTGTTTACAAAATACATAGTAGATTAGACTGTGACCATGAATATATTGACCAAGAAACAGTTTCAGCATTTTCTAATTGACCAGCACCTCGTGTACCCCGAGGGCTGTTATTGACCAAGGCCAAGGACTCAGTGCTCTCTGCAGCCACTTATCCACAGCAGCACGCCAGCAATGAGTGCCACAGTGTGCTGGTGCTGATAAACTCTGCTAATCCACTCTGGGACCCAAACACAGTTCAGGCTTTTCTTAGCACTCAGAACCAGTGCACTCTGCCACTTTACCCATCTTCCCCCTTTTGCAGCATAGATTTGGGAGCTTTGGAAGTAACAGGCAGGGATTTGTGATAACGTTCACTCTTTAAATCTATAAGATGTCAAACTTCGTGCAACAATTAATAAATCTGTCACTGGAAATGTTCTGTGAAATTTAGCGCTGTTGCCAGTGGATATGCTGTAACACTGACAAATTTTCTTTGTAAGGGCCGTGACACCCCAAGCTAAATACCAACAAAGGGCCCAGTGATAGTTGCACTTAAATATGAATTGAGAATAAAAAGTTGGAGCTGGTAGACCAAAAAATATATATATATTTAACTACAAATTCTAGGTTATTATTATTATTATTATTCTGCCAATGGATATATCTAGATGGACAGCCATCCAAATACAATCTTACTCCATTAATGTGAATTATGCCAGCAATTTTTTTAAATTTATAATTCTTACTGGCTGTCTAGTACAGTTTGTAGGCTTTACAACAGCCTTCAGTGGATTGACTCCCTAAAACCAACTGAACAGAAGTGCCACACATTTTCAGGATGAGATTATACATACCAGTTCTACAACCTTTCCTAAATCTTGCACTGGCGGCACCAAGATGTTGTAAAATAACCACTTAAACTGAAAGTTTTTTTTTGCAGTGTAGCTTTTATTGGAGATGGTGATAGATCCCTGAGATAATTGGCTATTTTGTTTTCAAATAAAACCATCATCATTATGCACATTTGAGACTGGGATTAGAAAATGAGAATTTGAGGGAACAACTGCTCTGGCATGTTTTTTTTCCTGCTATATATTTACACTTCCAGTTAATTAGCTACACACAGCTAAAACTAATACAACAGTCCTGCAATAAAGCCTGCCACTGATTCAACTATTTGATCCTTTTGGAGGCATTGCATGTTTCTCTTATTTTGTTCAACTCTCTGATATACATTTCTGATAAACTGAGAGTTACTACTGAGAGTTTATTCAAGCTGAACAAAAATAAAGTTAGACAGGCCTCTGCAGATGCTGCATTTCCAAAATGTCAGTAGGTCATGGGGGCAAATGCAGTGCTTTCAAGGAGGAACAAGATGAGCTATGATTGGCTGTGATTGATGTAAGCCCCTTACACACCCACTGATATTTTAAGACACTGGCCACCTCTGATCCCAACCCATTTTCAAGAGGTCACAAAGATACCAAAAGTACCATCACGCCCTCTGCACACTTCACACTTGACCACACGTAATGCTACAATTCGTTTCTCAAAAATAGGACCCAAAACCCTCAATGGTGTTTAAGTGGAAACTGAAAGGCTATAAGTTGCACCCCCAGTGCAGCAAAAGGGCACAAGCACAAGCTGTCTGGGCTGTGTTATGTGTTTCACAACAGATGCCACCCTAGAAAAAGAAACACAGACTTCCATCCAGACCTCATTATATAAGTCAACCAGCAGGAAATGAGACAGCCTAAGGATATTCTGACCACTGATCAATCAGACTGACACTGATTTGGACCAATGGAAATACACACGTCTGCACATATCAAAGGCAGTGTTCTTTAACATCCCAGTTCTCTTAGCTTAAGTTTAATGTAATTAAATATCCCCAGACAAATATAAGATAAATGGTTAGAGGGCAAGCCAAAATTTAATCAGGCAAACATAATTAGCCAGTTTGTATGCTTCCTGGAGACCATGAGGACAGAATAGACGGCTACATAATGGAAGTCATTGCTTGACGCCATCCTCTTCAGCAGCAGTATGTCGCCACTTACCAGAAAGGCTACAAAATAAAATTGGACATAAATTTAATGATAGATACAAATATTGTATTATGAGGTAACATATCACAGTGTTACTGGAAGATATTAAGTTTGTAAAATCCCAGATACAAGTATGTTTACATCCTGAATTATGTGTTTGTTTGCATATGCCATTATCTAAAAATTCACGTTTCACACACATATATTAGGAACTAATGTAAATTGTGAAACTGTAGTCTTAATCCAGGCAACTTGGCACACTTCTAAAGTGCTGTTGACTCTTTAACTGCAATATCATTAAAAGCTTGGACGGCCGCCACAGTGTCGCTCAGCAGTCATTAAATTTGAGGGAGATAACGCACTGTTGACTCCTTGCTCACAATTTTCCTGTGGTTCTTTTATTGATTTATGTGGCTCAGGAGAAATGTGTTGTTCCAGCATGAGGGAACTAGATTGGTGCAGAGAAACCAGAAGGAGCTTTGATCACTTCCACAAGAGTGAGAGGTGTAAAAGTAAATGGAGTGTCGGATGTTACAAATTACTAATTTCAAAAGGAACTTGTGTTTCATGTCAGTGAATCTTAAGTGGGTCTCTTACTGAGTGTGAGACATGGTCATATGGTGTGATTTAGATGTTACTGTCAAGTCACAGAAGCTCTGACACCTATTCGTTCATCAAGTCTTAGCCATGGGAAAGCATTTTAAATGGAAACAGACTTGCTTACCATAAGAAAATATGTTTCACCTCAGGCTCATTCAGTCACAATCACTATGGTTGTTTCAAAAATTAAAGCTGGATAATGTTTCAAAAGCAGAAATATTGTATTTAGATTGTAAACAAATGTATTTTTCATCAAGTAAATCATCCAGCACATGTACCAGAGATGTAGAACATGCATATACAGTTACCTCATAGATACATTAAAGAAGAGCATCAGCTAAGAGAAAGTGAAGAAGGCTAGAGGGATTTTTCTACCTTGAATTTTGATTATTTTCTCCAGAATACTGTAATGCTGGGGAGAAATGCGGGCGATGGGGTCCAGTTACCTAATATTAATGTTTTGATGTTCAGTAACAACATTATTGCCACTATTTCCTGAAGCAAAGTGTATTAACCTGAGAAAATGACAAATGTTATCACACTATGTCTGCAGGGAGTGAACACAGTTACAATATAATATGGTTCAATCTAAAAACACCACAAAGTATAGCCTGAAAAATTATCATATAGTCATATGAACAGTACTCTGACAGTTTCAGCAAAGCTTAATCTTAAATTTCGCAAAGGAAGCATTGCGTTGGATTGCCTCTGATTATGCAGATGTTCATGTTGTGTTCACCATGTACAGTATGTGATGACTTACGGGTCCGTTGCTGGTAGTTTCCTTCCTGTCTTGGAACTAGCTGTGCCAGTGTCTAAATACTTTCTGAAGCAAGTGTACATATCGTGCATGCTTTAACACTTTAAAGTAGCTGAAACAGCACTTTTAAAGGGATTTCTCTGATGGAATATGTATTGGTGGGGAAATTAAAACAGAGAAAGCTGGTTGGTTTGACCAACCAAGTTGAATAGATGTGATTCATTCACACATCTATATCATATTATAATAAATAATTCCAAAGACAGTAGGTACATTTTTAATTGCTAAAACCAATTACGTGACAAGTTAGGAAATACTAAACATAGGACAATAAGATGCCAAAGAACAAAATTCACAAATATGTTGATGCAACAATACAATGACCACATCCACTGCTCAGTATATGCAGCCATGTAAAGTATAAAGTAACAGATGAACAATATAACCACATTTTGCACACATTAGCCAAGCACAACAATGAGACATAGATAACATAAATGCTAACAATCCAACAATTCTTCATTCTCTATTCCACCCACAGGCAGAGGTTTAGAGCACGCTTCCTCTGTCTGACCTCCTGACGGGGTCAGTCATTTGTTTGGTGTGATAATGTCAGTAGTACAGGCCCCTGGCCACTTAGTCTGTTGTAGTCCTTGAAGTAAATAGAGGAAATCAAAGCAAGATATGAAATGACTCTAAAGAAAGCAACATTTGAGAACCCTTGGTGTTTATTCACCATGGTCAAGCCTAACAAATCTCTAATAGCAAAGAAAAACTCTTCAGCGGCCTGCAATCCTCAAAGTCTTTTCACTTCTCTTTTATTTTTTTCTTCTTACTTCCTTTTTTAAGTCTCCTGCAGTCTCCTACATGCTAATCCCTATTTTTGGCCCTATTTTTTATCATCCTTTTTTTCTTTCTCCCCATTTCCTTGCAAATATCCATGAAGTTAGGAATATTGTTAGAAAACTGATAAGGGACCTTTAGGCAGCAATTCACTCAATATAGCAAGTAAAGAACTAAGTCTGTTATACCATGTAAGTCACAGTTGGAGATTCGCTTGCTGTGGTTGCTTGATTAGGTTGGACACATTGATCTTTTTTGCGATTATGATACGTTTGATCTTTTTCATACATGAATTGTACATGAATAGAATTTGTTCTCTGTATCAGAGAGTAAGGCATGGATGTGTTTGATTCCATCTAGGAAAAATGTAAATTCAAGGAATGTTTTTTCTTTACTGTGCTCAAAAGAGTCTTTTTATGACAAAAATACAGGTCAGTGCATCATGAAATGTTTGTCTGCAGACACTGAAGAGTGAGCTTGTCTTAGGGAAATGGCTCCTGACCTCTTTGGGTTGTGACCCCTTAAGATTAAGCCATTTTGGGACGGCCCGATGGCCAAATTGTCTGGATGCATACCACATGGGCATATACACCTTTAGCAGCAGATCCCCAGTTTGACTCCCAGCTGGCCAGATCATATACTATGTGTCATTTCCCCTACTATCTCACCCATGTTTCCTGTCTACCTCTTCACTGTCAACTAAATTCCAAAAATGAAGCGATTTCCCCCCCTCAGGTTGTTTAACTTTATTTTTAGAGGCATGAAGAGGTGAGAGAATGCAGTATCTGAGAAGTATGTTTTTTCTTTCATAGTAATCTCTATGATTACATCCCAAATACCTGATTTCAAAACTGGTGAGTAAAAAAATCTGTACAAATTTTTAACCAGTTTCCAAACAGATTTGTTTTCTGGAAATAAGAAAGAAGATATTTTGCTGTTGTAAGATGAAGAAAATGAAATTTGACCTTAGCAAATACTTGAAACAAATAATTGTGCATCAACAAAAAAGTAGTGGTTTATAATTTATGAGAGGAGAAGCGTAACAGGAAGAGGTGTTAGCAGGTCAGCTGGGGCAATTCTCACCCGTATCCAGTGCATCCTGTGTTCCTCTGTACCTCTCTGGTAGGTAATGGAGGGAGGTCAGCAGGAGGGAAGTGAGAATCAAGACCCCAGCTGTCTCCTCATCCAAGCAGGGGCTCTTAATCAACACCAGGCAGCCAAAAGAGGCATGTTGAGAATATATGGGGCCAGGATCACAAATATCAAGCTTGTCCTGTGTGCCAGATTGAACACATGGAATCCAAGGTTGCAGAAGGTCTCTGGGTGCTGACCTATCTGGACGAGAGGAATAGAGTAGAATCTATTTCTATTTCTGCCCTATAGCTCAACAAGATTTGTCTTCAAGTTTCAGCAAAAAGAAGTTATCAAAGAATTTTGAGATTTATTTTGCGCGAGGACAAAAGTCAAAGGTGAAATTTGATTGGAAAGAGCGGCAAATAATCCCTTTTTGATGTTGGTTTTTCAAACACTGCACACTGCTCCGCTACCTGCCATTGGCATTCAAATCACACCGATGCCAAATGCACTCAGGATAGCTCCAAGGGAATCGGGCTGTCCTTCAGGCTCTCGTAAAGTCCACCTTAATAATGGGATTTCCACACATTACATACAAACTCACTGGGCGCTAATGTGGGAGAATAATATTTCCAGGGGAAGGTGCACTCGAGTCCCAAATTGAATTTACAACGTTACATTGACTTTAAAAAGGGGCTGTGGCATGTGTAATGCTCAGGAAATAATAGTTTGCTCCACTGAGCAGCCAAGCACCGGGCAGAGGATTAAATGATGGTGCTGCTCTGGATTTGCCACACACTGGGACAGCCTCAGTGCAGTTCAAACATTAACACTGATTTCAGCAGATCTGCTTACTGTAAATATGTTGTAGTTGGACTCTTTTAGTGCTGATATCCAGGAGCACGCTGGGTCTGGAATTTCTGGTGTTTTGGCTTCTAGCTCCTCATTTCCTTCGTGTGTCCTTTTCTCTCACCTTTGCACAAATACCCGCAAACACACACAAATACACACAAATACGCTCTCACACAATCATTAACTGACACGATATTTCATGAAATTTGACAACGGCTGAATTTGCTCAGTGATTGCATTAACACATGGACATTACCTGTCTACAAAGCAGTGTCTGAAGCATCACACAAATATATTGCATAAAATCCATGTGTTGAATTTTAATGAAAAGCTTAATCTCTCAAGGTGGAAGGAGCTATTTACAGGATTGTTGAATGTGAAATGAATCAGCATAGATATTGCTTGATCCAAATTGCTGATAAAGCATCCTCCTCCTTTTGTCTGACTGAACAAATATCCGTGAGCAGTTTCTCGATGCAGCCTTTTATTTTTGTTTCCTTGTTTTATGGTTATGGACAGTGTTGCTTATGCATCTTTCATGTCTTGCTTGTGGATTCCAGTGCTGCTTTACCGCTTGAATGTTCACTGTTGTTGTGTACGTGAACAATTCTGCTGGTGGTGCTGTGTGCAGACACCTCCACCTGCCCAGTGTTTGGGGAGAAACCTCCACTGATTTGGTTGTTTAATAGGTGGTTGCCTTCAAAACTCAAAAAGTAAAGGAGACAACAGGAGGAAACAGGAGTCAGATAGACAACTAGTTAGTCAACTACTTGTGGGAAACACAGGTCAAACAAAATTAAGAGAGAGAGACTTTATATTGATGATGTAAGTACATCTGTGTGTGTGTGTGTGTGTGTGTGTCTTGTGGGTGTGCATGTGTATCCTGAACTGCTGAGTGGTCACTCTGCAGCCTTTTACTGGATGATGAGACACTGTCACTGCCGGTAATAGTTTGGACTCTGCTGAATGAGACTGAGCACGCTTTTCTGAGTTTGCAGTGTATTTCATTTGTATTGTCATTTTGTAAATTTGCTCAAAAAATTAAATGTAATTTTATCACCATCAAGAATGTATGTATGATTAAAAACAAAAATTCTACTGTAATCTGGTTATTTTCAGTAGCAAGACATTCAGTCGCAACTGTGAAATAAACAAAACATTTTGTCTCTCAGCATCAGCAAGACTGAATATTCTTTGTCCCCAGAGGATGACTACTGTCAGGTCAGAATACCTGGTGCAAGATTTCTCATAATGTAAAATGACAACACTTTTCAGGTCAGCATGACACTGATGTTGCTGATGTTGATATCCATCAAGACTTTGGTATTGGGTGTGAAAATTGTAGGTCTCCAGAACAGCTTTAGACATTTCATGTATGTCTTCAGCAGCAGAGTATGTTGCATAGCTGTTAGATACTTAAAGTGTTTTTATTTGTTGTCACTGCTACAGTGAAGCAAGCAGGAAACATTGGAAGCAGCAAACTGTCAGGGCCACTGGTGAGAAACCATTGAAGGGTTCACTGTTGTCATGAAAAATGTGAGGGAGTTAATCAACATTTTTACTTAGGGTACAAATATGAATTTCTGGTGAGTATTCAGGTTTTTCTTTTAGCTTCAGCTGCAGCTCAACACCACACAGAGGTGGTGGATGCTATGATCATTGTCAGTCTTTCTTTCAAGGTTAATAGCCTCTCTTTGGCCTGCTGTTAAGCCATCTTCAAAGATTGGACACGTTTTATGGTATATGTGATGACTAAGTTGAGGCACGGTGGCCATACGCTTAATTGAACTCATGATATACTATATCATTGTAAAGACATGTAATCTGCTATGAGAAGTGAACAAAATGGCAAACTTTACAGGTCAGGTGTGTCATGAGCAGTCAGTTCCCTGTTAAAGTCTCTAACATCACATGGAGGAAATCCACCTAGAACACATCAGTGAATCAGGGAATGGGAGTGCTTCTCAGTGGTAGGAACAGGGGAACTGGTCAGAACTGAGGGAAAGGTGAATCCAGCCAAATACAGAGTGGTTCACGAAGAAAACCTACTCCAGAGAGCATGCGACCTAAGACTTGGGCAATGGTTCACCTTTGAGCATGACATGGCATACAACCAAAAAAGCAACATAAACCCCATAGAACATCTGTGGAGAAACCTGAAGATGGTGATGCTTCCCATCCAATCTGACAGCTTGAATCTGCAAAGAAAAATGGGATAAACTGCCCAAATCCAAGTGTTCAAATCTTGTAGAAACTTCCCTAAGAAGACTCAAAGCTGTAATTGCTGCCAGAGGAACTTCTACAAAGTATGAAAGAATTCAAAACATGTTTTCACCCATGTCATTACGGGTTATGTGGTGTAGATTTATGGGCCAAACTGGCAATTTTGTCCATTTAAAATGAAATCTACAACACAGCAAAGTGTCCAAAAAGTGAAGGGGTCTTACAGCAAGCACAATGAATGTTTCTCCTCATTACCCTTGTCCATTGATGGCAGTTATACAACACATTTCCTAAACAGTATGGTCAACAGCCCATCTGTCTGTGTATACTGTTCTGGGTCAAGGGCTCCGTTCAGGACAATGCTGTCTTGTTCCTCTCACATTACTGTGCTTAGTTACAAAACAAGCTGATGGCATGGCTTTAGTCAGGGTCAAGCACTGTTGTTCATCTCTATATATCAAGTTCCATGTTGACTGCAGAGAACTATGATTTAGCTCTCATTATGGCTCAGTGCTGGTGGACAGTGCTTGTACAGCACAAGGCACAGGTCCAGAAATGCAAAACAGTCAGTGACCATCATTTGATAGTTTTGATTTTTTGCCATGTGTGTGTGTGTGTTTTTTTTTTCCTACTTGGCTTCTAGTACCAGAAAGATGGTTGTTGATGTTTTGTATAGAAGTGCTTGTTGGTATGAAGGAGTTAATCAGAGGTGTTTTGGTTATTGTCAGGGCTTTCTGTTTACACTCCCTACACTGGCAGATTATAACCACTAATAGCTCCTGCTGGACGCTCTGTGCCTGAGACCCACTTCTCTATTAGGGTGATTATTGGGACTGAGGGAACTGGCAGGCTTTGGTGTGGTAAATGGCACATCAAATTTAATTTGCTACATTTGGTCACTGTAGAAGTTATGACCATTTTTTCAAACTCTACAAAACAGTTGAATGATGTTTTTATGCTGAGTTGTGGGCTGAGAAGTTACAATACAGCTAAATCCATTGGTTTCTGGTGGGAGGTAGTCTGCAATATTTATATAGTTTTAAAGCATTTTTGCAAACTGTTTTGTCATTTTTAAGTACTAAAACTTACAGAAATCAGCTTCTGCTTCATCAGGCATTTCATATATATTCAAGCCTAGGGACCAAACAATCAACAAAAGAGCAAAAGTTACTCTTGTAGTTTTTAAGTGCAGCCATATGACCAAAAACTTAGAAACAAATAGTCTTTTTTCCAATTAGTGTGGTTGTGTACAAGGAACAGTTATCAAAATTTGTCTTCATCAATTCTGATGCAGCTCCTAGTTTATTTGCTGTAACGTTTGACAAAGTGGCTCCACCAAATAACAGCACAGACCTGACAATAGAAACTAAACAGAGCAAATGAACTATTGTAAAAAGAACAGTGATGAGTAAATTAGTCCATACAAGGGTATATCTTTTGGCAGGAGTTGTTTAAATTCATGGCTGATTGGTGCTAAACCTGGCAAGGTTACCACACTTTGTTGCAGTGTCATTTTTGTTTACAAATAGTTGTTTCGCTGCTTTGAGCCCTATGATGGAGTCACAGGAAACATTCCAATTATACAAATAAGACGCAAGCTTATTAGTTTTGAAGGGTATGTTTGTAGAATGTCAAATACACAGACAATGTACTGGTAAGAGGACGGCCTGTTGGGAATTATCTTTAAAAACATAAAGTTATTTATCTGTCATTAAGAAAAGAGTGTACCTCATCTAAAGGTTGATGGATCCCATATTTTCTTTTAGTCTATGCTCGTTCCATCAAATATAGAGGAGTACTGACAGCAGAGGACAAGGGTGGGTGAGGACCACTACTACGAAGATAGAGTGGTAAAGTTTCCTGTGGAGCTAAAAGTTTCTCTCCTCAGTTACTCTGGAGGTTTGTAGTGCTGGCTCTCTGAACAGTTTTCACTACTTTTAGTAGATGGGGAAAAGCACAAGATAAAAAAAAATGTGTGGGCTCTCTCAGAGCTTTTTCCTCTTAGAAAACCTTCAAACTATCTGATTTATTGCAGAAAACAGGGGAATGTGTGTATGGACTAAGGGTAAAAGCAAATTTTGTTAGCATCAGACTACAGCAGTTATCAGTAGGGTAAAGGAGTGTATGGGAACAGATAGTGGCAGTTGTTCTGATGTTCACACTGCCTTGAAAGTAAGAGAAACCATTAATCCATCTAAAAAAAAAAAAAAAACTCTTTTCAGTAAATTGAAACCCACTTTTATAGATTTACACAAGGCCTTCATTGGAGATCCTGCACTTCTTATATGTATTTCTTAGGCACACACTTTATATAAGACTTTCAGGGAGCACTCTGCAGCTCTGTGCAATTCCCTAATTCATTCTCATCACAGTAAGTGAAAGTGAGAGGACATTTGAGTCCCTTAAAGGGAAAGTCAATTAAGGAATCGTGGATGATTTATTGTTTGCTACAAAACATTTCTTACTTCCCATTTGACACCAATTTTACAACGTATTTTAATTAGGCCTAAAGGTTTTTTTCATAAGTGCTCCAGTGCTCCAGTGCTCTGCAGCACTGTACTGCTGTCAGTCTCACAGTCATCACTTGAAAAAGCTTATGACACCATAAATCGCAGATTTATGATACCTTTTCAATATTTGAATGAAATACAACCCATCAATCTCATTTACCTCTGGAAAAGAAAACATCTTGATCACATCAAAATGTAACTGAATCAAGGTGGCAGATGAATTAAAGGTGAACAAAGCATGAGGCTTGTCTAATGTAGACCAAATAATGACTGCTCATGCGGATTAATGTGACACCTCCAGTAAAAGTTTCAGATGTTATTCAGCATTTTTGACTCTAATACAGTTTGTACAGAAAATGCAGTTATTGTACAAAAACAGCTCATTGTTCTGTCTAAGATCAAACAAGTGTGCTTGAATTTCTCACTGGTCATGAGTTATTATGCATAATGAATAAAATTTTAGTTTTTTTTTTTTTTAAGTATAGTGATACAGTACTAGTATTGCTGGAACTAAAAAAATCATGGAGCAAAATATTGAATTCATGTGTTGACAATTGGAGTTAAAAAAATCATGGATACTTCTTGGAAAGTGAATGTGCAGTGCACAAATGTCAAGCTGGTGACCGTACTCTGAGGTGTATGAATGTACACTTTACTCTCCTTATGCAGCATCACCCTGTGTTGTCTTAACAGTCACAGTGCACACTGTATTTATATAGTGATGAATGCAAAGCCACACACACATCTCAACACTAGCATAAAATAAATGTGCTAGTTGGTGATGGAATAATTCCTTATATCAAATCTCAAAATAAATGTAGACCACAAAGAACCAACAACTGCTATTTTGAAACAGATTAATCACAGTCTATCAAAGGCCTCCATGCTCCTGTAGTGTGACAAATGGACCTATTAGGTTCTAATTAGGCCTAGATTAAGGTGATGGAAAGCAGTGACAGAGTGAAGGATGTACTTCCACTGTGAGGAGAAACAGGGGGCATGACTAATAATGTTTTTAGCCCTTAAGTCCTGCTCGTGACTGACAGTTTTGATAGCCTCCAGTGTTCATCATCAATAGAGATGTTTCCCAACACCCAAGAGAGGTCATTTCTCCCAAGCCTGAGAAATGAGTTAATCTCAGGAAAGGCCCCCATCAGTGTCTCTTGGTTGTGTTCCTGTTTCACAAGTTGAATAACTAAACACGTTTCTGGAGCTTCAGTTCAGCTCTTATTTGTTTTTGAGAAGCCTGAGGCCGCACTCACACTGACAAACTGAAGCACTAGTGCATGTATTATTGCAGTTTTCCTTGGGCTCTGCATGTGATCAAATTTCTCATTAAGTCTGTCAGTGTTGCTATGCATATTACATGTGTTTAGCACATCCTAGTTTTTGTCAGTATTCATAAACAACATGCTGGCGACATGACTCTAGACAGGGAATGTTGCTTGCTCTGTCAACCACTTTGGTCCAGACTGAAATACCAGCTATTGGATGGATTGCTGTGAAGTTTTGAGACACAGCCCCAGAGGCTGAATCCTAATTTTGATTTCCTGATTTCTCCTGCTGTGGCACAAGAGGGTTGATATTTTTTTCCGTAAAGATTGCTATTCAGATATCCATAGTCTCCATAAGATGAATTGTGCCTTTGGTGATCGCTTAACCTTTCATCCATCCATCATCAGGTCAAAATTTTTATTTGTTCAATACTTCAAATGTGACTAAATAAAAGCAAAATTATGACATTCCCCTCAACCTCGTCTGCACTTTGTGTTTAGTGCTAATTAGCAAATGTTAGCATGCTAACATTCTAAACTAAGGTGGTGAATATGTTAAAAATAACACCTGCTAAACATCAGCATGTTAGCATCGTCATTGTCTCCATGTTAGCATACTGACATCAGGATTTAGGTAAAGTGTATAGCCTCACAGAGCTGCTAGCATGGCTGTAGACTCCAGTCTTGTTTCTCAGGTTACTACATTGACAAGAAATCAGTCTAGATAATAAAAAAGGTGGATATCAAATAATTTTTTTAAAATAACAGATTTAATAGATTAATAATAGTTTTTCCTTGAAAACATGTTTGACCTTTCTAACTCCAATTTAGTTTTGCTCTGACAAGATGACTCTGACTTCCTTTGCAGTGTGGCAGTGTAATCTTTCCTGTTACAGTACCTATGCCAAATGAGCCTATTTAGAAATATTTCTGTTGCCGAAGTGCTGCAGCTGTGCAGTGTGGTGAAGTGGCGCTCCCTTCAATGAGTCCGCCTGCAGGAATTCATTATGTTGAAAGCAAGCGTGGCAAAGACCATGGGCAGGTGGTATGGCTAATTTCATATTTCTCCTGTGCCCTGTGAGTGAAGATGCCACTTTGTATTACCTCTCTGTAGTGGAGGAGCACACTGGCGTGGTCTGTCCAAATGTCAGTTAATCTGAAACGAGTCGGTGTTGATAGCCAGCTGATTAGATGAGGAGCTCTAAAGTCCACTGCAGTAATCTGTCTTCACTTTCTAACTGCAATTCAGATAGGAACTGTGTACTTTATGTTTCTCATTGAGTTTCACAACTGATTGTATCACAGCTATTGTCAAGCATTGCTAAGGCTACAACACAAACACAGTGAGAGTTGTTTTTTGGACCGTGTGTCATGAGCTGTCATCAAATCTCTCAGTTTGTAATCTCACTCTGAAATTCCAACAAAGAGAGCACAAGAATCTGGAGGCATGTAGAGCGATGTGAGCCGTATCGATCTTACTCCCTAGCACACTGAGAGCCATCTAACTGGGGTCATGGCACATTAGCCAGCAAAGGAGGAACCTCCAGCGCTTTGTGGGTGTACTGATGCAAAAGAAAGGGGAACTCTGAAGCACTGGGCAGTGCAGAGTGACATATATAGTGGCGTTAGAAAGTCTTTTTAAAAGGAAGTGCTCAAAATTTACCTCTAACATCTGTAGCAGCCTGGCATTCTTACCCGAAGCTGTATCACATGAGGCAAAGCTCCTTCTCTGATTTTATTCAGATATCTTTCAAAATACCCACTTTGTAGTATAGTCATATCTGTGTAAGCTTAGGGTAGAAGCAGTGCAACAATTTTGATGTACTTGCTCTGGATACACATCGTTTCTAACATGAGAGTCTTCACACTCAAATGTGTGATGAACTGCCTCACCAGGGCTACTGTAAATATGCCCCGTTTTGATCTTGCTATATTTGGCTCTGCACATAATGGATCTCTTGACACAGATGTGCTCATAGATTAGCTCACAGTTATCTTGAAAGCTGTTTCCTGAACAGCATGGCAACGCATTTGTGTGCACCGCAGATGCGCATAGGAGAGACATGTACACAGAGTTCATCGCAGGTGAAAATTTACTTACAGCCTTTCTCTATCACTCAGTCAAGCCCCCAAGTTTCCCCACTAAAAACACAAAGGCGCACACAGACACACACACAAACACACACTGTACCCTCTCTAATGCTGATGCAGGGTTGGCACCATTAAAATCCACTTTGCTGTCCTGGACACTTCTCCTTTCCATTGTTTATACTGGAGCAGCAGAGTGATTGCACTAATCAGATGTGGTATACACTCTCAACACCAACTGTCTCTGCTGCTGAGGAGTCAACGAAGAGAGTAAAGGACAATAAGTCCCAGCTCTCATTGCTTGCTATGAATGGGAATCCAATTTCATTTCAGATAAAATGCATTATTTATATTGTCTCTTTCACACAAACATCAATACAAAGTCTTTGCGTTACAGCGCGCGGCAGTGTTTTAAGCAGGGTTTATTACTGATGGTGCGATAAATGTAAATGTTCTTTGGACTGCATTTTCATTTGTTTGCAGCTGATGTGTCTTGTAGAAATCTGCAGATGCAAAACAACGATGATGAAATTAATCCTTGTGAGGCCCTGAAATGACCAGCCTGCAATATGCATGAGGCAGCAAAGTCAGCTCAGATCAACCAGTATTCTAGCAAATGAATTTATGGGTAGGTGCTATCAAAATTTAAAAGAATAATATTAATGCATTTTTTGCATACACTGAATTAAGAGCCCCAGAGAATGATGATGATAACACACAAGTCAGTGATAAGGAAGTAATGATGTTAAAAAAAAAAAGTTGGGAAGAAAAAGATCCACAGTATGTACTGTATGTTTCTAATAATACTCAGCCAATCTAAACTTGGCCTCAAGCAGTGATGGCAAGAACAGTTGGTGTCTTTTCCACTGTCCATGAATGTGTAAATAAGGAACACTGAGGAGGAAAAAATAAAATAAATCAAATAAATAATCAAAAGCTGAAATGTATTTTCTCAGCATCATATCTCTGTTTGCCAGTGTACCGCAGCGTAATATGGCAGACCATAAATTAAATACATTTGAGGCTGGGTAAGGGTCACAATCTCATCAACTATGTCCTAGTTTAGATTTTCAATATTCTCTATCCAAACATATTTTAGGAAAAATAATGCAGGGCAAATGACAGTTTGTCCAAGGACAAAAATCAAGTATTTATTTATTTATTTCCTAACCAAGTTCACCTTAACACAGTTGTTGTAATACTGGAGTCAGATGTTTCTTCACAATATATCACTGCAAGAGTCTGGTAAACAGACTTCTCAAAGTAATTTTCAAAGACAACAACACTATGAAATATATTGCCATCTTGAAATGCAATAAAACATGTCGATAAGACGCATGTAGCCTTTCTCAAAACCTGACTTCTTCTTTTCTTTTGATTAGTGGACCTCATTTGTGCAGCCCACGTGTCCTCTCATGACACAAGGTCATTGGTTCTTGGCTGATCAATGAGGACCAGCAGTGGAAGGGAACAGTAGCAGTTATAACTAACCCCAGTAAGACAAGTAATGATGTGTTGAATAAAATTTATAGTAATTGGATGTTGAGGTTCTGCAAATGAATCAAGCAAGGCGGTCTTACAGGAGTGACAGTAATTATAGTGTTGGGGTCTGTGCTATGTTAAAAACTGAGCCCATACTGAGTGACTAATGCATTAGTGTAAATTACAGAATACTAAACAACTGTGGATCTCCCCTATAGAAGTCTCACTGACATTTTATATTGATAGAAGGTGATGAAAAACATGGCCTGTCTCCAATGTCAAAATGACATATACAACATGATTTCTCAGAAACAAAACTGGTGGCCGTAATGTAAACCTTTATGATGAGGAAAATGGTGGAAATGAAAAAAAAAAAAAGAAAGAAAAAGAAATGACATGAAAAGAATGCGTACTGATGACATGCGAAATGACTTGGTGTGTTTTTCTTAAACTATTTCAAGAGACCAGGCTGGCAGGTACTCTTTATTACAGTTTGATGCTAATGTGTTGCTAATTCAACATTCTAAGTTTGTTAAACTACTGTTGAGCTAACTGTGATATATTTTACTCTTTTACTTTTGCTCTCATGGATTCTACTTTAATGTTTACTGTATGAAATACTATGTCATACTTTCTATGGGGACTTCATGTTTTCTTTTACTGGCAGGACAATATAGCTAATTTGATCGCTAGTCCATACCTTTGTCAATCATTTTTGCATTACCTGACTACTGTTTAGACATACTAGTTAAGTTGTTTTCCAGTGCTGTTGTTCATTTTTGCCTCCAGTAAAGACTTCAAACCAACTGCTGTCTTCAACCTTTATTGGAAATGTATTTAGTTTCCTAAGTGAGGGCAGAAAAAAGACAGTGTCGTGCTTTGAGTTTTCAAAATCTTCCAGTAATACGCAGTTCAGTCTTCTTGTAACACCAGTAAGCATTGTTTTGAATCCTGAATGATTCAGACAGTAGATGTATTTAATCTGTATCACTCTCATTATTTAATACAGTTTTTTTCTTAGACTCAAAACAAGGTTAAGGTTAACACGGTCCCTTAAATCCTTTGTCTGGGTGAGAATTTAGGTATAGAGGAAATGACTACGGCAATGATGACAGTAAATATTATCTACCTTTATTTGACAAGGACAAATGACCTACAGCTAATGTTACTTTATCCTGAAATGAAGTGCTTGTGCAAATGTCCTATGAATTATCAGTTGTTTGACTGAAAGAGATCCAGTTTAAAATTGTGATGTCTGTTCCTTATAATTTTCTGAGCTATTAAAAAGCCCATATTTTCCAGTCATATGGCCAAATGACATTTCCCAATTGATTTTTATGGCTGCAGTCAACACTGAAGAGTATAGCCATTATTCTGACTGCCATCTTTGTCGCGCATGAAGGTTATAATAGCTTTTATCAAATGGACTTCTCGCTTTAAACAGAGCGCAGAACGCCAGCTTGCACACATACATCTTGTACTGTTAATCAATATCTGATTTATTTTGCATCTCAAACAAGGACAGAATGTCAGCAGATGTTTACTTGCCAAAAACTACTCATCAAATTAAAACCACTGTGCTGTTTGTGATCTCAAAGGACACTTTTTATGCTCACATAATGAAACACATCTGCGAGCATCGCTGGTGACGGAGAGCACGGTGTCAAAGGACAGAGGGAGTGTGAAATCTTTCAGCTTAGGTTTACCATCAACTTCAAGTTTGTCAAATTAGCGTTACCGAGATGACACAAAGTGGCAAGAGAAAGTCGGCTCCCTTTGAAACACCTTGCACCTTCTCTGGGTGCGTGACATCGTCTCAGGGACAACAGAGCGTACTGTCTTCTGTCACGCGTCCAGAGCAATGCCAAATATTTTTTATTCTCTCTGGATTGTAAAGCCTTGAGAGGGAGGCTATCTTCTGCAAAATAAGCGCATGATGGCAGACCTGTAAATGTCTGTAAATCATTGCATCATAAATCTCTCAACTTCAGAGGAGAGACGGAAGATGAGGTACTATCTCATGAGTGACATGTCAATTATTCCTCCCTCATTTTATATGTGGGTACTTGCCATAAACACTGCCAACCAACAGCTATCTCAGCCATCTTGAATCTAGGCCTAAACACATTTTTCAGCAGTGGGCAGACACATGATTGATGCACAGTCCACCCTTCCTCATCACCTGGGGTCAGGATTACTCTTGATCTGAATAATTCATCCAACCTGTTTGTAATCTTCGTCACTTTAACTTTGAGGCTCAGGCCGCTGTTAAATTGGAAAACCTCAGGTTGCTGGCTGCCCGCTTCTCCTACCGCTCCCCCGTCCCGACATGCAGACAGCTGTGATTACAATTAGAGGTAATTGCGCCTTTTTAAAATGGATACGGGAGGCTGTCAATACTGACCCAGCAGACGTTGCATCAGGGCGACATCACAGTCAGTCCCCGAGGTGACTGGTGTCATAGCAACGCGCCACATCAAAACTGCCCACGTCTAAAGGCTGTTTAAAAAAAATTGCTGCTGTTTGCAGTTTGCTGTAGGTGTGTGTGAGATGCTTAGCTGTCACTTTGTTTGCAGTGCTGCCAGGGAGAATGAAAGTCACCAAGGGGAAATTTAGTGACTTAATACTTTGCCTGCTCAACCTTGCCAAACAAAACTCATGACATTTATTTGTCCGTGATGCAATTACCACATAAATTTAAGCAGTGCTGTCAAAGCCATTTAGCATTAGTGGATTTTGGACTCTTCTTATGATGTGTCAACTTTCAATAACAAGTTGTTGTTAGAGAAAATGAAATTCTCAATTATATATAATGTGATCAAAACAGTATTTCTGCAGCAGGAGTTTCTTCCCAAAGGTAACAATATTCCTATTGATCTGACTTACTTGGTTGAGTATTAATCATGAAGAAGCATCTGTTTGCTGTTATTGTGCAGCAGTGTGACATTGTGTAATGTCCTGTGGCTGTGATATGACTTACTGCTTGAGTAGGGGGATGGCCATGCAGGATGAAGTATAATTAATACGTTGATGATGGCATATTTTATCCACGGACCCAGGTTTCTGCTGAGACAGTAATCAATGGCTTAACCAGAGGAGTCATATATTACACGACAATCAATGAGTATGTAGCCTGATTCAATATCACTACCACTGACAGATGGGTAGATATGTGTCGGGAGACGGATTCACAAACATGTACACCACTTTAAACTTTGTGACGTCTGCAGAATAATGAGTTTCCCTGTGTCTCTTATCTCAGTGATCTCATGATATGTGTTTCTTCCTCATCCTCAGAAATAAGCTTTTAGTATGTATGACTAACACCCATGTGCTCTCAGAGCTCCTGAAAGACAACAGCTAACAGCAGCCGGCTTCTAATCTGTCATTCACTTAACAGATGAAACGGTGTCCAGCCCAATATCCTCAATACCCAGGCACAGCTACAGTCAGTATTAATCACAGACTTAGGTTGACGGAGACAGAAGTCATCTGTATTCCCAAATGCCTTTTCAGGAGCATCACCCCATATGTAATTTAATACACAGACAGTGGAGCACCTATAACCTTGCCAAAGGGATAGAAATATGTCATCAACTTTGACAGGAAGCTTCCTGAAGTCTGTCAAATACAATCACAGGGTATGGGAGAATTCTAATGCTGAGTATAAACAGATAAACAATCCTATTAACTTGAACACCACTAGGGATGGAAATCCACTTTTTAAGATTGTTTTGATGTCATGTATTAATAATAGGATGATTTCAAATCTTCTATATTGTGCTTTTGTCAGTTTGTAGCACATTTTTCCATTTTACGTGGATAGCAGAGTGCAGACGAGAAAAACCTGGCATCTGAAAATACGGTCTTTTTGGATACAGTGTGTGGTCGCAACAGGTCAAAGCATTCTGGGGTGAAAAATAGGTGTCACGACCTGTCTTTGCGCACAACACACAAACAACCCATCACATCAGAAATGCCAGGGCGACATGTACAGAAGAGTGCTGCTTAGCCCCCAAGGTCAGACCTCAGCCTTGAGTCACCTCAGCAGACCCTTCAACTAACACTTATATTGCCTCTGCCAAGGGCTGTGATTTAAGACCAAACTGCCATCGCATTTCATTCCAGCCCACAATTCAGAAAAGTGCCAGGAATGGTTATGGCTGCAGTAGATGCTGTCGTACTGTCTTTAGTCTTAGGTGCCTCAAAAAATCCTGGTAAATACATTCAGTGTATTCACAAGGAAAAAATAATGGTTTTGTGTCTGCAGTAAGCTACAACTGATTGAAACAGTTTAAAGACATTACAGTGCTGCTCTTAGCGATGACCTGAGCTGAGATAATGATGATGAAGATGGCTTGTGTGTGAGTGTGCATGCATGCTTGCATTATGTTGCCTCTGTGTGCATGAGTACCCATGCTTTTAGAGAGCACAGTAGCAGTGGTGTAGTCCTGTGGCCTGCACGTCTGACAGACGTCTACAAAGATAAATTAACAACCTTGTACCCCCTGACAGCAGCCAGTCATCATCTGTTAGTGTGACGCTCATCCCTCCATATATCTGTGGACCACGGGAAATATTCCACTGAGAGTTACTCTGAGAATTATTCAAAGGGTTGTGGTCAGGAAAAAAATGAAGCCCACTGGAAATAATACATGAATAAGTCATCTCTCACAGTAACGTAACGTAACGTAACGTAACATGTCACAGGTCACAGTGGTGGGAGTTACTGCAGTAAGGCAGACAATAAAGCTGTGGTGTGTTTGCATGAATAACAGGAATAAACTGGACTAAATCTCCCTACTTTCAGGCAACTGATTGGTGCTGGTTCATGTCCTGTCTTCCATGCTAATTTTATTCTTTAGGCATGTCCATAGTTTGGACATGCAGAGACTGGGTGAATTCTCTGATGAAAAACATTGGCGGTTAATATTCTACACATATGCTCAGAATTAACATTTTGATGAAGAACACTTAAGAACAACAATTTATAATCAGCATTTTGTAATTAGGAAAAAGCTGAATATAAATTGCAGTGATAAGTTTGCAACAAATTAACTAAAACAAAATAAATTTAGCTTCATCACTATAAAGAAGTCACATTTGAGGTCTCTCAGTGTTGGTCTGAATACACTGACAGGCTCTAATTTGTCATTTCCAATCACTAACTACTGAGTGTGATCAATGATTGCCTCCAGCTACAGTAGCTTCTTAACAGACTGAGTGCACCT
This sequence comes from Lates japonicus, assembly GCA_033238685.1. Classification (NCBI taxonomy): domain Eukaryota; kingdom Metazoa; phylum Chordata; class Actinopteri; family Centropomidae; genus Lates; species Lates japonicus. The sequence goes on along the minus strand of BRZM01000038.1, from coordinate 6,768,703 downwards.
GAATAAAAATGAAAGGCTTTTGTCAAGGCTCAACATCAATAGTTTCTATTGATTTATTGTTTTTCCTTTTCTCTTAATGGGTGCACAGTCTCTCCACTATAATAAACCCCGCCCCCCTCGCCCAAACTTACACACACACACACACACACACACACTAACAAACACACAGGAGCCACCCTGCTGAGTCATTTGACATGGCAATCTCTCCTGAAGTCTGTTAGGACTGCCAAGTCACAATGTCAATAGGGGAAGAAGAAGTTCCTCAACTGTTGCATTAATTTAATCTTATATAAATAGTTTCACATTGTTGTTTTCTCCTGTTGCTGAAGGTCTGTCTTTTTGTTTTTACTTCACTTTATTATAGAAGGTGAAGGTGCAAAATTGATTCCGTCTTTTTGGATGAAACAATCTACCACGCTTGTGGGCTGCTAACTGATTTACAGTGCATGGATACACAATTGTAAAAAAGAATACTGTGATATCTTATAACCAGACTGCTGTTTTATTGAATTTCCTATAGGTCCACTGTTACAAATGTAAAATAAACTGTTTTACCCTATAACAAACATATTTAAATTAAGAACTGCAGTGATAGTTCCTTTATAGTTACTACAGTATGCTATTTTAACAGCTCATTTATTTAGCAAAATCTCGACGAGGGAGGAAATCTATTGTGGTCAGTTTTTGTTTAAGAAAAGGCAGCCACTTAGACCTCCACTCATTATGTATGCATAATGATACTGTACATCAAATGAGAAACAACCTCTCTGTTGTTTGTGCTGACAGTTGTTCAATACCAGCATCCACAGCAATGACAAGATGATGAAGCGTCAGTGTTATTAATGGACACTGCCAATATGTCTGTGGTGATGAAAGGCCTGGATTCCAGCTGTCAGCCTACAGTAGACTGCCATATTACACCGAAAAGCTTATTTCACAAATGAAATGCCCTCAAGGGGATCCTTCAACATTACAACCTCAGCCTCTGAGACAGACCCGCAAACAGCTTGTAGTCCGGGAGGCAGAGCGACAGTTGTGTATGTGATAATATCAGATGAATCAAGTCTTACACATCACACTGAGGCTGCAGTTGCTTATGCAGCGAGTATGTATGTATGAACAGATTCGCATGTCAGTACGCCGTGCTCTCAAAATGACATTCCCTATTTTTGAATCAACTGTTTGCTCACTTCAGTGATTTAACCATCCCGCATAGAGAACACTGCCATTGCAAAATATGTACGTAGTACGTAGCCAAACATTTTTACAGCTCTTGAAATGCACTTGATATGAGATATGAGTCAACATTTAAACTTTTTTTCAGCAAGAAAATAGATAAATGAATACAAAAATGTCCCCCATGTAGTTCCCACCTGTGTTAAAAACTGAGTCAGAAGCTGCAAACTCTGCCTGGTAATTAATTGCCTGGTAAATATTAGCATATCGCAGACATATTGGTGCCAAAGACCGAAGATTGTTTCAGTCAGCTTAGACTTATAATAAAGGAGGGGATTTTTAAATGCAGAAAAAAAAAAATTCAACATGCTTAATAAAGCATGTGCACAAATACAAACATTTAAATAGGAAAAAAAGGCAGCTCCTCTGCACTGCAACAGATTTTAGCTTGCTGTATTCTCCCAAGTATCATTAAGAGGTTTTTGTGGACATGCTCAAAAGATAGGGAATAAGCAGGAAAGAACAGTAATGCTCACAATACTAGTGAGTACTTTTAAAAACGGCATTTGCTCACCTTATGACATATTAAATTCATAATCATGCTACACTGTTACTACCATCCAATGCCAATAGTTTAACATATGTAGTTATGTTTAATAGTCCACCAGGGACACGTGTGATTTTCAGCTGTAAAATATCTGGTTCAGTATCTTTGTCACAATTTTTTGAGAACTAAATTTAAGGGACCCCTATCAAAAATATGTTTACTTGGTATTTTTTCTACACAAAATGAGTTTTTCATATGTAAAAGGTAATAACAAAAACCATCCCAAAAGTTACATTATGTGGCACACAGGGTTGCATTTTGTAAGGAGCAGCAGAGAGAGCACAGTGCATGCAGCTGCTTCCCTTATTCTTGATGCTTCATTCCCATTCTGTTTCCCAACTTATTTGTGCGGGAGAATCAATTTGAACCAGCTGTCTTCATGTTCCAGCAGACTTCCTGAAATGAGAATAAATAAACATATTCAAAGTGACAACCTGGTTGCCTGTCTCTGAATGCAGCAGCTATGCTTGGATTGAATCGGCGACTGGCAAATGAGACTGCCGCTCAAATAGCAGAGGCCCCCGATTGGATGACAGATGGAACTAAATCTTTCTTTTTTTTCTTGTCTCTCTTGCTCTGAAGCTGTTCCTTAACTTCCCAACCTGATGCCGAACAGAATCGACCCTCCTCTCCTGCCTTTGTCCTGTTTTCTATTTTATATTCAGATAGACTAAAAAAGAAAGAAAATGAAAACCTCAACAGTGATTATAATCATCATTAGAAGATCATGTTTTATATATGCAGTCCGCACATAGACATATAAATAATGTAATATGTCGTTCAAATTCATTTTGCTTTATCCTGTGTGCCCTCTACAACATACTAGTAAAAATAGCATGACCTTGGAATGTGTCACTCAGTTTAGTGTTTCTGAAGGTAATCTATCTATTGATCTCTGTGCTACTTGATAAATGTTGTAAGCCTATACATGGGTGTTGAAGGTCAATAATGACATTCAACTGAATGGCTCTTTAATGGTGCAGACTTTACACTGTTTCATTTATCTACTGATTCATTTGTTAAAACTGGAATAAGATTGATCATCGATGTTTCTATTCTGTATGATAACGGCTGTGAACTGAGCAGCAGAATAAGGTTTTGTGCGGCGTAGTTTGTCTCAAGGGAAATAAACGTAACAAAGCGCAGCAGAGTAACCTTAGATGATCTCTCGGAGAATGACACTGTATGATCATTTTTCTCCTTAATCTAATTCGCACGACTGCAATTTTTTTCCCCCAAACTCATGTTAGACTCAATATAAGAAATGTCTTGTGGAAGAGTAAACATTAAATGTGGAATAACGCATTTGCCAAAACGACTCATGACAGGTTCCGTGGACATAAAAATTTAATTATATTCCTGAGAGGCCACTGGGACAAAGAAACAGTTTCCTGAACTGTTAGCTCCCACTTTTGTCTTAATTATTTGTTGACAGCCTCAGAAGAAAATACTACTATTCCCACTTCAAAGCCACTGAGTTGTAAAGCGAATAAAGTGCCAATTTCCCCAACAAATTATGTGATATCATGCTTCCCCTGAATTAGGTAATAACACCATTTGAATTAAATTACCTGAATTGAATTAGATTGCTACCCAGAGGATGATATAGCTTTTACTGTTGTTGAATGAAAATTGTTCTGCAAAGCAAAAGCAAAGCCTGCTGAGCTGTAAATAATCATGGAGTGCAAACTCATAAATACACTGGTACTGCAGTATTAAAGAAATTAATTTGACCAGGCTACTCAGTACGGAGCAATTTTTTACTGAGACAGAACATATTAAATATACAGTTAACTGTGGTATGTATACTAATTGAGTAGATGAAGAGTTATGTTATTTCCAGACTTGGTCTCATGACTTGGTCGCCTCAATTCAGCTCAAATGATTGAAATCCTTATGGAATGATATTCTTCAATTTGTTTTAATTTGCAGTGCTCACTGTATATCTTTCTAACTTTTTACAGAAACTCCAAGTCTGGGAAGCTCTGGGAGGCCTAAATTATAATTGGTTGAAATGGTGTCATAGCTGCTAATAGAAGGAGGCATCTGGCTTCCAAAGCTGATGACAACAATTACGTTAGTTTGATCCTAATCCCTGATCCATGTGCCTTCTAGAGTGTCTAAGCTCAGCCCTACAACAATGCATCCCTTTAAACTGAAGTTTAATTAGAGACACAACAACATTTTTATTAGTTGCCAAGGTTACAGACGAGACCTCGCAGGGTTAAACATGACTTACCCTCTCACCGTTTGACAGACAACATGTTTATGAGAGGTGACTGCTTCGGACTTTGGCTTGATTCAAGCACAATGAAGAATAGATTAACTAAATTCAGCACTTTCATTGCACAGCTGAGCCACCTGTCCTCCATGGTTATCAAAGTGTAGCAAAAGGATCGGCTACAGTCGGAATTCACTCTTATTTCTCATTTTGCGGTTATTTTTAGGGAATAGAGTCACTGGAGGTGTTGTTAAACTGTATTGTTCCCTTGGTGGCTGCAGTGCTGTTATCACTGCCTCCTCCAGCTCGGCCAGTTGTGCTTTAAAAGACTGTTTTCCAGTTTTGAGATGGTAGATAACACTTGTTGGACAATAAGTAAAGTTGTGCAGTACGATAATATCTGTAAAACAAGCAATACTATAAACTGGTGTTGTGCATGTCTTTAATCCACTTTAAGGATCTCTTTGAGTACAGACAGGTCAGAAACCGAAAGTCTGCTCACTAATTCATCTGCATTGTTTGTGCTGACAAGACATCAGCCTGATATCTGCAGACAGCTGTTAGCTGGTGTTAGCTACCTGGCAGGGACAGACTGAATAAAGTAGAATCCAAAACACTGTTCACTTAACCTCCACAGCCTCACATCTTGTAGACATAGATAATGTCTTCTCAACAAAGCTAAGCTCAGATCAGTATGCAGTCTTTTTTCCAGCAACTGTAACTATTTACAGAACAAAATTACAGGACTGTTGTGACTCAAGGCGGCTCATATACCAAGCTATAATCTATGTTGATTTCAAACTTAATCTAACTTTTTTGTGCATGTTGTAATAACTTGATTTTCACAAAGGGGACATTTTACACATGCACAATGCAGCCTTATTTGCATCACTTACAACAAGTAGCCACTACCTTCACATAACATTTAGCACAGATGAACATGTTTACTGAGAAAAAGCACAAACACAAAAATCTATCTTTGGATTTTAAGAATTGTTATTGGATCATTCAAATAAAAAGTTGCGATAAATCAGGGGAAAAAAAAATTAAACCATTGTATAAGAAGAAGACAATCACTGGAAGTTAGTTCATTGTTGTAGGTGTGACAAATGCTTCTCTTCTGGATGTCGAGGGTTAGAAGGTGGACAGAACAAAACAAGCAGTTGTTCTCCCTTGATGATAAATTATGCTCCCTGCATGATCAGTCTCAGTCAGTTGATGGCCGAACCCTCACAAACCGTGCACAACAATGGAGGGTGATTGAAGGACCCATTTCCTCTGAGATCTAATTATTAATTATCGCCTGTCGAGGGAAAACTCGGACGGGTTCAGATTTCATGGATTCCAGTAACCTCGTGCGCTGATTGGTGGCTGCCTGACAGCGGCTGTTGTGGTGCGTTAAGTGTGGCCAGTGTGTTTCATGCCAGTTGATGTGCTCAGAGTGGGGACTTGTCACAGCACTGACGGAGCTCCTCACCTGTGCCAACACACTGAAGAACCATTATTCATAGCTGTCCCACTCTCTCTCACAGCCACACTCACACATGTTCAGAAACACCATGTGTTTAGGTTGTTCTGTTATCACTTAGTGCACTAACAGATATAGAACCACACACCATAGAAATCATTTGTGATAACAGTTCTGATAGCATAATGTAGGTCACAGGTTGTACACACCCAATTAATATATATATTCCCAATTAACTATCAGTATATTTGAAAGTCATCTCATCTCTCTGGCTCACATGTAAATGAGCATGATCTTTCTTTTTCTTTTTTTTTCTTTTTTTTTTTACAGAGATTCTAATGGTACCTCACTGTAACACAGTAAGTTGTGAAGATATCATCCAAACACATACAGAAGAGGGAATTTGAGAATTTGATGCTGGCTGGTAAAAATACGCTTGATGTATAGAAAATTATTTCTATGACAATTCAATTAAAGGTAGCATATGGACCATTCATAAGGCCACCTTATCTCCTTATGTTTTACTAGCACAAGCATGAGGATGTATATGCACACAACAAGCATGGTGGTGCTGCAATACAAGACTTTCATCAGGCAAATGTCAGGATTGGTTATGTTCAAACAATTAAAATGACTTATGTTTATGTTTTCTTGGCAAACATAGTGTGATGTTGTTATAGCGCAGCAAAGCATATGACTTTGACATCAGAGACTGCCTTTTATATCTCTTCTCACAACCTGAAATAAGTCATTTTGATTGACCTTAACCAATCATTAAGCATAAAGACGGCAGATCAGAGAACACTGACACTCCTTCCCCTATATGCTCCTATATGCATTCCTACTTCTGCTGAATTATGAGCGCCACTGCTGAAATTTCACATGGTTCATTATGTTACAGCTGACTAGGCTAGAGGCAAAACTGTTTGTTTTGCTTGCACAAATGCCTATAAAGACATCAGTCACCATTCATTTGGATGTTAATGGTGTACTCAGGCCTGTGCTTAAAATTGTAATGTGTAATTACAAATTTTCACTCTGCCCGCACATATGCCCACAAACAATGCACAAATGAATCAAATTTCCTGATCATATGGGGTGCCAACTTCAAATAGAAATGAATTTAGACTTCTATTTATGTTTAATTTAAATAGTGTGTGTAATTTTCTATGTTGATGCATTTCATTCTACAACTTTTATTAGCTATCTGGGCCTCCAGAGCCCTTCAAGTGTCAAAAGCTTCTGGTAAATTAACAAACACAAGTCAAACATGAATAACCCCTATCTATAACAGTTCTAAGGTTGTTTGAAGCTATTCTTCCACCGGTGCATGTAAATTTCATGGACATACTTGTGGTGTGCACAACTGCACCGCTAAAACTTGACAAGGTGCATTACGTCTAATTGGGTCAAATATAATGTGAGGTGTTGTCTCCTGCATCTTTTTTTACAGCAGTGACTACAACATCTGACACAGCAGACATGACAGATGACACAGTGTTTTAGAGGCGAGTCATCGTCGTACTGTTGTGCTGGTTAAGTGGTTAATTAGAAGGATACGTGGTTAACACAGACCTTTATAGTCGAGCATGACTCAGCCTTAACATTTTTGCTGACTTATTTTGGTTGTCTCTGTCCCTCGTGTATGCAACTTAATGATGGAGCCAGATGTTAATTTGAAAGCGCCACTGAGTTGTATCACAGAGCAGCAGCTATAGTGGTAATTACCATCTGTTGAGGATTATAACAGTATGTTGATTTTAAAAAAAAATCCATATGGTGTTGCCATAGTGAACCGGCTTGGTCAATAAGAAAAAACTTAACATCCACTTTGACCAAATAGGTTTGAGGAGAATAGAAATACTTAAGTTTTGGCTTTGAGCAATTGAATCTGCAAATTCCAGCCCAACATAACCTAGCAGAATCTGTTAATATGACTACAATAATAGAATAATAATAATATTCATTAGCTGTTAAAGTAGAAGAATGCTAATACTAATTTCAAGTTTGTATATTTAGTAAATTTGCTTTTGTTTCACCAGCCATCAATGTGTGCAATACAACGTCAAACTAGTTGTCATTTTGTTCCTTTCTCACAAAGCCTGTATTAATGGTATCTTGTGTAGCAAGGGCACAGTCTGTAATCCACTTTTCTCTATATTTCATCATACATCATGCTCATACACAACATTGCAGACTTTTTACAAAATTTGCCACATCCATCACAAAATGTGAGCCTGGATTAGATGGGACAGGTGGTGTCACTGCAAGGTAACAAAGGCTTTTCTGCAGTATCTGCTGTGACTTTCAGTGTAGCTTGACAGTGTTCACGATGTAGGATGCATCTTAATTCCTTGTATAATAATGATAATACAAAGTTTCAAAGTACTGTTAAAAAAGAAAAAGAAAAACTACTACCTACATAAATGATCTGGGAGATTGGCCAGAGCACCTCAACAGACACCAGCACCATCCTTGCAATAAAAATGGTTGGCTTTATCCAAAGCTCCCATTAGTGGCCACGCTCACACTAATAATGGGATGTAGTTACGTTGTATCTCAGTGGCTGTCGTGTACTGCAGCCCTGTCTTTGATCTCAGCTCAGTGTTTGCACTGGACACTCTAATTGGTCTTTGATAGGCTTCAGCTTTGATCATGTCCTGCCTGAACAGCAGCTCGACATTTCAACAAGAAATAAACCAACAAACCTCATCAGGGCGGCATCTTTCACGCTGAATGCGTGCGTACGTTTTGGCTTATCGTAATCATGTCAAAAAAGGAAATCATCCAAAGTCTTTGTGATTTTTGATGTGCCCCTCCTTTGATCAAACACAGACTTAGGAGCTGTGGGTGAAGGGAAGTCAAACCTCTTCTCTTCCATGGGATCATGGTTGATTGTGGAGGGTGCTTCAAAAGCTGATATGGCTCCAGCTCCATCTCACATTGTCCTGCTGTCAGCTAGGTACATCTGCCCACTTCTGGCTGTAGGGAAAAAGATGCATTCATGCTTTATTTGGATCTGGTAAAACAACGTATTGTCTTGAAGTGGCTCATGAGCTATAAAAAGTTCACAGCCTGACAGAATCAGGAGCACTTGTACGTCATCTTCTATTCTTGGCATGTTCCAGTTAATGTTAAGTAGTGAGCAATAGCCATGAGCTGCTAAATTTCTCCTTTCTCCTATTGCTGGGAGGTTCACTAGAGAGGCAGGGAGCATATAAACTTCTGGTCTATCTCATAGAACATGTGGAACATGGACAAAATGCCAGACCACAAGACTTTATCAGATTAAACTTAGCATAAAGGTTAATGTCTCTTTTTCAAGACCGAGGACTAGCAAGAATAAAAATTATACTCAGAGCAACACAGTTATATATTTACAGTGTACAGTGTGTGCAGGGAAAGACACTGGTCGAGGCAGATGGCCGCCCACCCTGAGTCCGGTTCTGCTCGAGGTTTCTGCCTCTTAAAAGGAAGTTTTTCCTTGCCACAGTTGCCTAGTGCTTGCTCATGGTGGGATCTGTTGGGTCTCTCTCTGTAAATTTTATAAGATAAAGAGCACGGTCTAGACCTGCTCTATATGTACAGTGCCTCGAGATAACTTGTGTTGTGAATTGGCGCTATATAAATAAAATTTGACTTGACTTGACTTGACTTGACAGGAGTCGTGCTACATTCTGTTTGGTAAAATAATTACTGTACTGTATCAGAGGAGTGCAGTGCATAAGTAAGTTCACTCTAAGTATAAAGACAGATACAATGCAATTCATTTCCTTCGCTGCTGTTGAAAATCAGCCAACCTTCTGATATAAATCACAATGGCGAGTGTAAAATATTTTATGTAAAGCGAAGCATGTTTGTTTTGTTTCTGTAAAAATCTGATAATTGTTAGATTTCTTCAGAGGTAAGGTAATGGGCATGGATATTATAGATATTACATGATTAGATAAGAACCTCCATCAGTGACAGCTGAAGTAAGAAGCATTGTTAATACAGTGTTATGTATGAAATTCCTTTGATAATTCAAAATAAAAGTGCATATTATTCATCAAAGAAGGAACGGCTTTGTCTAAATTCTAATCTCTGTTGGATGTGTTTCACTTAAAGAGAGGCACATAGTGGAGAATTAGCAGTGACAGGAAAGTCTTACAACTGGATCAGAGGTGTTTATATTATTCAAATCTATTATGTATATCAACACTGCCATAATTTCTTCAGATACACAGTAAACTTAAATTAAACATCTTCGAATCAGCCAAGGAGCTAGTCTGAAAAAATCATTCAGTATCAAACAGGCTGTCACATAACCTTGTTTGAACTCTCTGAGAATTTGTGACTAAAGCATTGGAAAGTGTCCAGGGTCAGCAGAGTCTGTCTTTGTCCTGTTGTCAGATCCCATGGCTCAGATTGTCAGATTCAGTGCCTATTTCTCTTTAGAGAAAATATGTGGATCAGCTTGTTTTGTGTTTGCAAGCACAATGGTTCACTTGAAAGTGAACGCTGACTGACGAGCACTTTTTATTCACTTAGAAATAGTTTCATATATTTTTCTGTGGATCCATCTCTACAGCATATTGGAAATCTGTATCTTCTCAAAACTAATATTTTGACTTTTCCTTTTCAATATTTGGTCTGCCTTACACCTCATAGTTGTACATTGATTTATTACTCAGGTCAGTGTTAAGGGTGCATTGCAAAATTACATTTTGGTGGACTTGTAACTTGAAAATAATGCATTCATATGTACACATGTCACTTATTTGAGTACAAATTATTTATATTTCTGAGGGAAGCGAACACAACTTTCTGACTTTTGGCTACTTTGATGAATTCTGTGTTGAGCATTATCTCATTGTCTGTCTGAACATTTGTCTAGTCGGCCTCTGTCTTCTGTCAATTTTTAGGAGTTGAGGTTTCTAGGAGGACAATATTGATAAGTGCTGCAAAATCAACAGTGTTGCTTTCTTGTTTAATGTAAATAAATTTAGTTCCCAGGATAAATTCCAAGAAACACAATATGCAACATTGGCATGTATCTAATGTAGCAGAATCATCAAATTGAAATGAATCGACTTTGAATCGAATTGAAACTGAATTGGGAGATTAGTGGTGATAATCCAGCCCTATAGTGACAAAGATTGTATTTGATGTTTTGCCTGAAAGAAGCAGATCTGTTATTTATATAAAGATCCTCTATACATCACAGTCTCCTTTCCCTCAATGCTTAATCAGTCTGGGATGGAAGAAAGTGATTGTACAAAACTCGTGTGTGAATTGAGCCATTTAGTAATTCAGAAACTTTATTCATCTGATTTAAAATCCTCAAAAGGTTTCATAAGGGCTGGAAGAGATGATTTATTCAAAGTCATAGTTTCCGATCTTTAACCACAGAGAGGAGATATTTTGGTAAAACTTCCCCCAGAAAGCTCTATTGCCAATAGATAAAGGTTCTTGCATTTAGTGGCCAGTATGTCTAAGTATTGCCCAACATCCTTTGTCATCTGCAAGCTTTTATACATACATTTTTGGTATAAGGACTTGTCTATATAACCCAACAAATGCCAGTAAAAAAAGATGTTAGAATCCATTAAAAAAAAGACACAGTTGTCCAAACACTCCAATCTTATCCTTGGTAAAGGAAGCACCTTCCAGGCCATCAAATGCAATATTAGAATTAATTTATTCGAAGCTATTTATGTTCATTACTTAAGTATTTTAAAACCCAGGTGTAAAATGATGCAATGCAATGCAATTAGCAACGTCGTCTCACTCTTAGTGTCTCTGCAATACTATGTGCAGTAATATCTCCTGTGCAGTTTTGCATTTACTCCAACTTGAGTATTGCAAAAAACTTTATAATTCCTTTGATGTCTGGTTGAAGCTTCCCACAACATAGTATCCAACATCAAGGAGTCAAAGTCAGAAATGACTGCAACAAACTGCTGCAGACTTGCCATTGAAGACAAGTCTCTCAGGATAGGGCACTTTGAAGTTGTAGAATGAGGGGGCATGAGGCTATTTATCATGGTACTGTACTTATTATTAATTAGAAGGTTTGGCTAATACTCTAATCAGGAAGGAAATATATCAGGAGTGGTACTACCATTGGAGTTTCACAGCTTTCATTGTTGTTGTTCAATTTTTGACAAATGATTATGCTGAAGTGTGACTTTCTATGGTTTTATTTCAGAGAAGTCAGGGAGAAAATGGCTGATTTTCCATCTCCAGCACAGCATGCTATAATACCCAGAGGGCAGAGCGCTTGGTCAGTCAACTCCAACAATGTACAAATCCTTCATAGTGACCCTTTGTGACCAATAGATAGATCAAAACCAGAAAATAAGCTGGAGCATGTTTATCAGAGGCTCTTCAGAGCAGTGCCCTTTCAAAGCAGCTTTAGTTTGCCCCCACTGGGCAATCAAAGGGAATTAGATGTCTTTCTTTTTCTCAGAAATAAAACCCGCCTGTTTCTGAGAGTTAAATCTTTGTGGACAAACAGTAAAATAAGCAGCATCACTGAATGGAGTTTCCCTCTCCACAATTGGGATTATGGTGGGATAAAGCTTCAGTAACACTCTCGTTGTTGATGTTGTGGGGGTGGGTGCAGTGTACAACAGACTTTGTAATGGATCAGTGTGATGCTCAGTGATGCAGCATATCTTCTGCTGAAGCTTAGCGTTGAAACTTGGAATGAATGCTGAATTAATTGGCTGATACTGACTTGAGTGTATTTGTTGGAGTAATCTGATTGAGTTGTGTCAGCATGTTTGTACTGAATATATAGTATTATATATACAGTGAAAATGGGACTACTAGAAAAAAAAAAGAAAAACAAGATTCATCTCAGTGACCTCAGACAAGGGCAAACAGGAAGATATTCATTTTCCTAAAACTGACTGTTCAGTTAATCCTGCCTCCCGTAATTGCTGTTGCTTCGCTTTTACGCTATCTGGTCTTACATGAAACATTTACAGTGGCAAGGATGGCAGACTTATTACTTAAAATGCTTTGTTTTTGGAAAGGCTTAAAAAAGACAATTCCCTTCAAACTCTGTAAATCCAGAGAATCCCTCTTACTATAGCCCTATGCATCTGCAGAAATACAGTTGCTAAACTATTAACTAGACAATCACCACTTGGAAGAGGGATTTACACAATGGTCATTTTCACTTCAGTGTGAAAAATTCACCAAGGATCTTGTCAGTTCCAGTTTGCTGCATATAATCTGCACTGTTGCATTTATTTGTATTACTTTGTCTTAAAGTGGTTCAGACATACTACACTTAAACAAAATATGTAATAAAAATCAAACATGAGAGAACCGTCATGGCTGATATGGTGGACATTTAAAACTGGTAAATGCTCCACACTGAGTATCCCACTCAAGCAATTATATTTTTAAAACCTTGCTAGAAGCACTGTCCTTGAAGTGCCCACATTCATTTCCGCAGTGAAATAGCATTGTCTGCCACATTGTTACATCGTCATTCAAATTGTCTGACAACAAATACAAGGGACAGATTCAATTTGTGGTCATTCAGTGACAAAAGCCAATTTCCTCAACACTTAACTTGTCCAAGTGACCCTGCTTGACCTCTGTGATTCTATTCTTGGCTTTTTTTTCTGTTCATCTCTGGAGCTTTATATTTTGAAAAGAATATGTCAACTGAAGATGGGAGTTTGCTACTTGTTTTAGAGATACAGAAGATACATACTGTTTTTACATAATGTTTTCACCCAGAACAAAAGAGGTACTAATTTATCTTATTACGGTCGATATTTTCACATTTTAGGAGAAATGGAAAATCACATCAGTTGGGCCTGAGCATCGGTTTTTCATACAGAGTCTATGTGGGTAATCTCCCAATTATGTCTATTTGACAGTGCTGAAAACCAAAATCCGTGATGAATATGATTGATGTCATCATTCAGTTTAACAGTCAAACCATGACGCTGCCAGTTCAGATGATGAAAGTTAATTATCCAGCCGTTCTGGGATATTTGTGTTGTAGAAGGTAAGACTGGATTGCTGGAATTAATGGTGACAAGACTTTCTGAGACCTTGTCCCCTGGTAAGCCTACCTGTAGATGTGTAAAGACTAGCGAAACATTATTAAATGTCCCCTTATAAAAGTAAACCTTGCTCTAGAAACAGTTGCAATCTAACTAACCATCATCCTAAATCTCAGCTCACACTATTACAACTCAGTTAACTAAGTTGTACTTAGGAGTCGTATTAACATCAGTAAGAGAAACACATGGAGTAACATTGTAGTAGCATTTGAAAATGCTCCAAGTCATATCTTTAGTTAAATGTCTTAATTCAGGAACCACCATAGAGAACCTGAGTATACAGGCTCCACATAATTACCTCTACCTCATTTTGAGGTATGAAGCATCTGTTGGGATGCCCGTTTTAAATTATTCAGCTTTAAATTAGGTTTTTGGTTATAGAGATATGAATGCCATGAATTATTTATCAATGGTAGTTACAACTCTCTTTGGTATCTCTAGCAAAAGTATTACTTTGTTTATTATGAAGAACTAAAGCTACAAGGCACACAGTGCTTTAGAAAATGATGATTAATTATCTAGATTATCACAGAAATTGACAGAACCATGAGAGTGCAAAAACTGTTCTTATCAAAGCAGCATAGGTTATACTGAACTAATTCTCCATTTCCATTGGCACACTTGACAGTAGCTGTGATGGGATGTATTTACACTTACCGTCATATTAGGGGATGAACGACAATCTGTGTCCTCAACCACGCTGTATTGGTACAGTAAATTGAATGATTCCTGCTGCTGCTTCATGCAAGTACATGCTTTTATTGTGAAACAGGCAAGGAGACACTGACACTGACAGCTGACTGCAAACTGCTAACACGATTGTGGCATTTTTGTGCCTTTGTTTGCAGATTAAGTATTGCACTGAGGGAGTGGTAAAAGGAGATGATGCCACAGGTTAGCTCAGGTTGTCAATCTAACACACTTCTCAAATTCAGGGAATATCTCCTCATAGTCTGCTAGCTGCCCCTTCTGTGTGCGTGCTAAAAAAATCTGGTGTTTCTACACAGCCCTGTCTCTAAAATTGTGATATAAATGAAGTGGATTGGCATGATCCATTCCAGCCAATCATGGCATTCGTGCTCGTGCACATGAGGGGGGAGGATATAAATGGGGCAATGAGAGTGGAAAAAGGTGGGGATTCTGGTGCATGCTAATGCTACAGAGCAGAGATAGGATAGCCTAAGAGGAAACAGACAGAGGAATATAAATTTAAAAAGAAAGGCAATGACAGAGCCAGTAGGACAGTATTGTTTTGTCTATAAAATATAAAGTTCTATCATTTCTTTCCTTCTACTGAATTTAGCATGCTAACCAGCTAGCTGTTTCGTCACTTTGCAGTAGTGACTCACTGTAGCGTCCAGGTTGCCCTGAAGAAGTAGCACTGCTCAGAGAACATATTCTAATCTCTTGTAAATGCAACGACAGTTGAAGCTCTTGGCAAACGACCTTCACCACCACCTGCTCCCAGAACGAAACCTGCTCACAAATAGCCTCTTTAAGTGGATAGGCAGCACTGCAGTTTGAGCAAACCTCAAATCTTCAACATATCTTGACATTTGCATGGCCATCCTGTCATATGGAAAACCACTCACACACGTCTGCATCACAGTGTCTGATCACAATTGCCTCCAGTGTAGATATCCCACTGTGTGTTGAAAGTCATCATAATACATCACCAAAGGTGTCATTATGAGCTATCATTGAAACAGACTGACCGTGATCTCCACACACAGACCCTCTATAATTTCAGTTTAAGGGGAGACATGATGAGCCTCAATACCCTTGATTTTTCTTCTGATTGCATCATGCTGATTGCTCAATAGTGCAGCGACACTCTGTTATTAGTGTAGTTAGGCCAAAAGTAATTTCGTAATCAACTAAAGAGACTCAAACTTTTACATACCCTTTGATGAGGTCAAATTTCAGATTAAGACACATATATCAATCCAGATCAGCTTATTTATACAACCATGTTAGTTAACAATGACAACAACCTTTCAGTTATTCTGTTTAAGAGCTCTGTTTATTGTCACTTTTGAAATAGTAAAGGTCCACTCAAATGTATCAGGCAGAACAGAGGAGAAAGCACTGTGAGTGATGTATGATTTCCAGCAGCGACTCATGTGTCAACCTCCTATCAGCAACTTGAATCTGGATGTGCCTGATACAATTTGTCGCCCCAGGTAACACTAAGGGGGAACATTATACAGTTACTGTCGATGTAGAGCACCTGAAGCATTTTGAGATTATGAGAGTCACATGGTGGTATTTTTTTTCTAATCTTACCTGCTGATCAGAAGGAGATGGAGAGCAGTAGTATAGATTATTTTCCAAATGACTCTCTAAATGTCCAAACGTTGTTGTTGTTTTTTTTGTTTTTTTTTTGCTTTTTATCATCATTAACAATACTGGCAGGTCATTTCTGTGAGTGAGTAATAGGGTTTTTACTTTTTTCCTTACCACTATATACGTATTTAAGGGGTGTCAGCACATTTCTGTAGGTCATTTGCTCTTTACATGATGGACATAGTGCAATTCTTTAAGATATACAAACTAAAAAAAATAACCCGGTGTGTGTACAGAAACTGTATAATACAGTGACAGCTCGGGTGTACCTTGTCTTACAACACCTATATATTCAGGCCGTGGTGTCTAACTCTTGCATTGCACTGATGCTGAGATGCTTCAACATCGCACCTCTACAAATGACATGTCTTGTATTCAGCCTCACACAGGCTGCTGTGAGGTATGATGAAGTGTTCCTGCCCTGTGCTGCTCTGTCACTGTAGTCTGTATATGAACAAATAAATAGCTGCTGTGCAACACACTGCACAGCAGCTATTTACTGTGTTTGATGATAAATGTGCCCAAATCAGAAATAATGCTATTTTAACTTGAATATTGGTTAAAAAGACTGGAAGACAAATGTTCATCTTTGCAAAATAACAAGTTATCCTTTTGAAGATAAGAATAGATCACTGTTGATATAGTGGATTATGTGGATGCCAAGGCAACTGCACTTCATCTCTGCAGACATGTCTGGTTAATTGAACTCCATCTTGTTGTGCCCTTTGCACATCTCCCCTGGCTCATTCCCCACCTCGCGTAGGTTAATTGAACCACACAGACCAATGGCTCCTCTCAGATCTGCACGTAAATGGGTCGTATTTCACGGTCACATGGCAACTTTATAAGAGCATTCATGTCACAGGTAGATGAACCCTGTTTTTTATAGAGCCTTGTAATTGTGGGATAGTTAACCACTGAAGTGACAATCTGTAGCCTCTCACTCATTCAGTCATTTGCATTAATTAAGCACACCCACTGGGTTTTAGAGAGCAGGTTCAATTAATATTCAGACATATTTTCTGTGTAACACCTCAGTGGAGATGAGGCGATCACACACTGCTTTTTTAAGCCTTTGAAGTGGAAGCAGAGAACAATTCAATAAAGACTAAACATTATTCTCAGCTCTCACATTTTCAGATGCCTAAATTTGAGGTTTCACACCTATTAAACACAACATTTCAATGTTAAATGTTCAACAACATTTGGTGTTTGGATATTGCCCTGATTGTTTTTCCTGTAAGTGTATAAAACAGATCCATTTGTTAAAAAAAACTACCATTGCACCAGCTATTCTGTGATGCAGAGAGATTACAAGTAATTAAAGTATTTACTAGTCTATAATGGGGATAAGATGAGAGAACGTTGTTTATATACCACAGGGCACCATTTAAACGTGTCAGCGTCACAGACAGAATACATAACAAGAGGTTCATGGAAAGGGTAAAAACTATTACTTGATGCTCAGATTGCAGTGAGGAATTCACATTCACTGTTTGACACATGGCATTTCAAACTAAAGGAAATTACTTGTTCTATATTGATTGTGCTACTGTGGGGAAATGTTTTCAACTGAGAGGGTGACTTAGAGCCCCGACTTGTGTAAAGACTATAAAATGTCACGGCAGAGGGAGTACTGAGAAATGATTAGTTTGCTACTCATTTGTTTGACAATCAAATAAAACAAAGACAACGCTTTTTTGAAGATGGATGCTTATGGTTGTTATGGAAGTGCTAATAATTTAGCCTAGAAACATTTACAGAATAAGTTTAAATGACCAAACTTTAAAAAATCCTAACCAATTAGCCGTGATTTATAACAAGTCAGAGTCATGACAATACTTAGAGAAGGATCGCAGAGGAACAGTGATAAAACGAGAGCTAAGAGAAGAGAAGGAATTTTAAGAGCAATTACAGTAAATAGAAGACAGGAGGATATGATTAGAGGATGAGTATTGGTCCTCTTGACACATCAAAGTTGAACAGGATAGGAACTATAGTAAACAATTTAATTTCCCTGAGGGAGTCATCCCAAAGGGATCAATAAAGTCAAGTCTAAGTCAAGTCTAAGTCGTTATTAGCTAGAATTATATCCCACACATAAAGGATCTATGTTGTAGTTAATGTCCATCCAGTCATTCTGTGTTTTATTTGATGGTCTGTGAGTTCTTCGTGCTCCTTTATTTTAAAGTTGGTTGTATTGAAATCAGCAGAAAAGTTTTTTTTTAAATGATGGGTGTCAGTCTTTATGTTTTCAGTTCACTGACATGTGTCTGTCCTCTTATCTTTGTGGCTATTTTAGGGTCATTTTCATCTCTGTCTTTTACAGCAGGCTTAAAGCAATGAGAGAGTCTATTAATAATATTGGCACATTGTGTCTTATTAGTATCTGAATCAAATCCAGATTATTTAACAAGGGCCAGATGCTTTATGTATTTTTTTGGTCATGTCCTCAGATTTATGACTTTGCTGTCAGAACCAGCAAAGTTAAGCATTTTCTCTTTCAGTAGCTTCCATGAGCTATTATTAGAGTCAGCTGTCTGAAGTGACTCTGCATTTAGTTTAAGTAGTGCCATTAGAATGGCAACAAATGTGCCGACACATCTTGGCACAGTGTGGGGGGAGCTCGCTTCTGCCGCACCTTTGTTCATTACTGAAAACGGACACTCTTGGCTTTTGTACCACACCGATACGCCAGCCAGACGAGCTGAATTTATTTATGCCCACTCAAGTGCTTTCATTCCAGGTTTAAAGACCAAGTGTGGCCTTTTCTTCCCGGCCAGAGCTTTAGGTATCCATCACAAAGAGCCTACATTATAAAGATGGTGGAAATATTTTGTGGATAAGAGATAAAGCACCTGTCAGGTGTAATGACTAGGACATGAGTGCAGAAAGTCATATATTTTACTCAAGTCAAGTCAAGTCATATCAGTCAGTAAGGGCTCTAAAAGGCAAACTAGTGCATGGTTATCACAAATAATTCAATAAATAGAGAAAACATTTGGATATAATTAAGCCTGCACCAGTTATTTCAGCAAATGGCAAAAATGTGCCCAAAAAGGAAGACTTGCAGCAGTAGGAGTTGTAACTCTACTGCACTGGGAGCAAACAAGGAAGTAGTGTGATTGGATGGGTCAACAAAACATTGGACTTTGACATGGGTTGACGCTTCCAGATTCCTACTGACAGTCAAATTCTTTTAAAGGAATTAGTTCAACACTATAATAATGACTATGAAATAATGGACAATGCTACTCTAATATGTGTCAATTAAATATAGAGACAGAGACAACAAACAGCAGCTAGTTAGCTTAGCTTAGCACAGAGACAAAATGGGGTGAAACAGCTAGCTGCACTGTGCACTGTGGCTCTAACCGGCTGCCAGTCAACCAGCGCAGACTCCCAAGAAGTTACTGCCTCTAGCTAAGAAATAGTTCCTAAACTTTAACCAATGTCAGATCAGGAAACTGTGATTTTTCCAACAGTTTTGGAGGCACAGACACTGTTGTCTGGTCGAAAAGGTCAAACAATCAGAAAATGCTCATATGATATGTGTCGTTCTGGAGGGCAGTTACAAACCTTGTATTTTGTTGTTTACTCTGGAGGACTTGTTGATATATTTTTACCCCCTTTACCCCTAAAACTCACCCAAAATGTTTCAGCACACACAGTCTCCCTGAATTCTCTCAGTCACTGTCCTGCAGCTCTCTGTGGCTGTGGCTGCTCATATCATGTATTTAAAAAGCCTTGCTGCCGGCAGACAAGGCTACCCAGACCTACAGGGCAGCAGGAAGACAAAATTTAACCCTACACCACAGTATGTGTCCCGTCTCTACAGTACTCCTGCTCTGGGCCAAGTGAACTGGCCACCGTTAACGCTCAGACTTGACTTTTCTTCCTTCCGGCTCACTGGTGATGGAATGACCTCCCAGCTCCAGTCACGTATAATTCCCTGTTGTAGGCATGAAAACCCATCTCTGCAGGGAGCTCTTCACCTCCTCCTCAACCTCTCCTTCCTCTGGTCATGCATGAATCCGCAGCTGTCTTACAAATGAAATAAGAAAGAGACATTTTTACTGGATAGTTAAAAAGACACTTTAAATAGATATTATATTATTTGTCATTAATATAATATTAATAATCTGTTTCCTAAAGAATTTTTATTACTTTAGGGGTGTTAAGACATTTCCAAGCAGTAAAACTCATCGTTTTTCAGACTCACTTCTCTAGTCTCTTGTCTAGTTTCACATCTTTGAAGTTCAGTTCAGGTGACTTTCTCTGCAGTATGTGAGTGCAGTCAAAGTCTTCTGGTCTGAAAGCTGCTCTTTTCCACAGAGGGTTGTGTGTGTTGGCCAAGCAAACATTCAAGTCCACAGACTTCTCATGAGAACCACTGTAGCACGAACACAATATGTCCTCTGGCCTGTTGTGTTTGGGAAACGATAACCACAGAATGTTTAAAATGAGGAGAAAACAAATGTCTCTGCTTCCACAATGAACAAGTTTTGTGTTTTTTTTTTGTTTTGTTTTAACTCTGGCAGTGCTTTTTCCAGGAACTGTCTTCTGCAGCAAAGTTGCTGTTTTGGCCTGCATGTTTTGAAAGTTTTATTTTATAATTCATACTGAATGAGAATGAAAGAGACTTTTCTCTCTAATGTTTGCAGCGCTCTGTCCTAGAGTTAAATACCCCACTGACCTTTCTACAATCTGGATTTTTCACCAAAAGGGAAATTGGACTGCAGTAAAGCCTGTAATCCTTAGAAAAGGTCAATGACATATCTATGACAGGAGTAGTGTGTATACTTTTCCCAACATTTACTTTATCTTACTTTAGGAAAATGAAAAAGTTGACTTCGCCATTTTTCTGATGGTTATTGGAATAAAGAGCATGGTGGCATTAAAGACATGATTCTTTTACCATTTTATGGCAACAGACTTCGCTCCATCCCACATGGTGCTGACCCACGAATGGAAGTATTATTAACTCACTTCTTGAATTGTGAACCTGACATCAGTCTGATTGAGAAACATAATGAAGAGATGGATCCAGAAGTGCAAGAGTTATTCCACTGCAACGAGGATCTGATAACTGAGTCAGATTTAGATTTGAGGGACATTTTTTAAATATACAATCTGTTTGATACCCAAGTTTTTTTTTCTTTCGTTACTAACATTATTTAGTGTCAGGCATTTTTGTGTTTTGCTAATAGACAGTAACCTATGTATCTATAACATAGCCAGTTCCTTCCATAAAAGACATTTGAAATTGGACATATTTGAAATAGAATATTTCTTATAATTTGTACAGATGGCTAAATTATTACATTTATTGCATAAAAGGTTGATTAAATGTTAAGGGAAAATGTAAACAGATATTACTCAGTTAAAGGTGACAAATTATCAGCTCCTTTTTACACTGATGAGCAGTAAAACACTGTTCATTGGTTTATTAATTGAGAGAGAAGCATCTGTGCGGTTTAACCTGACTAAGAGAAGCTTCGAAGCGTTAAGGTTTTTGTGAAGTAATTTGGTTTCATACACTCCCTTTGGTGTAAAGTCCTAAGTACTGTATGTGGAAAAGCTGTGGATTGTGATTTGAAATGGATTCTTTTCACATGGTGGATTTAACTTGTCAGTATTTCATGGTCAGCTCGCAGTAGTTTAATCCTGACTGAGGGAAAATGACGAATGCTATGAAATGATGAAGGTAAACCGGGCTGCCAGTGGCTGTTGTTTACAGACTTCCCTGTTGGTCCAGGTCTTGTAGTTCAGTGTAGCAGGAGGAGTGTGATTTTCCTGATGCTGTGGGATGTTGTTGCCCTGGGCTGTACACACATGCATTAATTGTTATGAATCTTTTCCGTCTAAAATGACAGCCTGAGTAAGACAGGATCATGTGATTTTAATGAGTGTATAATTCACAGCTGAAGGCAGGCAGGCGAGCACTTGGCCACAGATATGTAAGATTATATATTACAACACTGACACAGAAAAATGTGCCACAATATGGGCTGTAGCCATAATCTATGACCAGGTACAGCTGGGTAAACTTCATAAATCAGTATTAGAAGTTCATGGCATCTGCCTCCCTCATACTGAAGGAGAATTTTCTTAATATATTGCTGATATTTGTTCACCTACACATTTTAAGTTTATTTTAGATTTTGTTCAGATCTTGTTGGTCTAAAGCACAGAACATTAAAAAAGAAGCATTAAAAATATAGTTTAGAGCCTGTATTGACCTTTTCTTTCACTTACAGCGATTACATTGGAAACAAATTAAGTTTCCTAAACTTTTCCCAAAATAAGATACTAAAACACTTTGTAGAGCTGAGACTAAGGAGTCAGGTGATCATTTCTGTGGCTCTGTCACTTTAATGGACACCTTTAGAATACAAGTAATCGTTTCATCAATTGTTAATATGAGAATATTGATTATAGCAGCTTTAAGTTTCTTGTGAGATTAATGTTCTTCAAAGTGAATAAAACGCAATACACCACTTTTACATTTTAATTTTATTTCCCCTGTTTAAGTTAAAAAATTCAATAATGCAAATGTCTCTTTTTCCCTAACTCCTAAAGGCACTAACCTGTCAAAGCAGGGCCATTTGGACTATGAAATCTATAACACGGTTAGGGTGAACATCCTCTGTCCGCCGTATGACTAATTTGTTTTTTTCATGGCTATTTAAAGATAATACATTCAGTGGGGCGAGCGGTGCACCGCTAGTTTGAAAAGGGCTGAGAGAAGTAAAATATGGCAGAGTGGAGTCCAATTGATAGAGGTATTTCTGTGCTTAAATTCACCCTTTTTGTCCTGAAAGAATTCTGAGGCAGTACTCCCGATGAACTCTGTGTGTAATTATGTTGCCTTTAATTAAAATACTTTGTTACATTTGAAAAGGCTTTGTCCTGAGGAAGGGCAGATTGTCTAGGATGTTAGAGTTTGAGCTTTAATACGGCTCAGGTACAGAGACAAATGTCTGGGGATGTACTTTTCCAGAGTTCATGGTTGAGCGGTGCCTGTCAAACATAACTCTGATTTAAGAATAATAGGACAGAAAAACACAAAGATCCTTCAAACCCACAAGTTTTGACCAGCCTTTTATGTATGGGTGTGATGTGCAGGTAAAGCTTATAAAGCTGCTTTTTCAAAAGGTAAAAAGAAATTGTCTCCCACAGACAAAACATTCACTAATGGCTTTGTCATTTTTTCCTCTGTTTTAAGTCCAGAGTTCTTTATCATGTTTGTAGCACACAGATTTCTACAAATCAGCTGGGAGCATTATAATGTGTAGAATTGGGTACTAGAATTCAAAGTGACATTTTCCTCCACTAATTGGCTTTTGAAGTGAGTAATAATGTTCTTTTTAGGCAGACTGAACAGATATGACATGAATGATTTTAGTCACAGTAGTTGTGGCGTCAGCAGGTAAACACTGATGTTCCACTGTCTGTTTGCTGTTACTATGTTGTTGTTGTTCAATGCTGACGTCCACGATGGAAAGAAACAACAAGTCTGCAACACGTCTGGGACATGATTCACCCCTATTAGAATCAATATTAGTGTGGTGTTAAAGTGAATTATCCTCAGAGTCATGTAAAGCAGCCTCATTAAACCATAAAAAGAATGTGTTTCTGACATCAGACAGTATCTTAAAGTCGATCTTAAAGGAAGAATAAAACATTTATTATACTCTGGAGAAATTAGCATGTTTTAAAATTCCTCCCACAATGTTCCAAATCTGTCTGTTCTCTCATTTAGCAACATTTCTGCTCTGTTTTATAATTCTTTAATTATCTGTAAGTTATTCCCTGCCAATATGACGAGCTGATGTTTGTCGATCGCGGCTTCTGTCTCAGGTCGATGCAAATTAGGTAGGTTGTGTATGAAAAATTCAAATCGATTAAATGCAGTTGTATCACAGAAAACCCAGGGGTGCACTTTGTAGAGGCTGTTGAGTGTCTGTGCAGCTCTGAATCCATACAGGAATGATAAACAGTAATTCATTTTTACTGTAGACAGTGATGGAAGTTGGCCATAACCACTATTTGGAAACTGCTGGAATTAACTGTATATAGAGTAGTTAAAAGTAGCTGTACTCCAACCAGCTACAACAGTAAAATGCTGCTCATATGTTAATGCATTAGTATTAAAATAGACAATTTTTCTGCAGCATGAATACTTTTATTTTGATACCTCAAGTACATTAAGCTGATAATACTTAAGTACCTACTTGTATTGCCCTCCTTACTTTTATGTTAATGTATTCAGTAAAGGATCTGAATATTTCCTCCACCACTTCCAGTTTCTAGCCAACAGCCTGTGTTGTGACTTTGCATTGCCTTCCTTATTTTAAGTGTGTGCCCCACCTTTGCCACCCCAGTCAAAACGATTGGGACGTGCCTGCTGCCTGATTTAAGTTTTAATCAATAGAGCTTACTGGATAAAAGAATCTCCTGCAACAGGGTTTGAATAAACAAGAGGCAGTTCCCCTCACAAGTTCAGATTCACAAGTAGAACTTTTAGAAGTTTTAATCTCTAGTGAGATGAGTGAACTTTAACAAGCGTCAAGGTCTTTTGCAATCGGCCGCTGTTGTTTTTAAGTCTCATCCGCCTCACTCCTCACACACACCGTACTGATATGTAAGGACTGCTGAAAGGAAGGTTCAAAAAGCCACTGCGGAAACAGAGCTGCAAAGTACAGGGAGGGTGCAGTGATATTCCTGAATTTGCACTGACAAATGCCAAGAAACTATCTCAGTAGATAGTTTATAGATATGAGGTGGCTGAGGAGGCCAAGTTAGCTGATTGCAATAGATCCGGATGTTGTTTAATAAGTTTGCTGAATTGCCTCGTGTCACCCACTCTTTTATCTTTCCCACTCTCCCACATCCGCTCCCTCTCCTCATTCTAATATGCTCTTGTGGTGAAATCAAAACACAATTGAAAAATAACTCTGTTCTAATTATGAGCTTGCCACGTGGGAGCGCATGGAGTAAATAATGTATTTTTCGTTAGCTGCACTGATGTTGGCAAATACAACAGATGATATTCAATATAGTTAAAAATAGAGTTTTTTTTTTTACTTTTGTCTCAGGCAAAGGGAAAGTTTAATTTTGTCTCTTGAAGTACAAATTCACAGGCCATACATATTAAATAAGAGACAGTGTGAGAAAGTAGCCTGGAGGTAACAGATATCAATACTTGTACTCTGATTGAGATATAACACATATACTTGTTATTCCTGCAATGGACCTTAGCTCCCCTTTGAAGGAATAATTTGTTATTTTGGGAAATAGGCTAATTTGCTTCCACTTTTTGAGATTAGTTAAATGAAGAGATAGATACTACTCTGATAACTGTCCGTTTAATATAAAGCTGCAATCAACAACTCATTAGCGTAGCTTAGCATAAAGACTGGAAACGGGGGAACAGTTAGCCTGGCTCTGTCCAAAATTAACAAACCCACCAGCACCTGTAAAGCACCCTAATAAATGGTGTACCTTGTTTTTTAATCCATACAAAAACTGAAGTGTTTTTTACATTGTAACATTTGTATGGATCAAACAAGTAAGACATAGCGTGTTAATTTAGTGAACATAAGAGATGCTGAGAACTGGCTGCTGACTGCTGCTACAGATTTAAAGGTACTACCGATCTTCTCGTCTAAATCTTGGCAAGAAAGTGAATAAGTGCATTTACTAAATTTTTAACTATTCTTTTAATCAGATAAAAACATAATGTTTACCCTCTACGTTGCTAACCATTGTTGACCATTGTAAATAGTAAGTTTTTGGTTGATTAAAAAAATACTGCCGGTAAGTTATGGCTGAAATCAGGTGGCTTTGAGATTTGAAGGCCTAAGGCAGTTAAAGGCATGTGACTGATGTATCTTTTTATATACAGCATTCTCATTACTCATTAGCTTCGAGTGGGATGTATAGTAAGTAAAGTGCAAAAGCAAGGGCTACTGGTCTGTCACAAGAGTTGTGTAACAGTTGTTAAAATACAGACCAACCTGTTTTTGCATCTCTTGATGATTTTTGATAAAGCAGTATAATTGGAAATGGAAATGTCAGAAACCAAGAAACATGAAAATCAATAGGCCGAAAGTGAAAAAGGAATGAAAGTGATAAATGGATAGAAAAGAACCAGGAGAAATAAAAGAGGAGTGAATACCAGAGATCATGACATTAAACTGAGACCAAGACCATGAAAAGAGTCTGGTTGCCATGTTTCATACACTAAGTGTAAATAAATGTCATGAACTAACATTTGAGTTGGCAAAATGAAATGACAGTGATGTTCCAGAGAGACAGGCGCAGGTTGAGTATGCATTAATTGGAACAGAGAATAACTGAATTATTTTCATGCACAGACTGTTAATTACTCATTTCTTGAAAGCCTGCTGCTCCTATGTGCACAGGATTATTAGCTTGATGTCATTCTCAAGTGTGAGAAAAGGGTTAAAGAAAATATCATACAATTAGCTCATACCCCTTTTTGGGAGATGTTGTTCAGAAATTTGAGAGACTGTATGTTTTCTGTGGCAAAACAAGTCTCCCCAGCCTCTAGTTTTATTGCACTTTTGTGTCCTTTTCATCAGCCTTTTGCCCCAGTTTTAAAAAGTTTAGCCTCTGACTGTGTTTACTGTTTAACTCTAATGTCCTGTATGCTCATTTGTTTTTTTTCCAAATCCTTAAAAAAACAAAAGCTCAATCACAACACAGTATTTTAACATAATTATCAAAACTCAAAGCCACCAATCCTTCTGAAAACATTCAAAAATCAATATAATCCTTCTTCCACTATTGGAAAAAAGCAACAGAGAAAACAAAACTATTGCAGAATGCCATTACCAGAGGATGTATTTGTGAGGGCTATCTGGTTCCAAAACCACTTTGAAAACCAACACAGGAAACCACACAGGAAACTGAAATGGGAAAATAGTCCAAACTGTGACCAATCACCACAAAAAAATAATGTGTTCTTTCATTGCAGAACTTTTCAGGACATTTCAGTTTCAGAAGTTATACGGAGACCTCAGGAAAAGCAGAGGAAAAGGGTGATGTGTGGCCACGACCTATTTCTAAGCTTGACAAAGTCACAGAAAACTTTAAAATCCCTTCAATTTGAACCATTTTATTTTTGCACTGCTGCTCTCTTACAATGGCTCTGTGGCTGCTGTCCATAGTGTGATTCATGTGTGTAGTGTGTTGTATGACGACACTGTAATACATCAATCTTTAAACAAACATGTTGATATGAAAATGTTTCTGGTACTGTGGCTCTAACATTGAAGCCAGCATCAGTAGTAACACTGGAGGAGATGTATTTTTTGGCAGGAAGTACAGTCAGCTAATGTGTGTTGTCTCACTGAGTTACTTCTATTTAATTCTTTTTGTATTAAAGTTGGTCTTAACAAGATGAGACACTGTTGCCACCAAGTGGTTTGGAAAAATAGTGTACAAGATTTGTCAGAGCTGTTACAGAAATAAATGTGGAGGGAATGGAGTAGTCTGCCAGCTGAAATCTTTCCTGTAGACTAAATGTAAGGCTTGGTCATGTAACTTCAGAATAGCAGAATACAAGGACAGTGTTTTGTCAGGTCTGGTGATACAATCAAAATCAGAAAAAGGTGCTAATCCAAGGCTTTAAAGGTAAACACAAGGTCAGACTGTGTAAATCCCTGCCTCTGCAAACTGTCAGGCAAAGACAAGTAACTTTATAATCAAGCACAACAGAAGCTCATTCATCAGAACTCGGCAGCTCTCAGGATACTACAATCACATTTACAGCTCACACTCACTATTCAGTACAGCTGCTAAGTGAAATAGGCTAAGGATGACACCCATAAGACCTAAAGATCAGATTTTTTGGGCCACTTCAGGGCAGCAGAAACAATTTGTGAACTATGACATAATAAACCATAATATACCAGACAAACAACCATTCACACTCACATTCACACCTCCCACATCTTTGGACTGTGGGAGGAAGCCACGCAGGCACAGGGAGAACATGCAAACTCCACACAGAAAAGCCCCGGGGATCAAACCTGGAACCTTCTTGCTGTGAGGCAACAGTGCTAACCGCTGCAATACTGTGCCGCGCATACAGTTGTTCGCTTATACATCTAGCAGATACGGAGCGACATTATCATTTACTCTTACCACCAGATGAAAACAAGTCCAATATTTCAGTGCTGTATTTAGGCAGTTGCTAACCGTTTCGTGTGGAGCATGTAGTGAACAGTGGGTTTTGGGATTTTTTTTTTTTTTAATGCAAACAGCTGCTTGAGAACTGTGAGAGTAAAACAAAACAGTAAAGTGACAGGCCACATAGCTAAACAATGAGCTGAAACGCAGTATAAAGCTTTGTAAATCCGAGGTGAGCTGTAGATTCAGATGGTAATTCTCTGTAGGTTCATCTCAGAAATACTGTGTATAGCTATAAGATAAGATAATCCTTTATTAGTCCCACAATGGGGAAATTTACATTGTTGCAGCAGCATAAGTGATTGAAAAGATAGAAAAAGACATAAATATGAGTAAAGGCAAGATAAAAACAAGATAAGGCTATAAAAAATATACACAACAGTATAAACATGACAATGTAATAAAAATATTAACAGAAGAGCAATATACACAGGACTTTATACATAGAGACAGAAAATGAACTAAATACAGATATTGCACATTTGAAAATGCAATTTCACACAGTGAATGACTGATAGCAGCTGTTTTGGATTAATTAAAGTGCAGAAACCTAGTGAAAAATGATCCATGTGAGTGTGTGGTGTATTAGTAGCAGTGCTGGTTGTAGAGTCCGACAGCAGCAGGAAGGAAGGACCTGCGATACCTCTCCTTCACACACTTTGGGTGAAGCAGCCTATCACTGAAGGAGCTGCTCAGTGCTGTCAGACTGTCCTGCATGGGGTGGAGCTCATTGTCCATCAAGGTATAGAATTGAAGCCAAGTTCTAAGAGGTTTTAATAAATTCAGTTACAAATGGCTATACAGCACACAGTTGAAATAAATGTAGTATGGCTGAAAATAATTATTGGATTTATAATTGATTAATCTGCTGTTATTTTCTAAAAGATTATCATTTGGTCGATAAAATGTCCAACAATAGTGAAAAATGTATATCCCACTGTCTCAGATTCCAATGTGACGTTTTTAGATGTCTTGTTTCATTAGACCAACAGTCCAAACTCCAAAGATATTCAGTTTAATATCACATAGGACAAAGAAAGCAAAAAATCCTCACATTTTAGAAGCTAGAAACAAATTTTATAAGATTCACTTGATTTTAAAATAGCTGCCTGTTATTTTTTCTGTTAATTGATGAATTTATTCTTACATGTGTATATTATTTAAGTTCAAGAAGGTGGATTTAGGCACACAGGTTTCTTCACAGGAGACAAGCAGCAGGGGAGCCTTGAGCCACCCAATGAACCCTCGCTGAAGCGTTTCCATGGTTTTAGACATTTGATGGACAGCTGAGTTTGGGGGTGAGGTCTGAAGGTCGTCCTCACTGTTCCTTCCCTCTTGTGCTCCACGCTCACACTAATCACATCCTCAGCCTTGACAGATCATCCATCTCTCTCATCCCATGCTGTATTCGCTCCTCCCCCATCCTTGTCTAGAGAGGGCGAGAGGGTCGTGACCTCACCAGACACACAGAAACTCAGCGTCATGCATTTGTGGTAATTAGCCACTGAACCTGTGGCTCTGTTAAGGAACATGTTCAGCCCCGGGGATCATTTCATGCAGCGCTGAACAGACTCCAAACACATCGTAAAATAGACTTGGAATAAGTCATGTAGCCCCTGTTTAATCACGTTATTTTCACTTATTATTATATTGGATATAGTCTCTCACTGAAATTCTTCAAAGATGTTTTCAAAGATGTTAAAGACTCATAACCAGTTGTGACCAATTGTGATTAATGCTGCAGATTGCAGTACAAGGTGCCTCTCTAATCAGCACTAACAGACTGCTGGGCCGCATTCAACATCTGCTCACTGACTAAAGCATTGACTCTAATATCTCGTCTAGATTGCCAGGTCCCTTCTCACCGTGGCGTCCTCAAATTACTGTTCTCATTGTGCTCGATGTGTCCTCGTAGCGGTCCCTCATTTCTGACCCTCATTGTAATGCCTGAAGTGCAGGAAAAAAATTGTCAAGTCATGTCAAGCCTTAGAGATAGCTGTAAGAAGAAGTGTGAGACATTACATCACTGGCCTAACGACAGTGGTCGGTGAGGTGACATTCACGACAAGAACATTGCCTGCAGTTGCGTCATTGACTCCTCTTGTTTTTGTTGAAGACGGTTATTTTCAGATCCTTGTATCCTTGTATAAATATTGTTTTCGTGAGTAATCCTTTTGTGTCTGCTGTTCCTGAGATACATCTCACAACTCTTAGAGGAGGCAAATATTTGCCCATCATTAATTTGCCAGAAAGAAATTACTTTCACAGACACTAGTGGCTACAGACACTGAAGCTATTACAGATAAAGATTTTGATCATAGCACATAGTTATGGTAAGTCTTTTTTTCCCCTAAAGTAAAATCAAACACTGATCTGGAATTATGATTCTCCTCCACAACAGCTAAATGTATTTCTGCTTTTTGAAATAATTCAGAGGTGAGGTGAGGTAAAAGTGAGCATTTAGCTCATAGCACTGCTGTGTCGTCTCATAGGACTGCTAGCATGGCTGTGGACTCTTGGTGTAGTTGTTTTGCATTCATACATTTTCATATTTTATCTTGTAATGTCAGGTTCTAAGTTTAGTTCAGTGATCTCAGTTTAATGTCTTTAAATTGATGGAGATGTTGTAAATATGTGAGCTATTATCCTGTAAGCACAACTGATGCATGAACTGAAGTATTCATTAAAAATCAGTTCAGAAGTGCTAATTCTCCAATATTATAATAATGTCATTACCTTCCACCTGGAGTGCAGTTCATCACAGCTGACTAACTGTGTGTCAGCAGGTCAATTATCATCATCACCTGCAGTTAGGATCATCATTAAGATAAAGACTAAAAACAGTGGTAGCTGACATTGAACTGGTGTGTGAAACTTGATTTTGTCAGCAAGTGCAAACAGCTCTGTAGAGACAGACATGAATCAGCAGTAGTGGCTGCCAAAATGACTGACAAAGTCACTCAATAACAGAGCGATAGCTGCTGAAGGTTGACACTTAGGCCACATCACATAAATGTTGAGTGTGAACAAGCACTGAGAGAGTCGGCTCAGTCCGAGGCCTGGCCTCACACTGTGGCATCAGAATGAGTTTTTTGATTCATATGGAAAAATGTTGTTACCAGAATATGCAAGAATCTTTCTTTATTTTTAATTACTTTTCATAACTGTTCCACACAAGAACATGCTGAAGGAGATTCTAATTTGCTAATTAATAAAGTGGAACCTGGAAGTCAGACAAAGGTGCTTTTGAAACTTAAAATATGTCCTGGTGCGTGCTGCTTTCGCCTTGAATTGCCCACAAATTGTAGCCATCGGAGGAAGAGGCATGTACACTAATCCACACATTTATATTTATGTATGTTATTGAAGAACTCGGGTATCATCTGTGTGAAGCAAATCTTTCTTCAAAAATACATACTTTCCGCACCCAGCAATATACAGAGAAGTGTCACTTTTTAAATGCTTTTACATTTCACTTCCTGATGTACCTTATAGTCAGGGACATAAGAAGAGCAGACCTGTTCATCTGCCTGCTCTTTAAAACATTTCTGACAGTTTCATGATGAGGGGGGACATCAGCTCGGGCTCGTACTTTCCTAACATGTTTACAGCCTCCCATCTTCACACCTTATCTCACCCACTTTTCTTGCTTTTGTTATGCCTTCACACAGCCGTGGCCAGAGGCATTATGTTTCTGGTTGTCCACAGCCATTCTTGTGACCGAGATATCTCAGGAACACCTCGAGGGAATTTCTTTAAATTTGGCTTGGATTTAGGGATTAACTGGTTTGAATTTTGTGATCAAAGGTCAAAGGTCATTTTGAACTTAAGAACTTATACACTAATCATGACAATTAACACAAATTAAGACACAAATATCTAGGATAAGATTATGAAGTGATGACATTTTACATCCAAATGGTCAAAGGTCAGCTTTACTGTTATGTCATAATGTTTTCCAAAAGCACTTTCTGGCCATTATTCAACACTGTATCAGGAACAGAAGGGGGAGGTTGGGGGGGGACCAAAGAAGTACAATTTGAGTTTATTATTTCCGTTTGTTTCATGTATTATAGGATAATGAATGGAAACTCCTAAACCATGAGAGGTGGTAATAATAATTTTGCGTTATTTCCAGAGAATTCTGTTCACTTGCAGATCCTAACCTGCCCTGTCTGTTTGAGTTGGGAGAAGCATACATCAGGCTATAAGCTGTGGACGTTCCCTGTTCCCATTTCAGTGAATCAGCAGTGTATGAAACAATCCCATCTGCTGCACCGCCTGCCCCTTTTTATTGTTCTGCACATTTCTGCCCCCGTAATGCGGATTCATTTTGGTGTGTATTGATTCTGTATGAGATGGGGAGCTGGTGTTTGGCAGCTGCATCTCAGGAGGAGGGAAAGCAGAAAGTGTTTTTAGGAATGAGTTTGAGTGGATCTCATACTCAAAAATCATGCTATTATCTGAAAACGAGAAAGTGTTGCCAGCATGGGGATTAAAATAAATAACAACGGTCTAAGATGACTTGACACACGCAAGTGTTGCAGGATGGTCCCCTGGCTCAGCAACAAGTCATCACTGTAACCTAGCAACACCACTCATAGTTTAATTAGACTGACTAGATAGCGAGGAGCTTGTTCCTGTATTGTAATCTCCTTTAGCACGCTCATGGTCATGTTGCTGTTTCTGAATAATGTCATTGAAATATATTTTCTTTGTGTATATTCAGCTAATGACAGTTTTGAGAGTTTTATTCACTAAACAAAAGCTCTGTTTTTCCATGTTCTATTCTATCTGTGTCACTGGAAAATATAACCATTTGATGAATGGGAAATATAGTCAGCAATATTTTTGTGGGACCAATGTCATGTGTTTTTGAATGATTATATATCTAATGCACATTTTTGAACAAATGAATTCAAATCATATTCACTCACACTGTTTGAGGATACAAAGCTCTTTCGGACAAAAGTAGCAAGAGAAAATGAAAAAAAGGATTTAAATGAGGTCTTTGATTGATCCTATTGACTTTATAAATGTCTCCCTGCTCCCCCTGAGAGAACATGATCATTCCTCAAAGAGCACAGAGCGACTAATTACCCAAATTATCTCATTGGCTCATTAGCTTCTGACGGCAGTTTACTCTGGCTAGGGCACTTTTCAACCAATGTTAGAAATTACACTGTCAGACTGTCACTCATGCTTTGAAATAACTGTACAGCTGAACAAAATTGAATAAAAATGAATTTAGTGCATACGGTATGCGTGAGCTAATTAGCATCTGTTTCACATTTTGCTTCATATTATTCCCATTAAAAGTACAACAAATAGGCTGCATAGAGTTAATTTATTGTAGTGCAGTTGATGGTAGGCACTCGTTTAAAAATGAGAAATATGCAACATGTTACCCCACAAACAAACTGACCATGTTTTCTACCCTTTATAAAGTGCATAGATTATATTGCAGTCCATGTAAATGAAGAATAAAGCTGATGAATGTAGTGACAGCTGTGTTTACTTCACTGTCCATCAAGTTAACGATAACCTCGAACAAGCTGTCCAGACCGTCACCTACACATTCATGCCTGTGCATTTGTTTAACTGCTGTGCTTAAAGTGGCCTTGAGTAGCGATGACGCTCTGCCAGCTTCCCCGCAGCTCCACACTCAGGCAGAACAGTCAACAACATAAGATACCTGATAAAAAATTTATCTCAGATATTCCTGCCGATTTTGCTGACCCGTTGACCTTTTCTCAGTTGCTGCCCTCAGGTTTGAATTTCCACTTATACAGATCTGGTGAAATGGGGATAAGAATGACATTTACTGAACAAGTTCATGTTCCCCAAAGGACTTGTTTCTCATTTAGCCATTACATGAGTTTTAGTGACACTCATAGGCCAATTAAATTATTAACTTTGAGCACATGTAACTAACAGCAAGATCATACTTGATTGATTGAAATTGAAATTGATTTTGGTGCCCCTGTGGCCCTTTGGACAGATATTGCATAATATACCAGGGTGATTGCCAAGAGATTTCTTGAGCTTAATATTGCTTTAATTTAGGTAGTCTGCTTGTTCTGTGTGATTCTGAGTTAAGCTCTCAGACACTATTATATTTTAGGCCCAAAATCAGTATGTTGTTCATGCTGTGCAGCACTAACTTTGTATCCTGATTTGCCCTCTCGGCACACAGAATAACTCCTCTCAGAAGTTGAATTTGGTCAATCTGAACTTCCTCTCTTGAATGAGAAATGCAGGGAAACTGACCTAGCCTTCACTTCACATATAAAATGCTCTTGTAAAACATGTAGTATATCTAAAACTGAGTGCAAAACATGTTTTTTGCATCAACACCTTGGAATTTCAATGCAGCATTTTCCTTCAGTTAGCAGCAGTAAACATGAAAACCAATAACACATGTTTTTTTCACCTCTCCAGTGGCTCAAGTGATTGAGTCTCCACTCAACAAAATAATATGTTATGATGTATTTTTCAGTTTAAGTGCTTATTTTATGCACTTAGGGATGAGCAGGTCAGGCAGGTCAGGGAGGGCTGCAATACATGTTGCTGCCTTCAAACTACACAGATAATTGCAGAGCACTTAATCCACAGTTGTTGGTATCCAGCTCAGAGAAATGTCATCAATCAACATTTCTCAATGAGGGTTTCTCCTCCACACCCAAACATCTTTCATATAATAATTTAATAGGTACAGCAATGTATTTGATCACGCGTATGTGACATTTAAGAGAGAGTCCCTTTATAATCTATTGGTATAGTGACCCAGACATCTGTCCAATTATTGCATGAAATTTAAAACTATGCACAGATTTCTTAACCATAATGATATCAAACTCTACTACTCTGCTTTGCTGCTTGAATAACACAAATGTTTATCTTTGGCATATCTCTCAAAATTTTCAGTTTTTATTAAATCACTAGTCTCGATGGACACAGGTCAGTCCCCCAATCACATGACTGTTTTATTTTAATGTTGACACCAATGTTAAAACTTTAACGTCACAACATATTTCCAACATCCAGCGTGACTCTTCATGCTAACTCATAGTTTAATGTTTATGTGAGTTCCATCCATCAGAGTTTCCCAAGATAATTTCCCTAAAACTAAGAGTCTGTCCCAAGAAATTTCATGAATACTAATGTTCCGCTTCCTCGCTTCATAAGCCCCGGCTAATGCCCTTTCTGGAATATTCCTTTGCCTTTGATAGGATTAGAGTTGTGTGTTTAGCAGGATAAAACGAATGAAGCACATAAAGTGCAAAGGCTGCATTTATAGGCCAGCCTTCACCAGAATTTAAAAGGCGGAAATATCAATTGAGGCCAGAGGAGTGGGTTAAGATCGATTTTAGCACTTCCACTGATAATGTAAACGACAGTAAGGGAATTACATAAATCAGTCATGGAGAATGACTTTGTTATGGTGGCAATATTCATCATTTTTAGGTCAAACATGACTTTTAGTGCTGTACAAGTTTTGACACAGACTTGGCTTTGGAGGTCTGATTTTTTTTTTGAAGCCATCTTATGTAATTAAATGAGATAAAAGGCTGTTTCATCAAGATATGATGAAATCTATTAATTAATATGTTCTAAAATTAAGGCCCTGAAACAGGAATGACCATATATATACTTAATGATGCTGTGCTGTGCAGTTTCTTCTTCCAGCTTCCATTAGGGATGAGTATAGAAGACACCCTGTTTTTTAAAGAAAATATAGCTGCAAAAAGATTTGCTAGTAATCTTTATGAATTGGACCATCAAAGGTCTTTCAAAGTGTTTATTAATGTCAACTGTCTCCAAAAAAAAACAAAAGCAAAACATGTTTATGAAAACTAAAAATCTTCATGAAGCAGCTCTGCTTATTCCCCAAAGTAAATTAAGAGCTATAAACCAAAGTATACCTCATTACCACGATCACTTAGTAAATACCAGCCCAACTTGCTTATTTAGGGCAGTGCTATTAGCAGCGCCTCCCCCCTGAAACACTTTCCACTAATGAAAAGGTGTCATGTTAGCTTAGACCATGATGGATCGACAGAACACAACCTCTGGAGAGATCTCTGGCACGGCCCGGCACAAGGCGGGGTGGGGGGTGGGGGGTTGTTGCCTCTGCCAGTCCGAGGAGCGGAGGCACGTCTCTGCCAGAAAAAGGCCCAGAGATGTGATTGATGCTGCTGAACCCCAACCTCCAGGCAAAGCTCAATCTGGATAAGCTGCTCTTTGTATCACTGGCAGCTCCAATATCAACAATTTGCTGATGGAGTCTGGACAAGCAGACATGATAATATCTCAGTATCAGGACTGGCTAAAAATATTTACATTTACATTTCTGTTTAGTATGTTGTCTTTTGTAGTTTGAGCTGGTATATGAATGATATGAATTACATCTCTTTTGAAAATTGGGACAAAGTAGGGACAAATTCAGTGACTTCATCACATGCAATATGCTTTAGAGCACTGTGTTTTAACTGCAGTTATCATGCCTCCTGACAGATAAGAAATGGATAGCAAAACCTGTGATCCTTTGTGATAACATTTCCCCTTTCCAAGCCCAAAGCATCCTAATTAGTTTTCCAGGGCTGTAACTCACCGGCTGTCTCACTGAAATCCCAGTGAAAGTTTGGATTTGGCTGCTCTGCTGCTGCTGCACACTCTGGCTCATTCACCCCCACCCCCTCCTAACAGAATTTGCCAGAAAAGTAAGTTCTTTTCCCTCCCGCAAAACTTTGCAAATCAATGGAGAGTGCATATTATGCGCTATCAACCTTGACCAGCTGTTTAAAATGAAGCAGCAGGGGACGACTGCTGGGGCCAACTGGAGCGCTGAGTTTGGTTTAACACACACATACACACACACACACACACACACACACACACACAGTATATAAATTTGTGAGGAAAATGAAAACATGCTTCTCATCTTAAGCATAAATGAAAACATATCTGTTATAAAAATTTCTCTTCATAGTGAAGACTAGGGAACAGTGACGGTGGATTTTCAAGGCTACAATGCAACAGAGAGAAAAACACCAGTTTAGATAAAACAAATGATGAGTGAAATCAACAGCTGCTGGGACACCTGAATACAACAGAGCCATTGTTAATGTTATTAGCAACACCTGCGCTTTTGCTACTATGACAAGTCAAAATGTGTGCTGTGAAAAAGGTTTCTACAGAAGCAAAACTATCCACTGACATCTGATTTGTTATCTGTGGAGCCCCAAGCATAAATCTTGGTATTTGAGTTACATAAATGAGAACAGATCTTCACTCTCGACAGACTAATGAGGGAAATATCTGACTCTTTAGCTTCTAAATGCTTTTCCTGTTTGCCGTTTGATGCT
This sequence comes from Lates japonicus, assembly GCA_033238685.1. Lineage (NCBI taxonomy): Eukaryota > Metazoa > Chordata > Actinopteri > Centropomidae > Lates > Lates japonicus. The sequence continues at coordinate 6,731,223 of BRZM01000038.1, read as the reverse complement.
GGGCAAGTAGTATATATTTAGTTTGTCAGAGCTTTTTGGCTGAAAACAGCTTCTGCTGTGTAGTGCAAGTGTATCCGTACACTAAAGTTGTAGGCCAAAACAAACAAAACAGTGAGCTCAAAGACACTAAAACGCTTCACAGAGCTGCAGGGAACTGCACAGTTGGGTGATAATTTTCTGTGGATCTGACTACAAATGATCGCTTTTACACTCAAGTAGTTCATTTCATCCACTGTTGATAGAAAAATATTAGGCCTATAACTTGGTATGGTACTATAATATGTACTCAGATATATAAAAACACAGATAACACAGCTTTGAATGTAAAATGTTTAAATGCTGTATCTTTGAATAGTCATTAATCAGAGACATACAAGCTTTGGCCTTGCCCCAAAAGACAGAAATAAAAACCCTCTACTACGCGTGACACAGACTTGCTTGCACTGAGAGGAAAGCTGTTGCATGCAATAAACCTGATGCAGAGTACATTTACACTATAATTCAGCAGCATGCATCCTTGTTTGCAGCTGAAACTGCTGAGGGCCCGCCCATGACACTGTGGTGTTTGGCAGGGCGCCACATTAATCGCCAGGGTAATGGGAAGACAGGCCTATTGACCAGTGGTCCAACAGGATAGAGGGGCAGGACATACAAATCAAAACTGCCCAGCCTCATATTGACCTGACTGTCCACAGGATGCGAGATTCATTAACTCGGTGATGGAGGAAGGAGGCGAGGGGCCGAGTGCAGGAAGTCGGGGGGGGGGGGTTTGATTCAGCTCAGACCCTGCCAGACCTGCGCAAAATAATGGTTGAATCCGTATTTAAAGGGCGATCTGCGCTGTGTAGTGTTTTGTGTGAGGCAGAATTCACTGTCTACACAGATGAATCATTTGTGTTTGTGAGTGCTTTTCAGCTCAGTGCTGTTCATGGCTCAGGAATTGGTGTGCTCTTCTGTCATCTTGTCACTGTCTTCCTCTCCATTACAGACTGTCCATTAGTGAGGAGAGATGTATTGTAGTGGGGTTTACGTTGATAATGCTCAAAGCAGCAGGAGATCTTCCTAAAAGTTGACCATTTGTAAATCCTATTTTTACGCCTGTATTTTTAAGTGTTTTGTGCATCAAGTCAAGTCTCTGCAACTTGTAAGACCTCATAAAAAGTGGTGAATAGTATTTGCAATCATTAGAGGTGGTCATCACTAATTGACCTGGGCATATACTGTACACCGTTGCTCGTTAAATCTTTCCCCTGACACTGCCGCATGACAGGAACAAGTGGCGAGCGTGCCCATTAGTGAATTGATCTTACAGTTGAAGTTCCATCCTTCGTCTGTTTTTTCGTAACGCAGTTTATCGGCAGCGGGCTCGTCAGAAATAAATGACCTTGATTTACAGGAGCAGCGCTCTCATTCAGAGCAGCTGTATTTTTCAAACGCAGCCACTCGCCGTAAAAGCAGGAAGAAAGATGCTGTTTATTATTCCCTTCAGCTCATTGTGGAAATCAAAACTCCAGACCGACCACAGAGGAGAAGTGTGATGAATGTGCACTTTGCTGCCGTGTGAGAAGTTTCACAAGCAATCAGTGAAATGCAGGTTTAGGAAGGAATCAACAACTACATGGTAGAATGAATATGACCACAGAATGGCAGGGCTCCATTAGTATTCTCAACCGTCTGGAGCTTCTTCATTGCAGATGTTTTGACTCGTCATCATTAGAAAAGCAGAGGTTTAAATAACAATGGCTGAATTTCATTTAGCTGCTTCAGTTTCAGGGTCCTTGCGTTGTTCATGCCGCCTCACACTGTCACACTGTCATGATTCACTGTGACAGTGTGAAGAACCGAGCCATCATTAATGTTATTATAACACCTGTGTTTTTCCTACAATCACACGTCAAAATGTCGGCTGTGGAAAAGTTCAGTCTGTTGATGACTGGTCCTGTATCTCACATCTCACCTTTAATAAAGCTGTGGGAATAATTCACTGTTAATTAGCGAAGTTCAGTGGCGTTATATTGCGATCATAGGACCACATTGTGCTGTCATTTCACAAAATTCTGTTTTCCAAATTAATGATTCAAAACAAATAGTAATTAAAAACAAACAATGAGTCACTGAAGGTTTTTGTCTGATGTGATGAAAGAAACTGGAGCACAGTTAATTGCATTTTAAATACATTTTCCATATGAGTATATGGAATCAGAAAAATTCACCAGTGACCTGTGCTTCTATATGTTTTGATTTCAGTTTAAGATATTAGGACCATGATCATATGACTAAACATTTACTGTTTTTTATACATTGTCACCTTTTGCACATTTAATAAACTGTTTTTGAATTGACCATTTATCTTGACTACACGCTCATGACACTCACATACTGAAAAGCCTGGATTCACATTTGTTTGATGTATAGACACGCCAGCTCTCCTGCACTGAGGATAAATACAATTCTTTTCATTTACTGGACTTTTTTGCATTACGTTGACATGTATTAATGTGCAGTAGCTGGGATTTATAAGTATACCAAACAAACTACCACCATTATTTAAATATTCACAACATCAACCCTTTATAATGAAGAGTATATGGGAACCACTGTCCTTTACTGGTTCTTGAAGTAGCCTGCAGGAGCGGGCTGTGACTGTCCCCTTGTGGGCAGAGTAGTGAACATCCCATTGGTGTTTTAAGGCCATATGGCCAGAGGGCTAATATTGCTGTGCCACTTTAATACAGTACATCTGGCTGAAGCACTTTTGAGCAAGACAGTGAACTTATTTTGTGAAGGTCACCTCGGACGGGAGCTCAACTACAAGCTTGAAATGTGAAGCAAAATAATCTGGGGAAACATGCCATATGCCAAGTACATAGAGTTGTTGTATTTTTTCTAAGTCTAGTCTCCAGTCCAGTTCTTAATTGTGTATCCTAAATATTTTTTGTCTATTTATTACTGTTTATATATATATGTATATGTATGTATGTATGTGTATATATATATATATATATATATATATACACACATATGTGTGTGTGTGTGTGTGTATACATAATATGTGTATATATATATATATATATATGTCTCTCTGTGTATGTGTGTATGTATATATATATATATATATATACACACACACACATATATTATTTGGCAATCTATAAATAATAATAGGTGAAAATGCAGTTTCCTTATTGCATAATAATCAGAAACAACATATGTCGGTGACAGTGAGTACCACAGAAGACCAGTATAATTTTTCCAAATTTACCTGGCAACAGCTGAGGTAATGTCATTTTACTTCAGGTTAGAGACACAGATACCATCCTCATCTTCATGACAAGAGGAGGCTGGATGATTTAACATTTACTGTCCGTTCCTTAAACTCTCCGTCGCTCTGGTTAAACGAGGATGAATCAGTGAAGAATGAGTGACGGCGCGGACAGACACAGACCGACCAGAGGAGTGTCATTACTGACAGCATGTTTCAGGTCTGTCTGGCAGACGGCTGCACGGGGGAGCACCGGGACGAGACAAAAAAAAAAAGCGAATTCATATTATCAGTAAGAATTTATCATCGTCTTTGACTGTGCGGTGTGGTTTCTGTGCGTTAGTTGCGCTAAACGGCGTCGGTCGGTCGCGTTTGTGTCAGAACAACCTCAACCCGTTTTTGTTTTTGTTTGGTTTTATTTACCGCTGTCAGTGGTTGTTTTTTTGTATTCTTTCGGCCTGTAGCGCGAGAGCTGTTGTTGCTGTTGCTGCTGCTTGACGGGTCCATATGCGTTTACTGCGCTTTTACCGTCGCTTTTACCCTATATGCTAGTATGCCTGATGCCCATTTGGATTCCCTTAATTGTCCTGGGAGAAATAATTCAATAAGTAAATGATCGATATGATGATCAATAGCAGGCCTGGTTGTGGACAGTGCATTAGTAAAATTCAGACCTCATCTCAACCCGGTTCAACTCGGTTCAATAACCCACAGTGAGCAGTGGCTGTAACGTGGTTAAGCTACAGATCTGGTTGTGTCATAGTGATTTTTAAGGGTGTATCGATTTTCAATCCTCTTCCATGATAGACAGCCAGACAGATATGTCATACATTAAACTATGGCACCATATGGTAACAGCAAAGACTTGACTATGGGGGAAATAATTCATTTAGTGTCTTTTGTATAGAGCAAAAGCTGAATAGCTTTAATCAGGGCCAGAATCCGTCAAATGAAGTGACAGGATGAAATGACAACAAAAAGATAAAAGGATGCGTTTCCCTCACTCCCACAGTCTCTCTCCCTCTCTTCTTCTTCTACAGGTGACTACATGTTTTGATGATCACCAGGCTCCTGTGTAATATGGTCTCCCCCTTGACCTGATTGACAGTGCTAGAAGATGGTGGCCTCCATATGCTCTGAAGAAATGTAAAGTGACTGAGTTGACTCCACTCAACCGGCTAATTAGAGACTTAATCATCAGTCATATGAGGACACTGGGTTTTTCCCACAGCTGTGTGCTGTGCTGTAAGTATTGTTCATGCTAATGTCATATGAGAGAATACCCAAGTCAGAAACCCACATTTAAACAGTTTATAGTGTTTAGTTGAAGGCTGCAAGTAATTATCATTTTCATTATTGATTAATCTGCAGATTCTTTTCTCGATTTGTCATATTTGCCAACAAAATATCAGAAAGTGTTTTTTAGAAAAGCCAATCACAGATTACTAAAGCCCAACAATCAAGTTTCCTTCGATCCATTCTCTGTCCCAATTTTATCTCTAAATTAATTATTTGCAATCATAAAAAAAAGGAAAAAGTACTTAATACTTATTATGTTTTTACTCTTGATTATATTGGGGACTATTTAATTTCTGGTAATGATTTTATTTATTTATTATTTATCTTTTTTTCCCATTATGTTAACTCAGCACACTTGTAAAAGATGGCTCCTTTTCCTTAAAGTTGCATATATATATTTATGTATATGTATATATGTATATATATATATTTATTATGTATATATTTATTTTATTTCACAGTGTATTTTATTTGAAGATTGAAAGGAGCTGTCTCTGCATACTTTAATTATGCCTCTTTCTTTGAGGAGTGAAGAAACTGGTTGCACATTCACTTCAGTCAATATCACACACTTAATGGATAAACTGAAACTCCAGTGTAAATCAGTTTTTTTTTTTTTCTCTCTCCTCTGAAGAACTGTCCAGCTTGGAAGTGAAGGAGCCCCCGAGGCAGAGCAATGGGCTGTGGGGGGAGCAGGACTGACGCCCTGGAGCCTCGCTACCTGGAGAGCTGGACTAAAGAAACAGAGTCGACGTGGCTGACCAGCACAGACACTGATATCCCCCTGTCGTCCATCCAGAGCATCCCCTCTGAGAACTCTGAGGCCGGCTTCACTTCTGAGAAAACTATCAGCCCTGGTAAGAAGAATGAATCATGACTAAGTGGATGGGTGAATAAAATACTTAATTGATCTCCCACCAGGAACACGCAGTATTTTAACTGCTGTATACATTAATGTCTGTTATTAACTTAAAGTGTTGTATAAATTAGTATTTCATTATCATCTAAGCATCCTGACATTGTCCAGTGGTGTCTTATATTGTCAAAATACATATGGTTTTCATGTATATGTTATACCGGGCTAGAGTGATACTGCTGTAAGTAATGATTGATTAGATTAGCAATGAGGGGCCCTTGCTTCATACTGTGAACATCAAAGTGAAGGATGGCACCTATAGAGTACGTGTTAGTCTATCTGCTTTTCTCTGTAGGAAAAATCCTGCAGGTGTAACACACGTTCTCTTTTCACATGAAACACCTCTAGAGGTTTTATCATTGCCCATTCAAAAAGGAAACCATTATTCTCAAGGAAAATTGAAAGGAATGTGACAAAATGCTTGTGGTGACCCTCATGCTCCAGCAAATGTGTGGCAGATAAAACATCTCCTCTGGAAACCTGTCCTCCTCCAGCGTGCAGTTAGTTACTTGTGCCTCTGTGTGCAGCTCAAAAACGAACAGATCTGGCTATAATTCGTTTGTTGTGTGCTAATTCGTCTTTTCCGCTGAACTGTGGGTGTGTTTTCTTTGAAGCCAGGAGGAGATGAATCAGTAAATGGGCATAATAGGTTACATCAAAAGCCAGCGTGCTCTAACAGGACTTGGCTCTCATGGCAACAGATAACAGCTGCGAGCGAATGCAGGCAGAGGAGCCTTGATGTAATTGTGAAGACAAATTTGGTTAAGCACCACTCTAAGGAGATGAAACAGATCCAGGATTGGCCAAATTAATCAGCACCTGGTAACCACAGAGATTAAATCAAGTAGTGTTTTTGCAATATGGTAACATACATGTACATAGGCAGAATTCACTTTAACAACCTTCATGTAGAGATGAGGAGATCTACAATATGTGATCTACATCTGTGAAATGCCAACATCTAGTACACTTAACCCACACTTGATATGCACATCAAATAATGCTTCAGGTGTTTTCCATAACTGAACACACTTCACTGCAGTTCGCTGCCTCTCACTGTAGTCAGGTTAGCTCAGTGGCAGTAATAATGCACCTATAAGCTGTCTGTATGCTCTGACTTGTGACCAATGCTCTCTGATTAACAAATACACCCTGCAAATCATTAATGGTGTGATAATCTTTTTATTGCTGGGACTGGAATACACATTTTTGGTTATTTTGAAAGAAAAATACTCAAAGGAAACCATGGTAATGAATAAAAGCACAGTACACATGTAAACATGCCACTGTCTCCAAAAGCTGAAAGAATGCATTTTAAAGTTTATAATTATATTTATATATTATATTTATAATTATGCTGTCCCAGAAGATGAAGAAAAAGTGTTTTAAGGTCAGATTTCTTTGTTCTTTTATTATTTACTCTAACGACAAGTTTCAGCACCCAAATGAAGCAGTTCCTCTAATATTGTCGGCTTTATTATTATCATTATGGGTAAATATCATAAGCTGCCTCTTATCTGCTTTCTGTTTTTTTACTCTTTTTCTTAGATTGCTTCAGCACCTTTTTTTCATTTGTTTTTTCTGATGTTCAGTTTTGCTTTATTGTTGTCTGACTGGGGTTAATTACAATGCTGTCTGAATATCCATACCTTGTTTGCAGATACTTTACATATGAAAGTATGTTTTAAAAGCATCTGAGCTCAAGCACCCATGGAGGATGGAGCCGTGTTAAACAAGCGTGTCCATGTGTTTCTTTGAAAATCCTCCACTCACTTGCAGTTTTAACAGGAGCTGCACTGTTGGCAGTAATCAGAAATACATAACACATATATACAAAGACCGCAGGCACGTGTATTGATTTGTTAAATAGGTTGCAATCAACAGGACGACTCCAGTGGTTTAGTTGTTTTAGAGTCTGAGGTTTTGTTTCGCTACAGTTCCAGATTTCTTCGAGGACGGCCTCCCTCCTCCTGCTCAGGCGTACCTGAAGGTGTGCTCGGCCGTGTCTGAAGCCAGTCTGAATGATGTGAAACCCAGCAGCCCTCCTGCAATACTGGCCTCTCCACCCAGAGAGGAGGTGTTGCCTTCGACTGGCACCACAGTGCAGCGCCGAAGCGTTCTACACACTGAAGAGATTGTAAGTCTCCCACTGGGTGTTTTTTAAATTCTGCCAAGTCAATTTGGAACATCAAACATTTCTGCCATATTTTCAAATGTTCAATTAAATTTAGAGCTGAAACAGCTAGTCAAATAATTGATTAATTAACAAACAGAAAAGGATTTTTTTATAAAAAGACTACATAGCTCAAATTTCACCCTGGTGTTAATATTGTATATTTACTATGTCCCATTGTTCATCCTTCACCATTAACAGACAAAATGGCAGGACAATCGTATGTCAACAAAGCAGGTGACCATCACAGTGACACAGAGCATCCATCAGGTGGACAAGAACGGGAAGGTGAAGAAGACCCTCACCACCTACGAGGTCATGAAACCAGTGGAAACTCTGAAACAGGTGGCCACACAAAACACTTGAGTGCAGGGTATAAACGGGAGGAAGCCAAAGAAAAACGATGACTGTGAAATGAAATAGATGAAGCGATCGTTATTTTTGTGGAGAAAACTTAAAAGCATCTGAAGGCTGATGAAGCTCAAGAGGGATGCGTGAGACTCTGAACTCAAAAATTTAGATACTCATCAAAAACATGGCTCATTTTCTCATTTAAGTTTAACTAGGCTGTGTTGTATTGAATGCCGTGAGATGTATTTCTATGGTGCCTGTTACCACAACGCTTCACTTTACTTTGATGCATTGAACACAATGACATGTAAAACTGTAGTTTGGTAAGAGAAAATACAAAACATGACATTTTACAGTACCAACAGTAACAGAGCAAATATAAATGAAGAATTCAGCAGACAGCTTGTGTTGAAAATAATTTAGAGGAAATCATACTATCAAACTTCTCAAAATATGTGTAAAAGTATCATCACAGTATCATTTAACATTATTAAATATTCACAAAGCATAAATATTTTATAGTTTTGTTATTTGACATTGATACACAACATGTAGTTGCTGCTGTGCTACAATCTGTATGGCTCAGGAAACTGAAATTGACTGTGACGACTGCACTATTTACAGTGAAGCCTGGAGGGTATAGAGTTTATGATGATGATGATGATGTGAAAACTGGTCTTACTACATGGTGTTGTTTTGTACAATACAGTGTCTGATTTTCTTATCTAGTCATCTGTGTTTTCTAATGACAATAAATCAAACAAAAACAGTCACGCCCTTTATTTTAAATTACTGCACATGGCGTGGAGGGAAAATCACTTTTAATAACACAGACGTGGGATGAACATATTGGCACTTGGGGGAATTGAGTTGAACAATTAACATGCACATTGACAGTATCACATACAGCATGTGGCATCAGCTCTGGTGGCTTGCATTTTTCTATGAGCAATGGATATTCAACGGCAGAGTCTTTCTGCTTTTGTCTTTGACCTGATCGGTGACTAACAGCAGCTCTGGGGTCAGCTTTGCGCCAAAAGCGTGTGGATCTGTTTTTGATGGTCAAAATGTATCTGTCCGGATCTGAACAGTGGCTCGTCTTTCTCCATCCACTCCTCCACACAGAAGTCTGGGAAGAAGAAACTGATTTCTCTTTGTGCCGACTCAACAGAATCTAGAGAAGTGATGAAAAGAAAGATTAGTTTGAAAACCTACTAACTCCTCAGTGCGCTGAAAATAAAAAGGCTGAAAATGGTTATTGGATGTACAGGGTTACATATGAGCAAACATCTAGATTTGTCCCTAAGACTTCTATGATAAGTTGCATTGGACGTATTGTTGAATAATAAGACCCTTGAGAACTTGCATTGCTGTAGTTTCAGTCCATGAGGCTTTAAAACAGTCAACAGTCTCCTACTGATAAAATGTAATATGAGTAACTGAGGGGATAATTTTTTTACTTTGTGCAAATGTTAAGATAGATTTTACAATGCACTGTTGTTGAAAAAAAATCCATCATTCAAGTATTTTCCGATGCAGGATTAAGTTTAAATGTACACACAGTAGTCGTGTATATTTAAATGTGTAACGCTCTACATGTTTCCCACCTGAGCCGTGAGTTGTGTTCCGTGTGTCTGTGAGTCCAAACTGGGCCCTGATGGAGGCAGGGGAGGTGTATCTGGCTCTGAACACTTTGGTGGGTCCCATCAGTTCTCTCCAGTGACGTATGGCGTCCTCTCTGGCTAAAATGTACGCGCGCATTGGACCACTGTGGCAAAGAATTTGACAGCAGTTAGTGCCACATAACACACATCACAGTGCTCTGTGTGGCTGTTACACACGGAGCTTTGGATGCTTTCTAGGCTTTGATTGGGTTTTCATACAAAACCAATCTGTTCACTCCTGAACCTCCTGGGAAGACAGCTCAGCCATAAATACACATCCTGGATGTGGAGATATTGGTTTATCAGTTTTAGCAAAACAATACCAACTGGAGCTGACACGCTTAAGATGCTTCTTATGATTCCAATAACACTACCAGCTCCCGCAGAAAGGTTGCTGTAGCAACTACTGATTTCTCCGCCGTGACAAGACAAATACGACGATGTGATTACAAGCACCATTTGCGATCCAGTGGGTATTCGCCGCATGCGGAGCTATTGTGAGCGGGCTGCGTGGCAATTTTCAGACAATTGCTCCAGGGGTGTAGCGCTAAACACAGCAGTCCGCTGATAATTGAAACTCCTGTTGTGAAATTTCAGAAAATGATTTATTGGTGACTTGCTGAGCATGAAATGGGAGCAACGTCAACCGAGGCAAGCTATTTCTGCGCCGGCCCAGTGGGGTTATGTGGTATGGAAATTTCCTCGTCATTTCATTTCCAATACATCAGACAGAAAAACACATTTATCCAAAGGCATAAAGCAACAGTGGTTTTACACATGCAATTACTGTAATGATTTAGGATTTGTGCATTTACGTCTTTGTGTGAGGTGAGGCTTACCTTGACATGAATTCAACAAGTCTTTGAAAGAAGAATCGACCTAAGACGCAAAATAAGTGGGTTTACTACAATGGCTCAGTGTGGCTGCTTTAGCAGCACAGTGATGGATGAATCACTCGTTCTAACCTACACATTCCTGCTAAAACGGGTTGCTGACTCATTTGTTTATTCAGATGTAATCTCTATGGCACAATCAAATCAAAGCTGTGTTCATTTTAATACTATTGAGCAGAAATCAGTCCTATTCCCACCTGAATGTTCGGCATAAAACCTCTCCGAGTCTTGTCTCCTCCACACGAGATCTTTGCATCTGACAATGACAAAGTTGTTGTCCAGGATCCTCTGGTGAAGAGCCTGAGAGGGAAATTTTTTTTTTTACCTTGTTGTGCCACACGGTAGCAGCTGATACTGGATACACAACTGTATATTTAAATATGTTTGGATCATGATTAGATGCACGGCACTGTGTGCAGAACTCTTCTACAAAACTAAAAGGAAAAGGGGCAGCATTTTAATATTATTACACCATCTGCTACACCTACCAGAGGGGTGATACTTAAGAGTCTAAATTCTGATACAAAAGGTCACTTTAAGAGGCTTTGAAATTAGACCCTTCGCTAATGGAATATTTTATGACTGACACAGCTTTCATGACTTTGAGGCCTTGGGGCTCCTGAATCTATCAAGCCAGCAAATGAAGCTTAGTTACTGTTTGAATTAAATAACAAGAAGAGCAGAGCAGGTTAGGCGGCGTCAGGGAACAGGCCACTTCCTGAGATTATTTTCTTGAATGAATGATGCTTGGTTCATCAATTAAAAGTTTCATTTATTCCACAGTGTAAATCTTACAACATTTCTAAATAAGGTGCTCAGAACCTCAAATATTATTCACTCTGTATTTCAGCATGTAAGGTCAAATTGTGGAACTGACATAAACTATGTAAAATTTTGCATTCAAATAATTGTACATTGTGGGTAATATGTTTAGTTGACTGTTGGTAGTTTTTGTGTCCATATATTATGGAAAAGGGCTGTTTAGAGTTTACTATGAGAAGAGGGAAGATAATGTCAACCTGTAGTACAGCACACAGCACACAGAGGTCTTTATCTGACAGCACTGCTCACTGTGAAAGACTCACAGGCAGCAATAGCCCTTTAAAGTAAAAGATGAACCCTCCAGTGCAGTGCACCTGACAGAGGTTACAGTGTGGATGTGATATGAGCTGACCTCTAACATCAGAGGATGAGCCACAGCGTCTGGTTTGATGACCGCCAGGGTGAGCTGCAGCACTTTGGAGAGGCGACCAGCTGTTAGTAACATTGTCTGCAGAGAGAACAGATATCACACTGTCAACGGGAGACATGTAGCTAACTGTTGCGCAGCTTTAAATGGTAGTCCTATTTCTACATCGACTTAGCGTTAATTGAAGTTCACGTTACGCAGTGTTAACTGCTACCGAATCTCTAAAAAGCTAAGCTGTTCAAGCTGAATATTTGCTATGAGTCTGTGTTGAATTAATTACAGATACCAACCTCTGTAATATGTCTGTTTTCCAAAATAATGGTCAGTGTGCAGTGAAAAGCGCCGTCGTCGCCATACTGCAGAAAATAAAGGGACACTTCTGACTTTAATATTAAGTCGCCAGTTCGCGTCTGTGGGGACAAGTCATTTTAATTCGCTACACGTAAGGAAAAGACTACAGTGACGCTGAAGTTAATGTAACGTTAAAACGTGATTATTAGCTGAATGACACCTCGCACCGGGCAGTCCGTTCGAAAATACTGTCCCCAGAAACTGAGCCAGCATATTGTGTTCCTACTGGGAGACACCAAATAAAACAATAGTAGTGTTTGACAGTAACGTCAAAAATAATGGCGTGTTTGACAGTAACGTCAAACACTGTAACTATTACTAAAGATTAATTAACTAAATTTGAATTACCTTACTGTGGTGAGGTGGATATGTAACTCCTGTGTAAGAATTTCAGTCCTACAGTTCAATAAAAGTGCTCACTGCACTAACATTCTTGATTATTTTTTTTTACAGTAATATAATGTCCAAGTAACGTTTGTCATAATGAAAAGTAAATTTAAAAGTCATCTCCTACATAGAGACATGCCTCTACTAAAGTACACTGAAGTAAGTCAGTTATTTCAACTGATTCAACCTCTTAGTTTTTCCTGTCTAGCTGCTTACTGTATGTCTGTGAAGTTATTCTCAGTTTGTAAGTCAAATTCTGCCTTTATGTTGCATTTTTAGCAGCTGTGATACTGCAGTGCCAAAATATGTATGAAGTTAATGGGCCTTTATCATCATTATTAAATACTGTAAATGAGTTGCGGTGAACTTTCTCAGAACGTCAGAGCCATAGAGCTGTAAGGTCATGAGGGCCACGCATGAGTAGATGCTCTTTCTAGTAGCTGACAGTCTCTGGGGAGAGTCAGCAACATGGCAGCTACAAGCAGGGACTGGAGCGGGAGAGATTTTTGTCTGTGGAATTTCATCAATGTGGGAGATCAGAGATACAGTATGAGTTACAAACACGGAGCACATTCCAGCAATGCAAAATGGCCACACCCTTGAAAAGACGAGATTGTGCGTGTGTGTGTGTGTGTGTGTGTGTGTGTGTGTGTGTGTGTGTGTGTGTTCGCGTCCATGTTGTGTGGGGTTTGACATCTGTGGAAGAGAGAATAGGGAGGGAAGAAAGGGGATGGATGTCCCATTATAGGTTTCTCCCACCCGCCCATGTCATGTGACTCGGGTGACACTACAGCTGTTACTCACCCCATGAGGGGGATGGAGAGGACGAGGAGGTGTTGGGTGGTGGGGCTGAACTGGACACGCTTTTTGAGAATATAGCATAAAAAACCTATGCACTATGTAAACTAAATGTTCTTTATCACATTGCAGCTTATTTTGTTATAGTTATACCTTGTACCAATGTCTATACTCTGTCAGTTATACACACAACATGACGACAGGTCGATAAATGGCAGTGGTAAAGATGGTGACCGTATTACTCACTGACTGCTTCTATACAGCACATTGTCTTCTCTGAGCCCACACAGTTGGCTGAGGACATGCGATAGAGAGAGGAGACAATAACAAGAACAACAGATGACAAGATATACAGTAATCGTTTAATCACAATAACACAGGCGTTCCAGTCGTGTTAGTTTAATGCCAGTTAGCACCGTGTGTTTCACCTTCCAGATTAGTCTGACCTATCGACACAGTATTATTGTAGAGTATTATGAGCAAAATAATAGAGAGACAGGGATGTTTTTTTTTTTATTAATGACAAATGAGAGGAAAAGATCAGGATGATGTAACAAATTTCCTGGTTGGACCTCAGTTAGGAAAAAGGTTTCAGGGGCCAGTAATTGTGGTATCAAGTCAGTAAAATCTGAATCGAAAATAATTTAACTCTAACTCTAGCTGTTTGACATGAGGCTGGAAAAAATTGTCAAAGCGGAAAGCACGGACTTGAGTGTCTAAGAATAACTGCCTAAGGGTGAAATCAAATTCCATGACCTCTATGATTCCTTGGAACATTTAGCGCAAGAAGATTTCCAATTCCTGAGGAAACAGTTACCAGCCAAATGGTTTTAGTTTACAAATCAAACAGATATGTCCTGAAAGAGGTTTCAGAGGGTCCAGCAGACAAGCGATATGACAGAGATCGCTGATCACGGGTTGATCTTCGCTTTAAACATCCTCAGCTGGGCTGCTGATTCAGCTGATCCCTCCCTCCTCCCTCGCTCGCTTTCTGCCCACCATAAACCCTATCTCTGTTTTATCTCAGTGTCACCGCTGCTGCCGACCGCTGCTGCTGTTGCTGCTGGCTCTCTCCCGCAGTTGTTTATTTCCCTTTGGTGGAGTCGGGCAGTTGACTGACGACCCCACAGGCTCTTGGGTGTCCATAGGTTGCTCGCATTCATTCTTCCACCAGAGCCATAGTAAAGGACTATGTGAGAACATGTTCCACATCGCTACCGGGGAAAAGATTTTAATGTGATGGCAGATAAAATCAGTTTGTCCTATAGAGCTGTATCAGAAATATGTACCGTATGTTGGTAATATATGATATAAAGCTCTGTGTGCTTTTTGGATGCATCACAAAATTATTGTATGTGTACTTGATACATGAGTAAATGTAGTATTGTATACAAGACTTTATTTTATGGGGTTCCAAATTATTATGGGTTCCTAGAAAGGACTGAGTAACTTAACACCACTGTAGGGAAAAATGGTCCTCAGGTAAGTGTTCACTGAATTGCCAATCTTTTAGTCGGGCAATATCAGGTCAACTGAACAAGGTAGATGTGAAATTTGTCTGCAGGCAAGTTTCACCAAATGACCATTATTAATGAATATTTACTTGGCTTAAATAGCATCTCTGCAAAGAAACAGCGTTCATAAACTCAACCAGAGGTGGAATGTAACTACACATTTACTCAAGTGCTGTGCTTAAGGAACTGTTTTATGTTTACTTTAAGGCGTCTACTTTACTACAAATGATGTCTTTTTCAATTTACTCACATTTAGTTTTCAGCTACTGTCACTAGGCTATTTCACAGCCTTTTCCAGCAAAAAAGACATAATCAGCTTATAAAATCTAATGCATCATTACCACCAGTAATAATAACCTCCTTAATATAATGTGTAATACAACAACTTGCATAAACACTTTTACTTTTTTATTCTATAAGTATATTTTGTTGATTAAGTTACATTGTTCTTTCCAAGAAACTTCCCAGAAAATTACATTCTACAAAGTACATTATATGATCTGACATGCAGTGAAACATATAGATTTGAATTTAACACACTATTCAAACAACAGTAATGAATCACTAGCTTTTTTTCTCACTGCTTGTAAGCACATTCATATTGAAATATCGCCATTATACTTTCGCACTACTGATGTGCAGGTATTTTGACAGACAGGTTTATGTATGCCTTTTTCTAGCCAGTATGTAACTAACTAACTGTATGTGCATACTATTGTTTACTTATTACATTTCTGCTTCCGTTGACTTTATGAACCAACCCCTAGTCTTTAAATGAAATTTTACTCTGTACTACATAATTAAAATTATGCTATAACTGTAAATAGAGCCCAGTGTCTCAGTCAAAGGCTCTGTAAATAAACATGATGTGTATGACATTTGAAACAGCCTCTCACATGAGGGCTTCACAGCAACAACCACAACATATGTAGGGGTATACACACTGATCACCACATTGCAGCTCACCTGTCTTCCGGTCCTGTACCCACCAGCCCATACAACAGGGCCATTTAGAGAGCCGCAGACTGATCTTAACACCCAGAACCCTTTATATGTCTTAATTAACGTTGGTGAGAAAAAGACAGAATGTGTTTCCTGTTTAACACCTTTTAGATTCTCAGTAGCAGATCAGGAGAGCCTCTCTGGGAGAGTCAGCAACATGGCAGCTTCTAAGCAGGGACTGGGCGGGAGAGATTTTTGTCTGTAAATTTCATCAATGTGGGAGATCAGAGATACAGTATGAGTTACAAACACAGGCACATTCAACAGTAAAATGGCCACACCCTTGAAAAGAGCGAGATTGTGCGTGTGTGTGTGTGTGTGTGTATGTGTGTGTGTGTGTGTGTGTGTGTTCGTGCCCATGTTGTGTGGGGTTTGACATTCAGAAAGAGAGAATAGGAGGGAAGAAAGGGGGGATGGATGTCCCACATAGGTTTCTCCCACCTGCCCATGTCATGTGACTCGGGGTGACACCACAGCTGTTACCTCCCATGAGGGGGATGGAGAGGACGAGAGGAGGTGTTGGGTGGGTGTGGGGTTGAACTGGACACGTTTTTGAGAATATAGCATAAAAACCTATGCACTATGTAAACTAAATGTTCTTTATCATTACTGCAGCTTTCATTTTGTTATAGTTATACCTTGTACCAATGTCTATACCTCTGTCAGTTATACACAACATGATTGACAGGTCGACAAATGGCAGTGGTAAAGATGGTGACCGCAGTTACTCACTGACTGCTTCATACAGCAGCACATTGTCTTCTCTGAGCCCACACAGTTGGCTGAGGACACGCGATAGAGAGAGGGAGACAATAACAAGAACAACAGATGACAAGATATACAGTAATCAAGCCTAATCACAATAACACAGGCGTCTAGTCGTGTTAGTTTAAATGCCAGTTAGCACCGTGTTTCACCTTCCAGATTAGTCTGACTCATCGACACAGTATTATTGTAGAGTATTATGAGCAAAATAAGGTCAGAGACAGGGATGTTTTTTTTTTTTATTAATGACAGCAAATGAGGAGGGAAAGATTCAGGATGATGTGTAACAAATTCCCCTGGTTGGACCTCAGTTAGGAAAGTTGTTTGTAAATAGTGTAATTGTGGTATCAAGTCAGTAAAATCTGAATCGAAAATAATTTAACTCTTAACTCTAGCTGTTTGACATGAGGCTGGAAAAACTGTCAAAGTGGAAAGCACGGACTTGAGTGTCTAACAACTGGCCCAAGGGTGAAATCAAATTCCATGACCTCTATGATTTCTCCTTGGAACATTTAGCGCAAGAAGATTTCCACCTCCTGAGGAAACAGTTACCAGCCAAATGGTTTTAGTTTACAAATCAAACAGACATGTGTCCTGAAAAGAGGTTTCAGAGGGGTCCAGCAGACAAGTTGGACATGACAGAGATCGCCGTTGATCACCGCTGACTCCTGCTTTAAACATCCTCAGCTGGGCGGCTGATTCAGCTGATCCCCTCCCTCCCTCCCTCGCTCGCTTTCTGCCCACCATAAACCCTATCTCTGTTTTATCTCAGTGTCACCGCTGCTGCCGACCGCTGCTGCTGTTGCTGCTGGCTCTCTCCCTGCAGTTGTCATTCCCTTTTGGTGGGAGTCGGGGCAGCTGACTGACGACCCCCACAGGCTCTTGGGTGTCCATAGGCTGCTCCGCATTCATTCTTCCACCAGGAGCCACAGTAAAGGACCATGTGAGAACATGTTCCACATCGCGCCGGGGAAAAGATTTTAATGTGATGGCAGATAAAACTGGGGTTTGTCCTATAGAGCTGTATCAGAAATATGTACTGTATGTTGGTAATATATGATATAAAGCCTGTGTGCTTTTTGATGCATCACCATGTACCATTGTATGTACTTGATACATGAGTAAATGTAGTATTGTATACAAGACTTTATTTTATGGGTCCTGTAAATTCACAGGAAGGTTCCTAGAAAGGACTGAGCAACTTAACACCACTGTAGGGAAAAAATGGTCCTCAGTAGGTAAGTGTTCACTGAATTGCCAATCTTTTAGTCGGGGCACATCAGGTCAACTGAACAAGCAAAGATGTGAAATTTGTCTGCAGGCAAGTTTCAAATAAAACATTCATTATTAATGAATATTTACTTGGGTTTAAATGAAGCATCTCTCTGCAAAGAAACAGCTGCTCATAAACTCAACCAGAGGTGGAATGTAACTAAGTACACATTTACTCAAGTGCTGTGCTTAAGGAACTGTTTTATGTTACTTTATATGTCTACTTTACTACAAATGATGTCTTTTTCACCTCACTACATTTAGTTTTCAGCTACTGTCACTAGCTATTTCACAGCCTTTTCCAGCAAAAAGACATAATCAGCTTATAAAATCTAATGCATCATTACTCACCAGTAATAATAACCCTTTAATATAATGTGTAATACAACAACCCTGTACAATAAACACTTTTACTTTTTATTCTATAAGTATATTTTGCTGATTAAGTTACATTGTTCTTTCCAAGAAACTTCCCAGAAAATTACATTCTGCTAAAGTAAAGCATTATATGATCTGATACAGTGAAACATATAGATTCTGAATTTACCACACTATTCAAACAACAGTAATGAATCACTAGCTTTTTTCTCACTGCTTGTAAGCACATTCATATTGAAATACCCACATTATACTGCACTACTGATGTGCAGGTATTTTGATAGACAGGTTTATGTATGCTCTTTCTAGCTGTATGTAACTAACTAACTGTATGTGCATATCATTGTTTACTATTACATTTCTGCTTCGTGTTGACTTTATGAACCAACCCCTAGTCTTTTAAATGAAATGCTCTTACTCTGTACTACACATTAAAATTATGCTATAACTGTAAATAGAGGCAGATGTCCTCAGTCAAGAGCTCTGTAAATAAACATGATGTATTATGACATTTGAAACAGCCTCTCACAGCGGGGCTTCCACAGCAACAACCACAACATATGTAGAGGAATATACATACACTGATCCACCACATTGCAGCTCACCTGTCTTCCGGTCACTGTGGGGCTGCCTGACCCTTACAACAGGGCCATTTAGGGGCACGCAGACCCCCCAGTGTAACACCCAGAACCCTTTTATGTCTTAATTGTTTGATTGGTGAGAAAAGACAGAGATGTGTTTCCTGTTTTAACACCTTTTGGAGCCTCAGTAGCAGATCAGAGCCTAATTCGGGTGCGACATTACCAGAGATGAAACATAATGTAATCAAAAGTGACCACCTTTTGTTTAACTACGGAGCCCTCCACTGTGGCATGACAGAATGAGTGCTTTTCTTTTGTTTTGAGATCAGTTTTCACATTGTCTCTTGGTGAAAAAAACAGAGAAATGATTTGTTAGGTTGTAACTAACCACCTGAAACTCTTCACTGTTTCTTCTCTGTAAGATCTTCTCTTAATCATTAAAATCTGTAGTTGCTGCATTTCCTCTTTCCTGAATCTACTGAGCTCAAAGCATCTGTCTAAATCCTCCTGTCCCCTCAGTGAATCACGGGAGCGAAGTCGCCTTCACCTCTTTGTCACCTGTTCTCTCTTTTAGCCTAAATGCTCCTGACCTTTGACCTTTCCGCTCCATTGCCTCACCACACGGGACCGGGCTCCCCTGCAACAGCTGTGTCAACCTCAGCCCCGGCAACTGGCGTGTCCAGGGAAGGACAGAAGAAGAGTGGCATTAATGTCAGGCCACGCAATGAGTCAGCAACATGTTATAAAGATCTGTTGTGTCTTTGTCAGGATCAAGCAGCTCACTTTTACTTCTTGGTTTGTTATTGAGGTATCATTAACCATTCCCAGAATTTGAGCGTTTATTTTCATCATATTGTCATTTCATTCTGCTTTTGCTCGTCTCTTTGGTTTGTTTTGACTTATAATTTATCCGTCACACTTTTTGTTGAGTTTTAAAACCTACTTTGTGTAGTGTTTGTGTTCGTAATAATACGTCTTTATGACAGTAAAATATGAAAATACACCACATTTTAAGTGATTTGTAAGGTTAACTCTCCACCTCCTGCAGGGAGTTTCCTCTAAAGTACAGGGGGTTAATCTGCAAGGTTGTCCCTTCCTGTGCGTGTGCAGGACCTGATCTGGTGTCAGCTGCCGGTTTATTTATACCAATCGAAATCCATGCTATCCTCCGTTGAAGAAACTGCCTTGGGGTTAGTCGTCTCACTGAGTCCTACCTGTCCCCCCCCCAGAGGGAAATTATTTCCTCCTGCCAAGAGAAGTGTGTTGTGACCTCCCCAGAAGCAGCGGGACATTGGCAATGGGGGCAGATGGGTATGACAGAGAGGGGAACAAAGTGATTAGCAAAACGGGGGCCCCGGTATGTGAACATGGGTTAAAAATAACCTCGTTGACCCAGTTTGTAGATAGCATGCGGCCTTACTGCTGAGCTCCTGTGCTGTCATCCTCACATTTTGGCTTAATTGATCTTAAAAATGACTTGGTGGATTTGTGAAGGGGCGAAATCCTACACTCTAAACACTCATGCAGTAGATAAGCATTTTAAAGGGGGGGACATTATATTTTAAATCTGTAAATGATCAGACTGATGATTGGAGCTCAAATAAATAAAACAGAAGAGGGGTTGACAGATGAAAAAAAATCACAGAGTAAGATGAGATCTTTTGCATGATGCGTGACACATGATGAAAGACAAACAGATGATTAGATGAGGCGCTTTTGGCTGATCTGCGTGGTGGCAAAGCTCTCGGCCAGCGGAGCCAGTGTGTGACAGTGATCAGCTGTCCCGTTAAAAAGGAACAGCGGGATTATGATTTGTGTCTTAACCATTGTGTCCGGTGCGGGCGACCAAGAATCCGCTCGACAACAAAAGTCATCCGATATTCCTAGCGCCCAGATATATCTGGCAAGGCCTTGGCGCATAGCTGACATTAGTGGAAATGTTGCATTTGTGATACTTCCCTGGCTCTGGGCCATGGGAAATATCGAACAACTGTCAAATTTAGACAACATCCTGTGGCGGAGGGGAGGGAGGGAGGGAGGGAAAAAAGAAAAAAGAAAAAAAAAGAAGAAGAAAAAAACGGGAGCTACAAAGATGCGATGGGGTTGCTATTTGTGGACGGCGAGTGCCTCGAAAATAGCGAGAGCGTTGGGTTTCAGTGTAAGCCCCCCTCTCTCTCTGAGCTCGAGCTTTCTGTGAATGAGGCCCGGGTTCCTATCACACCCAACCCTAGAGCTGATTTTAGAACACAGGTGTTGACCTTAGTGGAGCGGCTTGTGCTTGCTGCAGAGGAAAATGAACCCCTGAGCTCGGCCCGTTTGCCTCTACCAGTATTGGTGATCACTGCATGGTCACATAGATGCTTCAGATATGGATCTACGGGTTCTATATGATCACATAGAAGCCATCAACAGCCAGTACAGTGAAAAAAAAGTCATATTTTTACTGGCTGGATAATTGATGATGGCTAAGAGAGAAATTGTAACACTTAATTTGTTTGCTGACTCTTTTAGTTGATAGGTTTTCTTTTGATTTTTCCCTCTCAACCAAAGTTGTACACTGTTACACTCAGTGCTGTTTTGTAAGTGTCATGGCGGCAAACTGATCACCTTGTGGCCACTGGAGAATTTTGTGCTCCCCCCCCCAAAAAAAAAACAGCACGTACAGTATAACTTATTCACTCTCCTCACATGTCATTGGCTGTGGAGGTTTAAATTTCAAATTTATCAAAGTATTTACCACATTTGGACAAGTGTGGAGCGGATTGATTTCTCCAGTGGCCGCCCCACATCGATAATCGTCACCGCATCACATGAAACTGGCTCAGAAATGGCTTTCAGAGGCGACCAAATGCTCCTGACAACAGTGAGCGTCACTTTTTCCTATACTGTAAACGATACAATGAAACTAAAGTGAAGCCTAGAAACCAAACTGGGATGAAACTCAACCTTGGCTTCAGCTGTGACTCATGGCTGGCTGTAGCTGCTGCTGTGACTGTAACCCCCCAAAACCCAATAAAACACGCCCATCATGCAGTTGCTTCCTTGTTTCTCTGCATCCCTCTCTTTCTCCCCCCTTTTTTTTTCTCCAAAAAAGAAGCCATTGACATTCGGTGTAAAATAGAGGCAGGGTGGGGGGGGGGTGGGGGGGGGGGGGGGGGGGGTCTGAACAGAGGAACGGCAGGGGTGTAGGGTGTCTCGAGCCCAGTGTGAACAGCTGAGAGGTGTGATTTCACAGGCTGGCTCCCCCCTGTCAGGGCCCTGATTGGGCCGGACAGGAGGCGCAGGAGAGGCCCGGGCTTCTAAAGGACACCAACAGGTGGGAGGCCGCTTTGGAGGGGGGCAGCTCCTGGCGGGATAGAAAAGGCCGGTCTGCAAGGCCTGTTGTGGGCACAATCCGCCGGGCCAGATACGGAGGAGGATGGTTTGATCGCAGGAGAGAGCTGAGGTGGAAGAGAGGGAGAGGAGCAGGGTGAAGTTATGTGGGGGTGGGGGAGTGGGATGGGGTGGGGTGGGGGGGTGTGGATCTCAGGAGGTGGAGGGATAGTCTTAGATGAGTTGATGGGTGGAAAGGGCAGTTTCAGGGACAAGGAGTAAGGTTGGTCGGTGAGGTTTTTTTGTCTGTTTTGTGATAGAAGCGATTCTGGTCGTAGTTTTTATTTCTCTCATTTAAATATCTCACCGATGAGGTTTTCTGTAGATCCACATGTTGCAGAACTGAAGCCCCTGTGCTCTCTTTCGATTCAGTTTCCTTGATTAGCAGCACCATGTGAGTAAAAATCAGGTGTCGAACCAGTTGTTAGATGTCTTCTCTCAGTTTTACGACCAGCTCAAGTCGCTCTGGCAGAGCCCGACACCTCAGCTTCCCCCTCGCTCTCGCCAGGTGAGGGGGAAGCTGAGGTGTGATACAGGAAAGAGTCTTGATGGGCTAGGCTTCCTTCCTCATGGCCATTTGGTTTTGACATAGCAGCGGTCAGATTTATCAAGGTAGTCACCACTAGACAGACGGCAATTGTGTAGGAGAGGCTGCCTGAACCCGCTCGTGGCCTCAAGCTCAACTCAAGAAAACCACAAGAGGAGACATGACAGAGTTCAACAAAGGTGAGTAAAACATACAGACATCTGTTTTAGCTTAGTTTTATTTTAAATATGTGCCTTTTTAATGTTCATCACTCTTTGGGATCCACATGACTTGGCATGGCATGATGTTTAGGAAATAACACAGATTGTGACCTTTGTCTGCTGGAAGTCAGTATTTGCCTCGCCCTCCAGAGTTATTTAAACACAGTTCATCATCATCACATTGGCATTACCCATCGAAGAGCCGCATGGGCTGTCAGTAATAATCTTAAACTTTCTGATGCTATTTGTCAGGGTCAAACAATGCTTTTAATATTTTTCCTTTAGGACTGGAGAGCCATGCTTTTAGCTTCTGTTAGTAGACAACCATAGGAAATATAGGCAAAACTCAGAAGTTATTTGAAATTTCCCCTTCCTTCAAACAAAACTTGTAAGTTTCTTGTCAGCGCAGACGACCGAAGCCGCCCGCCGTCACGTGTATCCTCAGCCCCGTCCCTCTTCCCTCTCTTTCTGTCACAGTTAACCATTGTTGAGCCGGTTGTTCCCGCTACTCTGCATCTGTGGCTATGAAAGGGTGCTTTGTGTCCCGAGGAGCGGTGAATCCAGTTGTTGCCCCTTGTGAAGACATGCTTCCTTATATCCCCATATTAATACACCACTTATGGAATGTAAGGAAGTGTGTGGTTTCAAGGGGACATGAGCACCAACCACAGTGGGAGGAAGAGACACTGTTGATTTTAGTTTCTTCTTGAATGCTTTTTTTTTTTTTTTTTAAGTGAATGACAAGTTGTGAAAGATGGAGCTACATTGTCTGAGTGCGCCTTTGTCTGTTTTATGAGCTGGGAGGGGGATGTCAGGGTTCATGAGCATGTGTGTTTTCTATGTGTGTGTGTGTGTGTGTGTGTGTGTGTATGGCAAGGCAACAGGTGAAAGGGCCCATTCCCCTCTCCTTCAGCTCAGGCACGTGTGCAGTTAGCATTACTCCCGGGGCCCGCTGATCGGGTCTCAGGGACTTCTTGAAAAAAATTCCTGCCCTGCCCCAACTGCTGACAGTCAAGGAGGATTGACAGACCACAGCTGTCACCCATTATAGCAACCGCAGGGGGGGTGGGTGGGGGGTGGGCTAGAGATGCGGCCCCTGTCACTGAGGGTGAAGGTTCGCTCCCGTAGGCTGGGGTTTTGGAAGGAAATAGGGGCGATGTCACCGGCTGTCAGGGTTCCCAGACCTCTAAATAGGAACTTTCTGCTTGGCAACATGGAGACACTTGTTTCTATGCTGTAACTGTACAGGTTATATCAATACTGACTCCTTAACAATATCCTTTATCTCTCTGTGTGTTTCATCAGGTAAGGGCTGAAGAGGACATGACGGCCTGACTGCTTGCAGATGATGTCCACCTTCTATTTCCTGTCTTTCTCCCTCTCTCATTTCCCTCTTTTTCTATGTCCTCTACCCCCTCCTCCTCACTGCCTGCCTCCTCCTCCTCTCTCTCTCTCTCTCTCTCTCCTCTTCTCTCTCTCTCTCTTCGCTTCTGCCTCTTGCAGCTGAAGCAACACGCCTTGCTGTGGCTGGTCAAACGGAACCAAGTCAGGTGTTTCTAGTGAGGTTTGGTCCCCTTCAACCAGCTACTGCGTCGTGAATTCAGTCAGCACACACCGCGTGGAATCAAAGACACAGTGGTGGCGCTTATGGGTGTAATGCTGCATATACTCCGGAGGTGGTAGCCAACAGTAGATTGTTTCTTCACGCATGTTATTATGTATTTCCTGTGTGGAAATGTGTGATCTGAAAAGCAAATAAAAGATTACTGACAACACACACTGGTGGATTTAAATATCTGTGGACTGTGAAATTTTCAGAAATGCAGTAACTGTAAGTGAAATATATTCAAAGTGTCAGAGTTCCTCAAGTGTATTTATATCCAGTTATTATTCTGGTAGCTAGAGCACAATGAGCAGCTATGAATGATATATGATAAAATATGCATTGCACCACTAAGTGTTCAGTAAATAGGTGAAAGCTGTTACAACTGTAGCTTCAGCAGAACATACACCACTACGTCAAAGTCTTTTTTCTTGAATGTTTGATGGATGATTCATGAGAATGTTCTGTTAACATGGTTATGATAACCTTCCTCTACCTCATTCAAAGAGGAGATATGTGCATTTATGACACAGCCAGATTATTGAGATTCATGAAAATATCAGAAAAGCAGTGGTCCTGCTAAATGCATTTGCTTGCCAAAATACCCTCAAGTAGAACCATTCAGTTGTAAATTGTCATCTTGATAAAAGCTGTGTTGATAGATATTTTGGTGTATGACAGTTGTTAATTAGGCTTCCGTTAACAACTACATGTTTAAAATGAAATGAGAAAACAAACAGACGTAAAATGTGTGATTTGTTTGTGTTGTCATTAGTGTCATGCATCAATAGATTATGCTTGAATATCTTGATTCATCAAATAAAATGTATTTTGTCCTCTTGGTTATTTAGTTAGTTGTTTGTTTATTTATTTCACATTTCGATGGGGATTACTGCCTGTCTAAGCTCAAATGACATACCAGCCCAGAGTTTGACTGCAGTTCTAGTTCATCCAATGATCGTACAGCCTCTGGTCCAGTCCAGAGAATTCAGAACCATGGACAGCACCCATGATTCCCATTAATAATACGATAATAATAATAATTATTATGTTCAGTGATGTTTGTGTTTTCACAATATAAATAAAAAAGAAGATAAACTTTTAAATGGTGAAGCCTCCCAGTGTTTTTCTTTGATGTAGTAAAGTGCAATGAACCCCACGATGTGTTATTTGTATAAAGCGGAGAAGGTTCAAATGGTGATCCCTATTTCCTTAGTTCTATAACATTACAAAATGATTGAAATTGATTGCCACAATTGAAAACATATAGGCTGAAGGATGCTTATATTTCAGTTACAAAACATGCAGTGCATAAGGATTGAATCAGCTTAACAGCACTAAAGTCTCTTTTTCTAAAATTGTAATGGTACTAGTGATGTTATTCAGCCTACCCCATTCTCAGAAATGGGTAGACAAATAATAGAAACACCTGTCTGCTAAAACAACATAGCTCAACAGCAACACAAACTGCCAGCCTCCAAAGCACATACATTTGAATCAACATCCAATACAAACTGGAACATTATATTACATGACAGGAGGATTTATTGCAGGTCTGTTGCATTAGACTGCAGTTTTTGTTGGGTGTACTTAATAAACTGCATGCTGACTGAATGTATACTGTGATTATTTATCATGAGTAACCTCCACACAGAACAATGTCATGCAGAGTAGCTTTATTTACTGATAAATAAATAAACATTGTGAATTGTGCAGAAAGTAGTGGTACATCTAAAACCTTTCTACAGACTTGGATGTAAGTAGGGTACTACAATAAACTTTCTGTCACGCTGTAGAGGCGCTGGCAGTACCATTGCTTCTCCACGAGGCGGCGATATAAATTCTTCTTGGCGCTCTGTAGTCTTGCAGCAGCAGAGGAAGTGAAGTGCATGCAAACATGGCTGGACAGTGGAGTGACAGGTGAGTTTGGGAGTGTGGTAACTGCTGGACTTTATCCTCAATTCTAGGCAATTTTTCTGATCATTTTACTGGGCGCAGCGACAAAATGTCTTTGTACTTATAATTCCCAGCTTGTGGTCCTTGGCTCATTTAGCAAGTTAATTTCGAAATGTTAGCTCATAATTCAGTATTGCATCAGTACCAAATGCGCTAGACAGTGCAGTTAAACGGTACACATCCTAATGTTATTGCATCATCTTGAGTAGGTTCTACAGTTTTTAAAATGATCAGACTGGAAGGAACAAAGCCTGTTTAAGTTGTAACTGGATGTGAAGGTGATGATAACAAACCAGTTTACTGGACTGTTGCCGTTAGCATGATGCAAGCCGGAGCTGCCTGTGCGTCATACAGGCTAACAGCGATGGAGGTAAAGTTTAAATAAAACTGGTCCTGTCACGATTATGTGTTACCCAAACATGAACAGACGTGGGCGATAAACCGATGTAAACCTATGATCATCACGTGTTGTTTTTTGCAGATGGACCCTGATAAGAAAGATGAAATTGAGTGAGTAAAGGTTGGTGGCACCCTTCTTAGATTTTGTTACTGTTTCTGCATTGGGTTACACATTCTGGGCCTAATTTAACAAAGCTTTCTTTGACACCTCCCCTCCCTCTCTCTTTTGACACAGGGTCTCTACAGAGGAAGGCAAAGACCTTGACCAAGGAGGAGAAGCAACGGCTGGAGAAAAAGAGAAGAAACAGCAGAAGAAAAAACAAAGAGAAAAAAAAAAAGATGACAAGCTTCACAGGAAAGCTAGAAGGAAAAGAAGTCTGTCTCTTCAGCTGCTCCAGCATCCCAGCCTCCAACGCAACCCCCAGCACAGAAAGGTGCATATGATGTGGGCAGGATGCAGCACCCTTTGACCACTCGTTATTGCTGTTGGAGGTGGACTGAATTGAAATTTGTCACATAAGGCACATAAGTGCTGTTTTTTAGTTGCTGATTAACAGATTATTTTGCCATCAGCATCATATGCAGCGTACCTAACACAGGATCATTTTTATGATTTTAGTCAAGGAAATCTTCTCCCTATTTGTGATCTGTATTGCCACTGATCTTAACCCTGACACCTCTATCTGTCTGTGTCTCCTCCAGCTCCTTCAGCAGTGCCTGCTCCTGCACCGGTTCCCGTGCCTGCCTCAGAAGCTCCCGCCACGGCAGACAAGCCCGCTAAGAGTAAAGCTGAGCTAAAAGCTGAGAGGCGAGCTCGGCAAGAGGCTGAAAGGGCGTCCAAACAGGGCAAGAAGGGAGAGGTGGGTCAGCAGGCTTCCACGGGCAAATCCAAAGCACCGCCCAGTGAGCTGCAACCAGGTATGGGAACAGCTAGGAGGTCAGCACCAGTAATGAATAATCATTCAAACAAGCTGAAAGTACACGGTGTATACTGAGGAGAGGGTCACACTATGCATTTCAGTGGTAAAGAGGCTCCCAGAACATATCCAAGTGGACAACCCGGATGTTTTAAAGAAACTGGCCAAGAAGTTGGAACGACAACAGGTAAGCCGCTTTATTTGTTATTTCTAAAAACCATTAAAGCATGCTTTCAGGTCACCTTGCCTTGACATGAGTATGAATTGCCAGCCACACAGTTCTGAACAGCCTGTGTGTTTGTGAACTTTTGTCCTGAGCACATGAAATGTGAATGCACTGTTAACACCTAAACTAGAAAATATAAATAACAAACAGAGAGAAACCATGTGTTTATGACCCTTTATCTTATTGGATATGACTCAACCTAACCAGGAATTGCACTGATCTTGGTTGATCTAATCAGGCATTTATAGCAAATGATATACAGCAAAATGTTTAGTTTATAGTAAGACGACCACTCTGAGGAATAAGAAAATGCCAGAGAAGGTCTTTGTACACCAAGGTTTACAAGGTGTTGAGAAGGTTTGGCACACAAAAGTTTAAGACATAATTCCAGTATGATTTCTGCTGTAGGTGGATTAAAGTGATCAGGAAGATCTATGTTTTTTCCTGCAAAATTTAAGTCACAAGTTAACTTACATGAGTATCAACACTTATTGTCTACTATTAGAATATTTAAGGACTGTTCAAAATATAACCAACAGTACTAATATACAGAGTGTTAGCAGTGTAATCATCATATTTTATCATTCACTGCAACCTCATATGACAAGTCCTAACTTCATGTGATTGTACCTGACATTTCTTTCAGACACCAGGGTACAATGCTGCTACAAAGGTCAAGGTCTGACTTACTAAAATGTGTGCTATTGACATTTGTCTCATTTTGTTTTGTGTGCTAACCTCTAACTGTCATTGTATTCCAATACCACTTGTTAATTTGAAAGTTAGGGATGCAAACTTGTTGTTTGGTCCGTTTGGACAGAGGTGGTTTGTCCGTGGGATGTGTTTGTTTGAGAAGTTAGTGAGAACTTGTTTTTAGTTTTTTCTCTCTGTGCTCACCCACAACACTCAGTGGTTTGTGTTTGGAGAATATTCACAACAAAATCATACATAATGAAAATTAAACATGAACCTGTTCCTAGGCTGTGACTGTGTTAACCTCACTATCTCAACTTTAACCCCTGAACTGTTGGACACTGATGGTTTTGGATTATAATCTGCTTGATTTCAGATCCCGCTGCGGTCAGACTACGGCTACAAAGTCAGTCTGTTCTCTCACCTTCACCAGTACAGTCGCAAAGCCCCTCTAACACAGCAACTCAGGTAAACTTTTACATAGGTTTTGATTTATGTAGTGCAGTTAAGAAGTATTAAGTAATACTCACACCCTTAAACTCACTATTGACTCTTTTTGTTTTTCTGCTGCAGCATTCCCTCCACAGTGATTCATCCTGCTATTGTTCAACTGGGTCTCCAGTATTCACAGGGCATCATGGCAGGATCCAATGCTCGCTCTGTAGCCCTGCTGCATGCCTTTAAACAGGTACAGTCCCACAGAACAGAGGCCATTCTGTCTGAGTGCTTTACAGTCTCATCTCTCAGCAGCAGAAAAGCATTCATGCGTTTCACTGCATCAGATTTCTGGATGTTATGCACGTCTTTAAAGGCGCATCCAACATTAATTATTAATATGAGGTAGCCATATTGATTTCTATTGTGGTCAGACTGAAAGTTAAATGCCTTTAATTACATAAATAAGTTGCACATGCACTGCTTCTTATCCTCAGGTAATAAGGGACTATACTACACCTCCAAATGAGGAGCTATCCAGAGACTTGGTCAACAAACTGAAACCTTATATCAGGTACAATCAAGTAAAATACACTCATCAGTTATAACTCATGGCTGTGCACTAAAAAAGCTTATTACTTAAAAATATTTAACTCTTTTTGTCTTACTTCTCTTGCAGTTTTTTAAATCAGTGTCGCCCTCTGTCAGCCAGCATGGGTAATGCAATCAAATACATCAAGAAGGAGATCTCCAATATTCCTAGTCAATGTAAAGAAGAAGAGGTTATTGTCACATTTGTTTTCTCTCATAATTTAGCCAGAGATCAAACATGTTGTAGCTCATATATTCCATACACACAGTAGACTTAATGTTACAGGTTTTCAGTTTCTGTCTCTTCTCCTCTCATGCATTGTCTCCATCTCTGTTTAGGCAAAGAGCAAACTGCTGACCTGTATCGAGTGCTACATTAATGAGAAGATAGTTCTTGCTGCTAAAGCTATTGCCAAGTACTCCATAGAGAAGATCAGTGATGGAGACGTCATCCTGGTTTATGGATGGTAGGCCTTTTTAAAGCTAGCATGCGAGGAAAAAAAACCATCATGTTTCAGTTGTTAAACCTGTGGTTCTTTGTTACTTAGCACTACTAAATTGTTTGTCATGATAAAGAAATGCAACACTCATTTATCCAGACGCAAATCTTTTTTTAAACCACACTTAATGCTTTCTCTTCCCTGTTTTCGTCTCGCCTCTTCAACTCCCCACTCCCTCTTCCTTCCACATTCCCGTCGCAACATTACCACATCTCTCCCTCCCTCCACTCAGCTCGTCGCTGGTCAACCACATCCTGTGCGAGGCCTTCGAGAAAAGCAGGAAGTTCCGTGTGATTGTGGTGGACAGCAGGCCTCGGCTGGAGGGAAGGGAGGCCCTGAGGCGCCTGGTCCAGAGGGGCATTAGCTGCACCTACGTCCTTATCTCGGCTGTCTCTTACATCCTTCCAGAGGTAATCACGAAGTTGAGGAGACTGAGCAAGGCTTTATTATTGTCCCATTAACTCAGTTTACTGCCCATGGAGTAGCCAAAGGTTGTTGCTCTAATCACCTTAAGCGTCTTTGTTCTCTTTTAGGTATCGAAGGTGTTCCTTGGTGCTCACGCTCTGCTGGCCAATGGTTACGTCATGTCTCGCGTAGGGACATCACAGATAGCCCTGGTGGCCAAAGCCTTTAACGTGCCTGTACTGGTGTGTTGTGAGACCTACAAGTTTTGTGACAGGGTGCAGACGGATTCTTTCGTGTCCAATGAACTCGGTATGGAAAGCGTCCAGAAACCTATTAGATTTGTTACATAAGTATATGTGTTGCACAGTTTTACTTCTGCATTCATCTGTGTTACCTCCCAGACATTAGTTGAAGCCATCAGAATCACCACTTTCTCCTCATCTGTCCTTTCTAGATGACCCCGATGACCTCATCGTCACCCGTAAAGGAAAGACTCAGCTGGAGGACTGGCACCAAGTGGACTCTCTCGGCTTGCTCAACCTGGTGTATGACGTGACACCGCCTGATTTTGTGGACCTGGTTATCACGGATCTGGGAATGATCCCGTGCACCTCGGTCCCTGTGGTGCTGCGAGTCAAGAACGTGGACCAGTGAACGACCTCCATCTTTGACACCAGTCTGAGCCAAGAGGCTGTCTCTCTGTGTCTAGATGGGGGGGAGGGAGGGGGAGTTTGTGTGCACGAATGCCTGCACACAACACAAAATATCGTGCTTTTAGCATGCAATAAATATATATCTGAAATGGCATAAGCTTTTTAAACAGAGTCCATGTGTGTTTTTATGATACAACTGGATCATCTAAGATTTTTTCCAGGGCTGATGGGACGAGAAGACTGGTTGTGTATTTTTTAACTTTGGAGAAAAGGCAAGATGTTTCAATGGATTCATATTATGAACTATTTCTTTACAAAAGAACATTTAATTGCCAGTATGTAGAGCAGAACAATTCCACTGTGGTTCACAACACGCTCTGGTTGTCAACCACAGCATTCAGTTTTAAACTAGTTATAAATGGTTCTCTAATTACAGTTGGAGCAGCAGTATCTCAGAGGAATTTTATGGCTCCCACAAATTCTTCAGACTAGTTTTAATGACCTGATCAATTGAACAGGATAAGAGAAAGAGTGAGACATAAACCAGGTAGTAAAACATTTTTTGGCTGAGGAGCTCAGATCGTTTACAGCTATGTCCTCATGGGTCAACACATGATACTCGTGCTTCAGTTTGCATATTGGAACAAGTTTTTTGTCAAACAAGGGAAACATTTTCCTGCACACTGTTTATTTACAGGATTATTTTAGTTATTTGACATTCACTGTATAAACACAGTGCATTGACATTCAGACATTTCCATAATTGTGAAGTTGCTATCTGGCCTTGTACTTATTAACCACATATACTCTCCTTCATTAATGACACTGGATGTGTTTGCCAGTTAGGTCACAGTAAATTTCCACACATGTAAGTTTATAGTAAGTTCATAGTGTCAGCTCGAGAAAAGACAGAGATGTACTGTTTTCAAATCTTTATTAGAACCCTGAATCTCATTAGAGAGAAGCATTGAAATTTCCCATCTCACCAACACCAAGACATTTTCCAAGTTACTACATGTCACTGATGAACAAAGGAAACATTTTTTACCAGATACTGTGTGTGTTACTCAACATTAGGCATACAAAACTTTTGAGTCTTGTTCCATTCTAATACAGAAAAACTCATGGCCTGTTTTTTCCTCTGACAAAAGTACATGTTCAACATGCAGTAAACAGCCAGATTCTACAATTTCCCTCAAATGTGCTAAAGAATATGCAGATCTATTGTGTAAACTCATGCAATACATGTTTGGCGCAGTTAACAGCCGGCAAAAGTTCTGAATTTAGTTAAACACAACCTCTTCATTACCTTCTGTCAGTTAACTACACTTAATTAAAAAGGTAACAGTGGTCATTTTTGACAAAAATGTAAAAAACTAACTTAAAACTTGGGAAAACCCCTTTCTTTAAAATTGCACAAATGATTATTAATAATTAAATCATTTAAAAGTCAAATGTCAGTAAAACACAGCTGCCCCAGAAAGGTGTCAAATAAAATAATAATAATAAAAAAAAGCCTGAGTGTCACCTCAGACTTTGTGTCAGCTTTTTTCCCTTTGCAGTACAGTTTCAGCTCAGTAGATCATTGTAGGTAAAGATAAAAAACCAAATGACTGTGGTTCAGCCTCAGAGTGATTTGGCCTTGCGTCTCTGGGTGACCCACAGCAGGACAGAGATCAGGACTGTAGATGCCCCAAGAGGCCCGAACACCTGGAGAGCTGGAAACTCCCCCTGTTGATGATGTTAACAAATGCATAACTAAAAAATTCAAAGTGTCCCAGTGTTACACTTAGTCATAAAGTGGAAAATAATGAATGATTCAGATAAAGCTGCTCAGAACTGACCTCTCGAAGACACTTGTATCCATGGTAGTTGTCAGCACAGCTGCACTCAAAGAAGCCGGGACCATAGGGGGCACAGAGGGAGTTCTCTGGGCAGTCAATGGCTGAGGATTGTCAGTTATAATGAGATGAACAGATGTCATGTATTGGCACATTACCAGAGAACTACTACAGTTTTTTTTATCAGATGGGAACTTACACAGCTGTCCGGTCTGGTTGCACATGCTTTTCTGGCCTTCACAAAGACGATCTCCTGCTTTGACCTCTACCTTCGACCAAGATATGTTGCCTCCTGGACAAAGTATATCTCCTGGCAAAATCCTAAACAGACACACAATTAGTTTACAGAGTTTACAAAGAAACAGAGCTAATTTTACACCTTATACTGTCATAGTTCAGTTTGTAACGATATACTTACATGTAATTTAATTCAATAAATCCTTGAAATGCTGTGTCGCTGATGTTGACAATGGGATTATGGGAGAGGTCTCTGCAAAACAAAAGTTTATAAAGTAAAATACTAAGAACAGAAAAAACTAATGGTTCGATATACATATTAACTGAAAAATGAATAAGACTTTAAGTGGGGCAAAGTTTTTTTTAGCCTATTTATAGAGTGAGTCTCAGTCTTTGCCAGTAGGAAAAATGAAAGTGTTTATTTGCTGCTGGAAACAGAGACTTTCCTAAACTCCTGCTGCCCAAGAATGTTCTTGTCAATGCTAAGATCTTTCTGAAGAATCACCCACATGTGACAAACATTTTCCTTTATCCTGCTACAATTTTTTGTATGGAACACGCCCATTTGATCGTTCAGAATCAACAAGTACAGTGGTGATGAAACAGTTCTGCTTTTTTGCCTTAAAAATAACCTCACGGTCACTTAGGAAGCATCCAGGAAGGGTGTTCCACTATTTTGTGTGCTCAGTGTGCTGCATGTTGTGTAAATGCGTATGACATTGTATTTACTGTACATACATCATTAACGCTGTTGATGCCTCATGGAGGTCCTCGACATGAGTTAGTGAACAGTTGGATAGGTCCAACCTAAGACAGACAAACAAAGTAAAAAAAAAAAAAAAAACACATGTTGAAACATTAACAAAACTTAAGACTGTGAAGATCTTAAGTTGCTTAGGTATTAAGTACTTAAGTTGCAGAAGCTTATGTGTTGCAGTTGGTGTTAAACAGGGACAAAGGCTACAACACTGGCGCAGACAACCTAGAGTACACAGTAGGGAGGTCTCAAATACACAAACTGATGACAAAGCAAAAAAAGGTTTGCTCAACCCAACACTGTCTCACTTTCATTGCTCCTACTAACCTACATTTTTTGTTCGTGTAACTTACTTATTTCTACTGTAGTTTATTAATGGTCTATTGTGGACATTATAATCCAAAGGCCACTTGTGTAATTTAATGTAATTTCTATATTTCCGATAGACCCAGAAGGCAACGTCCTACCCTATGATGCGTTCAGGGTCGGTTGTGTTATCATTTCTCAAGCAGCAGCGTCCGTCTATCCGTCCAGCGGAAGAGGAGCAAAACTCGCCCACCGTGGTGTCATTGTGAACAGACCCGCTGCAGAGCTTACATACCTGTGAATACAAATCATTCCGAAAGAAACAAAAGGTTGTAAACAACAATTTTCCCACTTATCTAGCGCCCACCTGGCTACTGTACATTCACCAAAACAAGGTGTTTATCAGCAATGTGTCCCTATACTGTGCCGTTTATTTACTCTAGTAAAGACTGCAGCTACTACATTAATAAATCTGAATCTTACCCGCAGCTCACTCAGCTGATAACTCCCATAAAAACATACATTAAAGATCAAAACAAGAGCCAGAGGATCCAGCTGGCTGCACCCAGCTTTCATTTTCATCGACTGAAGTCATATGATCCTAGTGTAGCGAACACGTGACAGGAAGCTAATCCAACACTTTATCCAAAAGTCTAATTTTACTTTTGCGCTGCAAATGCGCATACACTAAATTAGGGAAGATTTAACTTAATTTTATCTGCGACCATCGTTGATAGAACAATAGAACAGGTAGTGAACACGTAAAGCAGGGACCCATCTTGATTATTTGTGCAGAAAATGTGATAATATGTTGAAATACTTAATTCTTAATAAATAAACAAAAAAAAAAAAAACAAAAACAAAAAAACATTTGGTTTAATTTTTTTTTTCAATGCAAGCATTTCAAAATCCTTTCTGTAAAGAGAATTCAGAGATTTTTCTTCATTTAAAATATATTTTGTGTTGTAAATCCCATGAGTCAAAATAAGATGTAACATTAACTGTCCTATGTAATTTAATTTCTAGGATTGTTGATAAAATCTAGACGCATTTTTTTCTGCCTAATGAATTTTGACTGCGCTTTCACTGTCATTTTGGGTTGTACCAAATAAACTGGGGAATCCGAGTTAGACGATTTTCTGATAATCAAACTACGGAAAATTCTGTTTGTGGCATATCTATAAAATTGTATTATATTTTAATATCATTAAGTGTAAAATAAGTGACAGAAATTATGCCAATAACCTCTTGTTTTTTGTTTTTTTTTTACCGTAAAAACTGGAACTTCCCCGGCTGAATTTGAGATGGTTTGGCCCAGATGGATTGTTGCAATGCCTCTTGATGGGCCACTAGATACACAGGACAGAGAATGGCTTGACGTTAATGGTGCATCTGCGTTTTCTGCGTTTTCTCTCACATTTTTATCTATGTACGTACTCCGCAGCCGAGCAGATTTTTCCTCAGCAAATGTAGGAGAAAGGGAAAACAAGCAAAACCACAACAAGTGCAACTGTCCCCTCTCATATTGCGAAAGGTTTTTACCAACGGCTCTGCGACGGTGTGAGGTTTGCAGGAACCAACTGCACCGTTTACCCCGAAACTTCATCTGGTTACGCTGAGTGAACTGAATTATCTGTGAATTCTCGCAGTGAGTTGTTTTAAAGTTATCGCGAATTTACTTTAAAGTGCGCGAAAAAAATATATTTTAACGCCAACATTGAAGGTGTAATTACTTAACACTTGCAACATGGCTGCTGCGGGGACGGCAGCGAGAAAAGTTTAACACTGACGTGGGAGAAGTTTTATGCGAATGCTAGTTGGTACATGAGTTGTTGTCTAGATAATAAAGTCGTCAGCAGTCTTCCCCGGCCTGACACCGACTTAGAAACCAGTGGATGAACCGTGCGAGAGCCTCCTCCTCCTCTGTAGTCACCGCCGACAGTCACTGCAGTGGACTTTTGTGGGGAAACTGTGTTGTCTTCTTCTCCATCGTAAAGCTGTGGTGGCGTTAAAAGGACTTATCGTCTGGCAGTAGCAGGCAGTGTTTCGAGCTAAAGGAAAATGCATTTTTCCATACCCGAAACGGAGG
The DNA here is from genome assembly GCA_033238685.1 of Lates japonicus. Classification (NCBI taxonomy): domain Eukaryota; kingdom Metazoa; phylum Chordata; class Actinopteri; family Centropomidae; genus Lates; species Lates japonicus. The sequence goes on along the minus strand of BRZM01000038.1, from coordinate 6,694,701 downwards.
TTCGTTCGGGGGAAAATGGATCAACCTATGTGGTGAGCATGATAATTTGTGTTTTTGTTTTACCCGCTTTCACTTGAACGCCTGGTTTCAGCTGGCCACAGGTCGGGCTAATGTCAATGCAGCACGAGTTTCTGTGTGTATTGTTAATAAATGATCTGATAGCATGAACAGTCATTTGCCAGCACAGGACAAACAACTGCCTAATGCAATAAAAATCAGCTATTCCCTCAGTTAGACTACAATATGATAATTTGGATCACACATGCAGTCAATGTGTTTCTTAAAGATACAGTCTAGATAGGTGAATAAACTTGATTTAAGGAAAATAAAACGTGAGAAAGCTGAGTAAAAGTGAGATAAGCTAGGGATTCAGTATAACTCTGTGATGGCATTGAAAGGATCAACAGGAAAGAAATCCCTGGCCTTCACCATGATTCAACATTTTATCTGACACTGAACTTTACCTAACTTGGAAGATTTGTTGCTGCGGCCACAAACTGTTGAGTTGTTGTGGTATTTGTTAAGTTGGCACAAGAACTGACATGTCATTCAGCGTCAGAGCCATCAGAGGAAACTTGTGTGTGGCCCAGTCTCTGATGCCTCACCTTGAGCACAACAGAGTCCTTTTTGTTTTAAAGATTTCAGTCAGCATTTCAGGTTTGCCTTCATGATATTGCAACCCCTCTTGTTATTTAGAGAAAAATACAGCCACCATTGCTGAGCAGCAGGCTCCCTGTATAGCCTAACTGTGTGTTTTATTTTCTTTCACTCCACTGTCTGTTTCTCATTGTCCTTTTTAGATGTTTTATACCCTGTCTAAAATGCTTTGAATTGCCAGTGTGTTTGATAGGTGCTACGCCTTGCACTGCCTAGACACATTGGCAGACATTTGCTGTAGTGTTGAGAGGGTATAATTCATGGGGGTTGGTCAAGGACAGCCAGAGTAAAGCATCATAGACATAAACCATTTTAAGCTTTTGTGGATGTCTCACAGTTTTCCTCATAAACCACAAACACCAGTCACAGACACAGCCAGGATACAGGCTAATGTGTGGCAGAGGTGGTAATGTCTCAAAAAATTACTGTCAACTCTAAATACATTTTCCTTGATGATTTAGACAACAGAACTGGTGTGAATCTATGTCTTTTAACAGGCCCATAAATAAGACCTATCCACAAACTAAAGTCATTATGTTGCTAGGAAACGGCTTAGGTTCAGGTTTATTTTTTGTCACTTATGAATATGATATGAACTAACACAACAACAACAACAAACAATGGTAGAATATTAGGTCTGTTATTTTTGTTAAAAAAAGTTTTTCTATCAGATGATTTGTAGAGGAACACTGTTACTCTCATTCGCCAGATGCTTTGAAATAACATCTGCAACATCTGATTTCCATATGATATCACACTGGCTGTTCTCAGTGTTCAATCACTTGCGAATGGCTATTTTGCATCTTGACTCCATGTGCTCCAAAGAGGGAAAAAATTACCTTGGAATACATAGTTGTAGTCCAAGCTGTAATATTTTACGCACAGGAATTTAGAAATAGAAGTTAGTCTGTTATGTTATTTCACCTCCATATTGTTCTGCAAACACCTCTTGCTGCTGGAAGTGTGTTTCTAACCTGAGCATTTCAGGTGCCACCTGTCTTTCTACCTGGCTGAGCACGTTTTTACCGGTGGTGCAGTGGCTGCTTGAAAGCAACGGCTTTTCACCTCTCAGCTGGCAGTCCTGTGACTGTCATTGTGACCTTCCTGTAACCAGCCCACAGGAAGAGACTTTGCTTGATTATAATGCTGAGAGATGTGTTGTGTACCTTGGAACCAGTAGGCCACAGAAACTGCCGACTTTGCACTGGGCTCTTTAGAATAACAAGGGTTGCAGTTTTTTAAAAATACAGAGCTATTCCTATTCCTGTGTAAGCACAGATGAATCAGTGTTTTTGAGTGCTCACGCTTCCTGTTGTCTAGTAGACTCACCATAGCTTCCTTTCTGGCTCATAGAGTATTTACAGTATTATTTTGTGTCTTTGTGGGTGGTTAAAAGAAAGGTAGACTTTGCTACTGTGAGTGATGGTGACTCATTTAGGTAGGGTGAGGAACAAGTTAGAACTTATATATGAGCAAGTCCATCTGTTTCTCTTAATAGTTTTGCAAACCATGGAAATCATGCTAAGCTGCATGCCTTTATCAGCCAGCATCTGGCAGTGAGAAATATGTATACATAAAGAAGCGCCTGTCTTAGGATTCCTGAAACCGAAACTGATTGCATCCTACACACGCCTCATTTATAAATAAACACATTACAGCTATGTACAGAGCTGATGGAAATAGGCAGTGATGAAAAGAATACTGCTAGCACACTGACTCCACACTACAACTTTATTTAAATAGGCAGTGTTTTGATCTCAGTTGGATGTTCGTCAAATCAAAAATATTGCAGTTGGATCTTCTTCACGGCAAAAACATTCAGATGACATCTCAGTCTCAGTTGGATCTTAAGGTCAGAAATATTTAGACAACGTTTTGATTCCAGTTGGTTCTTCGTTGGGTTTAAATATTTTTAACCAAACAAAGTTCCAACTGGGATCAAAATGTACAGTATTTAAACACATTGTTGGCACTAGATCGTAGTTGTTATGTTCAAAGAAAGTCATGCACCCTGTTACACTGTCCCTGAGTTGAACTGCCTGCAATTCACAAAAAATTAGGGTCATTTTTTCTGCATTATCAAACAGACCCCCAAAACATTCTGCATACTCATTCTTCCTTCCTGCCTGGATGCTGCCGACATGCGCATTTTTTAGTCCGGCCATTGGCCTTCCTCCAAATTTTTTTAACCTTCCTCTTTCCTTCTAGAAGTTTTGATTTGTACTGCTGTTTTCCCATTGATTGGTGGTACTGTAGGTCAGCGATGGCATGTACAACTAATGCAACAGTGAGCTCAGGAGTCTTCAAAACTCCTTTTATTTTGACAGATGACCCAACATGTTGACTATAAATATTCATTGAGACAGAAGGGGAAGGAGATTAAAGCACTCACAGTTTGTGCCTTGACACCCAAACGGGAAACATCCTCAACAAGCATACAGATCACACTTCCTCTCATCCCTGGCCAGAGCTGCATGAAGCCTGGTGGGAGCTGATATTTCTTAGCAGATGAAGGAGCAAGTATTCCTATCAATAACAAAATTGCCCAGGCATAATCATGAGTCAATTTCTTCACAGTTGTTTTGGAGCTGATGGCCGCCACTGATTGTTTTTAGTCACAACATTAACCAAACCTTTACCAGCTTTTTTACCAGTTCTTGTCCGTAGACTCTGTGCTGGAAAAGTTTCTGTGTCATGTTTTTGAGACATTTCCTCCAAAAAAATGTAGAGTTTTATTATTTAGAGTGGCTGGTGGTTAAACAGATTTGTGGTACCTTGTGAAAAACACTGGATTCTTTTACAGTTCAAGGGGGCTATTTTGTGAGTGAGCCTGTATTTGGGTAAACTGAGCATCATTCCCAACACTTAATGAGGCATCTGACGTGAAAAATAAGTTTACCGCCTGTAATTGGCTCTGAACACGACTGCCAGCAGATATGTGGCCTATTCCAAATGGTGGTTTTGTGGAGGAGTATCCAGTGATAGCTCCTGTCAAAACAAACAAGGGATGTATTTGAGAAAAAATTAAAGGTTCCCCATGTGATTTCTTTTCTTTCTGTATTTGTTAGCTTCTGCATATAATGCAAGAGGCAGCTGTTTTGATTGGAAAATATGCAGCAGGTTCTGTTTTCCCATTTGGAAGCCAGTAGTGTTTGGTTGAATCCAATGCACATTTCATTTGTTTGGTGTTCCTAATCAAAACAAAGAGTGAGGAAGCGCTCTGGTGAGATAAGATAAGATGGATTGAGATCAAGAAACAGAAGTGAAACATGCTCAAGGTACAGGATGTAAATTGCTGTTGCTTTGCTGGTTGTGGTTTTGTCTCTGCACTGAATTGATGAAGTGTCACCTTGTTAAATGCTTTTGGAGAAACTACTTTGGACTAATGCATTGAAAAATATTTGATTTTATAGGACTCATAGATGCGGAAAAGGTATTATCATTTAATGCTTATTCATGTGTACTTTTAGCATCTTTCTACACACACACACACACACCCATTTGATTCTTTTATTTTGACATTTGACATATCTGTGATTCCACCTACAAGCTTTTATAGATGGATAGTCTGAAGTTCAGCCTGTCTGCAGTATGTCAGACCTTTACGCAGTCTTTCTCATTTTAATGTTTCCCCGCTCTTTCCCACAGGCTTACAACATCCATGTCAATGGTGTCCTGCACTGTCGGGTACGCTACAGTCAACTTCTTGGCCTCCACGAACAGGTAAGGCTGAAGCCATCACAATATACCCATCAGTGTGCTTTAGAGCAGAAGTGACTGGTCCCGCATGTGTGAATGCCACCACATCCCACCCAGCGTGACCTTTCACTCGTCTTTTGTGTCGTACGGTCGATACGCCAGCCTCCCATCACTTTGAATCACGACCATCGTGGCTTGAAGTCCTGTGCTGTCGTCCCTCCCTGACTTTAAACGATTGCATGTAAATGGGCAGTATTGTGGGGGAGGTTGGAGGTGGGTGGGTGACATGGAAGGAATGTTCTTGGCCTTTCTTTCACTTCACCTGCTGGGGAAAGGAACTTAATCTGAAAAAGAAATGTTGTTGGAAAGTGTTGAGTTGCCTGGTCTTAAGCATTTTTTGTCTCTGCCTCAGTGAAACTTTACACAGCTGTTTGTTAGAGCTGTTATTAGGTAATTAGTGTATTCAGCACCTACTTGCTTTTTTGTAGTGGAGTGGCTGAAAATAAACAAAGTTGTGAATTTGCTTAATATTATATTTTTGGTAACAAATGGCTTACGTTGAAGAGGTACATGCCTTGTACCTCTGTAGTTTTCTACTTAGTTGTTGCTTGACTTCCTGTGAGCTCTATGTGCTTTAAAATATACGCCACAGCATTAAACCCTTATAGAAGTGCCCAGTCTCCTGTTTTAGCACATTAATAAGTAAGCAAGCAAGGGCCAAACTTCGCTATCTTCATCCTCAAGTGTGTGTTATCCAGTCTGACAGTTGCTGTTGCCTGGCAACAGGGTGTGGGGAGGACACACACTCGAATCTTTAAGCATCAACCCCAAAGGGCTTTCTGTGGCGTACGCATGACCCCAAAACATTCAAGTGATTGCAGCACTCCACTCAGTTATTGCTGAGAACATTTGAATGTTAATTGCTTCTCGTGTTCTCTCTTCTGCAAAGATTAGCTGTATGAGCTCAGATTTATTTCAGATTTAGGGGACTCTGATGAATCTGCAACCTGTGCTCAGTGTCTGCTCCGTGAGCTGATTTGTATGTGTAACCAGTGCTGCCTCTGGCATACTGAAAATACCAAAGGGCAGTATGTTGAGGTGAAAATCACCTCTCTCCCTCTAGAACCCACTGTGGCCTGCCTTCGTCACATCATATGTGCAGGGCCTGAGTGTTTTATAACCAGAAAAAAATGTGTTCGTGAATTCCTAATCATGAGTGTGATGTACAGCTTTTGCCCGCAGCAGTACACAGGTTAAAATTAAACCACATTTCATGTGTGATTCCAGATTTGTGAGGTCTTAGTGTAAGATCTCCACAGTTCAAAGCTGCCAGCTTTTAGATGATACAAAATGGGAAGGAATGAGTCAAGAAGCTGGAAGACAAAGTAAACTTGGAATGACTAGACATTCAGGGTTCCAGATGTGTCTGTGTGTGTGTGTGTGTCTGTGTGTGTGTGTGTTAAGCACGGAAACTCCACCAGCTAGTCGTTGAAACAGGGCTTAAAATAAACCTGTGATTCATCTCAAACAGCATGAATGTACCTCTTAGAAAAATGAATCCACGACTCTTTAATTCAAGAGACGTCCACTCTCTGCTGAAGTTAATAGGTTTAATCATATAAAGACACATACTGCTTTCACAGATGTTCTAAATTTATATTTTAAAGAAATGAATTTAGCCATCGTACTCTTCTCAAATACTCAGCTTCAGAAGCAGAAAAAAGGTGGTATAACCTTCAATGCTGCAACCTCTCTGTTTAGGGTCACATGTTGTGTTTTTTCCCCAACAGTTAAAGAAAGAATATGGCAGCAATGTGGTGCCTGCCTTCCCCCCAAAGAAGATCTTCACACTGACTCCTGCTGAGGTCGAACAGAGACGGGAACAGCTGGAGAAATACATGCAGGCTGGTAAGTTACTCACACTGAATGGACTTTTTACCCACAGCTTGTATTGCATTTCACCTCATTTCTGGCTGCATTTAAATTCCAGCTACAGTGTGGTTGTTTTTGTCAACGTTTAAAGTAGATACTCTCTTTCTTTGAATTGCACTTCACATATCCCTGACAATTTATTTCCCCTTTTAAGTGTGGTGGTGGTGGTGGTGGTGGTGGTGGGGGGTGTTTTTCATGTTGTGAGAGGGGAAAAAAACAGCAACAACTAAGACTGTGTACTTGAAATAGTGTGACTTTGGTGCTGCAAACAGAATTTCCTTGAAATGTTTGCTTCTCCACAACAATCGCAAGAATGACTTGGCTATGTGTCTGCGGGGAGTCCAGCCATACACTGGTCTTTTCATGCCACATAAAAGCATAAAAGTGTTTGACTAAAGAACTGATGATCTGAGCACAGAGTCAGCTGGGACACTGAGCCAAAACCTCGCTAGACAGAGTTATGCTGACACACCTGATTTAAAAAAAAAAAAAAAAAAAAAAATCCAGACTCAGGATTTCAGACCTGCAAGGGTTTTTAAAAGTTATATGCGTTTGGATCCTTTTGTGATGATGTGCTTCCTCCAGGGACACTTAACTTTTCTCTGAATGAAAAACTCTGTGTCATATAGAATAATTCATACTTTTTGTGGTGTTTACAGCAGCAGTGAAGCATTAGTTTCTTTTATAGTTTCATTTAGTAAATATACCTCATGACAATTTTTAAAGGCTTCTTTTGGTAGTCTCGTATTATGTTCAAGAAGCCAACTGCAGTTTCATGTCCCAGTTGGGGAGCTTTTCAACATATTGCCCAAATTTTGTAAACAGGTCGAGGGTGAGTTTTCTGCACACGCACATGAATAAGTGGAACTGGCAGCAATGCAGAGGGTTTGTTTTAATCCTCTCAAGCACTGGCAGTTACAGCAGAACAAGGAAGCGTTGTTCAAGTGTGTATTTGCTCATAGTCTGGGAGCATACGCACACAGGGTGTTCTTGGCTACAAGTTCATTTGGTTACATCATGGCTTTTTACATAGTTATGGAAAATGAACTGCTACAAACACAATCTGCTCTGACGCAGATGGCTCACAGAACTTTAACATTTTGTCAAAGGGTTAGACTAAGTTGTAAAAGGACAATAGTGTGCAGTCTGACACACACACACACACACTGTAGTCAAACTGTAGTCATACTGTCATACAGGCTTATCATGCAGATAATCAAATGCTCTGCTCTTCTACTGAAAACTACATCAAAAGCAAAAACAAGCAAAAAACAAGAACAAAAGAGAGTTGTTCATTTTGTCTTTTATTTACCAAATCTGGGGACAACATTATGTTGAAACTGGTTTGTAATAATTTGCAGTTAATTGAACCTATGCCAGATAACAAGTTAATGGAAGTGCAGTTCTTTGCACGTTTAGCTAAATTGCCTCGACAAAGGTCTTGAAAGGTCAAATCCATTTTAATAGGAAACAAAATCAAATTGCATGGTAAGAGGAAAATGTAGAAGAATTGGGAAATGGCCCCGCCTTAGGAAATTTGTGTTTACATAACGTCAATGAAAAGACCCTTAACTAATTGCAGAATTAACAGTTCAACACCAAACATATCTCTTTTTGACTTCTGTTGCTTATTTCACTGAACAGTGAACTCATTTTGTAATCCTGTTGCTGTTTTGGTTTCTCTGATTTCTCTCCTGTTTACTTATTTCCTTTTTACAGTACGTCAGGATCCTTTGCTTGGAGCCAGTGAGATGTTCAACAGCTTCTTAAGGAAAGCACAGCAGGTTGGTAGTTGTGTTGTTTTTTTTTTTTCTTCCTCCTACCTGCGTTAAGCTGTTTTCTGTTGGTCAACAGGCCTGTGGGGATGCAGGGCGTGCTCCTTGAACCAAAAGGCTGATGCAGTCATTTCTGCCCGACTAGTAATTACTTTTGGCATTGTGGTGGAGTGAGGTAGCTGTATTCTTACTGTGTGTTGCAGTTCGTGGCAGCACATAACCTAATCTTGGATTGTGTCATCTCTGCTTGTAACTTGACTTGACCTGTCAGATTAGGTTTGTGTGTGCATGCAGACATCTGTGAAATGATTATATCAGACACGAAGTCGAGAGAAAAACAACCCTTAGCCAGACATAGTAATATAGTTGCATCATGTGTGGGTGCTGGATCTTTTTGAACCATTATATCATTAAAAAAAAGAAAAGTGAGCCACTTAATGATTCATCCCCACAAGATTTGCCAAAAAGCTGTTTCTGCAGTACTAAAAATGCCAGCAAATTCTTAGCTGAAGTGGATGGTGCTGTAATAACACAAACTCGTGTTGTACTGTTGCTGCCTGGGAAAACAAAATAAAATAAACAGTATGTCACCGACTTATTCAGACCAGGTAGCAGGGTTGTTTCAGCATCATTCAAGCTGCGACCTGTGTTGCCAGGAGGGCTGTAAATCCAATAACCCTCATGGACAGATTCATCCGTCTGCAGCCATGTCACACCCATTCTGCGTATCCCTCTCTTGCTTTCCCCTCTCATTAGACTCTGTCTTTGTCTCTCTGCCCCCCCACCCCACCACCCAAAAAAAAAAAAAGCCTCCTACAGTATGTGCTGCGAGGACAGCAGGTGCAGAATAGGAGATGAGTTACCTCCCGGGGTTGTCATTTCATCTGCACCTTTAGTGGCGGGGATGTACTTGGAGACCCCCTGTTGAGGAAACAGGGAAGATAAGAGATGATTTAGCAGAGGTGGTGAGAGACTGCCTGGGGACAGAAGAAACCGGGGTTATCCAGTTTAAGATTTCATATTTCTTATTATCAAGTCAGAAGCTTCTATTTAGAGTTTTGAAATATTCATAGGTTTTTGCAGTTCAGTTTATTTTCCTTACTTGTTATTCATTGATTTTTGTGGGTTTTTGTTCGATCGTCTGCCGTGTTCAGTTAAGGCGTTAATAGAAGCACAAACACAGCAGTGCTAATAAATACAGCTCCTTTCATTTCTGTGTGAGCTGATAGCAATATAATAAATGGCTGGGACAAGTAAAGCTGCAGCAATTAGTATATTAATCAGTTGATTGCCAGAAAATTAATCTACAACAATTTTGATAATTCATGAATCATTTTTAATCAAGAAATATATCAGAATTCTCTGGTCCCAGCATCTCAAATATGAGTATTTGCTGGCCTCCTTGTTCCTCTGTGATAGTAAACTGATATCACTGTTTATTAGACAAAACATGACATCACTTTGGGCTGTTGGAAACTGGAACCTCACCCTGTTTGACACTACGTAGAAGATTAATTAGGGATTACGTGTTAGACAAGTTAGTGAATATAAAAGTTGTAGTTGCAGATGGCTTAACATTGATTATAGCTGCTACTTTTGTAGATTTTGTTTTGCCTTATATCAGTCCTCCGTGTCTGCTTTGTCAGACTTCATTTTGTTTGTTACATAAAAACAATCGTCATCTAGTAGCCAGGTGTTTGTTTCTGTGTCTCCTCCGTCTGACTCCCACACTTCTCTTGTGTTGCTAAAATAGAACTGACCTTCCCAGGTCCACAGAGTCCATTTTTGACACTTAGAAACAATGCAGCTGCACTCATGATATTTCCTTTAGTGTCAAAAAATTGATCAGACTTCTTGGATTAAAGTGCAAGAGGAATTGCATTTGATTTTATTTGCCCCAGCATGATGGGATTAAAAAACACTTCTAAGAAAAGTGCAACTATGAAATGGGTAACTTTTATGTTTTGTTTTTATCTCCACTTGAAATTCAACTTTGCTCTGACAAGCCCACATTTTTCCCACCCGTGTGACTTGGTAGAATTTTGTTGTCGACTGATAGGAATGAAAACACGTAGCTTACCCATGAAGCTAAAGGAAACCGTGTTGTGTTTTGTGTCTTTCCCACAGGAGACACAGCAGATTCCCACAGAAGACGTTGCTCTCGACATCTGCCTCTCCAACGGTCAGAAGGTTACAGTCAACATTCTGACCTCAGATCAGACGGAGGATGTCCTTGATGTAAGTGTTGGAGTGTGCTCTGTTAAAGAGAACATAAACACACTGCTTTCACTCAGTCTCCAACTCAAAAACGATTTGTAATTTAACTTGTGCTGATTGTGCTGTCTTAAGAAGTGAATGCACAACTTAATATGAATAATATTAAGTTAAAGTACATACAGGATAGTAAATAACCTCCTTCAGTGTTCTGATGTAGTATAATCTTGTTTATAGTTGGAAATTGTATGATGTAGTGCTGCATGAAGTCTTGATAAGGTTAACATCATCTGAGGTCTTAAAAGGTTTTTACTGTGTGTTATCAACCTTTGCAGTGCCTGTGTCTGTTTAACTAGAGGCATTTGAGCTCTGCTGTTCATAACAGTGCTGACAGACCTGGGATTGCCTTCAGGCAAGCAATATTGCTGTAGACTCTTATGTAAGATCAGTCAACAGTACATATTGTAAATCAAATTAAGTCACCTTTATTTATATAGACGTTCTTCACCAAAGCAACACTTAAAGGACTTTATGAAGTCAGGGCTACTTCTGTCTATCTAATAAAAAATCACAACAGAATCATAATGGACAAGCAAAACAGTAAGATGGAAGGAACAAAACAAACCAAGACACTTAATGTCACAGTGACAAGGTGTGACAGGCATACGTAACGTAAAAATGCAATAAATCTTGGACAAGGCAAGTTGAAGCACCTAAGACAAAATTAGTATTTACATCAAGATAACAGAAAAAATACACAGTCAGACACCTTGGTGATATTTAATGTGTTTTTATAGGTCAGGTAGTGGCCAAACCTTTTAGTACATCCAGTTTACCTCTGCTCTTCACTGACCATTAAAAACGCACACAACCCACAACCACACGCACTCTAAAGGAACTCATCACAGTAAACATGCTGATGTTGCATCATGATGTCCTTGGCTGTAAATCAACATTGTTAGAGCGCTCTTAAAGTGCTCTAATGAAAGTTTAACCACAGACGTCTGTTCGCCGCAGCAGGTCTCTCAGAGGAATAAATTTCTATCAGGATGGAGTTTCACGCTGTGCGTGTGTGTGTGTTTGTTTGCCTGTTTGTTTGTGTGTGTGTTTGTGGTTTCTTGATTATTTCAGTGACCAGAAAATCACTTGTGTCACAGGACTTAAAAACCAGGTCAGAAAAGAAATGATCCTAAAGCAGCAAAAATAGATTTCTATATAGGAGCTGTCACAGAGAAAGCCATCCTTCTTGTAAGAAAGTATGATACTTGTGAAAAATTGCCTCAAGTACGGTAATGAAAAGCCAAAGACAGTTGGTCCTTTTATGTTTCATGAAACTAAAATGTTGTGATTTCTTGTAAAGTGAATTGAATGATGGAATCATAATAATTCAGGTTAAAATTATAAAACAAAACACATTCACCTTCTTAAACCTAACAAAGTCAATATAAATCCTGTGTAACGCTTCAGTTGCTACATCTTCCTCCATTTCAAATCTGTCACTTGGGAGTTGGCTGTATTGTAGAGATGGTAAAGTAGATAGATTGTAGATATATCCCCTTTTTTGATCCACTCCATATTCTAATCTTCAGTATAATGTCACAGTTTGGTTTTTTTTTACTTAATATTGAGCTACTTTTCTCTTATCTGTATCATTTTAATCTTTATTTCTCATATCGTACTGAAATAAAATCAGATGAAGAAATGAATTAATTGAATCTCATAGTGAAAATGAACTTTCTCTCTTTCTCATCTTTTTGCAGGCTGTTGCAACAAAGCTTGACCTTCCGGATGATCTTGTTGGTTATTTCAGTCTTTTCCTGGTTCGAGAGGGTGTGGATGGAGGTTTAACATGTGAGTTTCAGTTTTTATTCTTAGAAGAATCACCGAAGTACAAAGAATGAAAAACAGTTGGCCTCATGTAACATTCCCCTGTCTCCGTTATTATCAGAAAGTATTCTCCTTATAATGTCCTAAATGAATTATTGATTATTGGTCAATAAAAATAGCAGCGAGAAAGAAAAGTAAACTGTAACAGAAATACTTTTTAGCTGAAAGTTTGAATTTGTTGCTAACAGATATTTTAAGGAGTATTTTTTTTCCATTAGAAAGATCAATAATTCATTACTGCTGTTAATTTAGATCCAACCTTAATGCATTTTAAGAGCTTCAGCTTTTTAAAGGCAAAAGCTGGAAACCATCAGATAACTGATGTTGTTTATTCAAGCAAACTAAACGTGGAGTACTCTTGGCTCTTTGATAAAGTAGTTTATATTTACCTTATTTTATCGAGTCAGCCAAGGACCATTCTTAGAAGACACACAAGGATAAATTACTCTTACAAACAGGGAAACTGAAGAAAATAGGATTTGGGATTAAAAAGCTAAAACTTTTGTTAAGCTTTACATTAGAATAACTTTCTGGTAAACCAAAGGGAATTATGTACTGTAATGTCATGCTCTTGATTTTTGTTCTCTTTTACTCTAAATTTCCCACAGTGAAGTGTGAAGAGCTGCTTTGGCAACAGTCCAGCAGCTCAGTTTGCCTGTCTTCCTGTTTGGAGATATACTGTAGTTTAATTAGAAGAGAAGAACTGCATCGCCCCATGAGAGTTGAATCTTGTTCTTACTGTATCTCTGACTAGAATGCATTATTCATTTATTAGGTGCTTGGAAGCTGAGTGAGAGCCACACTCTGTGTGTTTGTTGGCTGGCTCATGCAAAACAGTTGTGCAGTGTTTAGAGTGGCTTTAGCTTGCACACCAGGCCGTGTGCAGTGTTTTCAAGTTGAGAATGTATTTGTTGTGTTGTGTGTCTAACCAAGACACTCGTGTCAGCCTCAAAATGGCATCACATTCTGGTTAGTGAAGTCACTTTTCCTTTTACGAAGAGGAGACTTCTGAGACTTCATATTCAACAATATGATGAAATTAGGAGTATTTTACCCATGAATTGTTTCTCTGATATTTACCATATCACAATAAACAGTCTATCAGTATAATAATGTAAAATTATATATACCATAACAGCAGATGCTATCGTATCACTCAGAAACCTAGGCACCAATGATTTGCTGTCTTTGGAGCTCTGTTAGTTTTCTCTTTTTGCTTTGAAACATATTAAAGTGTACAGACAATATATGGCAGTCGACAAGTGCTGCTAATGTAATTGGGATTCAACCTTATGTGACCTATATTACTAGGATGTTTTCTAATTGTTATTAAGTCACTTAAATGTTAGATTTCTATAATGTCTTAACAGTGTTTCTTGTGCCCCCTCACTCTGTTGTGTGGAGTGTGCACGATAACACTTAACTCTTCAGTTCTCTGAAGGCGCAGACATATTTGTTTGCACTCTTGTTTGTTTATAAGTAACTGTATGAATGCAAATCATTGTAAAATATTTGCACCCGCATATGTTGTCACAAGGACTACCACAATGACAAAAGCAAACACAGGCAACAGCATAGGCAACAGCTTTCCACATCAAGATGTTTTAGTTCTCCAATCCATTTTTCCATTCAGTCACAGCCCTGTCAGGTCAAATCCCTCCTCCGTCCCAAAGGCGCTCTTCTCTCGTCTTCCACCTGCCAAATACCCCCCCCCCCTCCCCTCAACTCCTCAACACCAAATCCATTCCAGGCTGAGAATGGCGCCAGGTGAACTTGGAGGAATCTGTAAATATTGCAGGCATGTTGTATATTCTTGGCACAGTTTAAATCTGAAAATCTGAGTGGTTGTGCGTTAAATATGACTCGACTAGTGGAATAAATCTGGCGCAGCAGGCTGCGGATCAAACTAAACTGGTGGTGGGAGTATTGATATAACAGGATAGCTAGAAAAATTCAATTCCTTACTGATGGGCAGCGAGTTTCCCTGAAGTCTCTGTGTAAATCAATATATGCTTTAAAGTATGCAAAGACATGTCAAGAAGACCCAGTATGTGGTTTGAAATTGTAGTGCTGGTCTTCTTTTTTGTGTGCAGTTTCCCACTGACGATTTAGTTTAGTTCGCCTTGCAATGCATTCGGTTTGTGCTGTTTTTTTTTGTTAGTTTTTTTTTATTCCTGCAGAGATCTGCTTCATGTACACAGCATCTCTGCCCATAAAGAGAACATGAGGATGCTTTTACATTCCTAATGGCAAACTACAGTGCTCTCTAGTTATTGGATTTGTTGTGTTGTCTGCATTTATTGATGCCTGGAAACCAGCAGCAGCAGCAGAAACAAGCACCTGAGATCTCCCTCACTCTCCTCAGGGAATAGGTTGCAATGAAACAGCTGCAGATTATGGACAAACACACACGCACTCACACATAGAGCCCATTATCTGTTTTCACATTTGAATACTCGCGCGCACACACACACTCACAAAAAGTTTTACTCTGCTGGGACCTGTCCAGATGGAGTCCTCCCATCCCTGATTGTTTGTAGCTGGCATCATTATCCAAATGTCCTTGGGACTAGTTGCATTTACTCTCTTTCTCTCTCTCTCTTTGTGTTTTCCTGTGTCTCCTTCACAGTCGTGCGGAAACTGCAGGAGTTTGAGCTGCCTTATGTATCCATCACCAGCTTGCGGAGCTCTGAATTTCACATACTCCTACGGAAAAGGTACCCACCACCTGCTCACATCATGACTTTGAATTACATCGTGTACTTCCTGAAGTGCTCTCCCCCACATCTACTGCAATTATAGCTCTGATTCATTGTCCAGTGTATTTACGTGTTATTCATCTAATCGTGTAATGAAGCAGGTCAGAAATTTCTGTGTTTGGTAAGCAGTACATGCATAAAATCCATCTGATATACTTGGTATAATTTAATTCAGTAAATCAGGTTTCGTTTTTCATTCTGGATGTTACCCATTTCATTCCTTATCTGCAGTGAAGCACTTGTTCTTAACGTATGAGAGCAGCAGTTGGCCTAAATACAGGCCTCTTATCCAGCGACACCATCGTCTACAAATTGGCAGTTAATTTGGAAAAGAGACCTGAGTCATTTAAGGACAGTAGTTATCATGACCAGACAGGTGGCTCATTTGACAGTCAGGGATAAGACAGGGACATCTTTCTGATTCAGTATGGACCTGGACATTAAAATGTAGTTTTTAGGTTTTGAATCTTGCACCTACTTTAATTTGCTCATATAGCAGTTTTCAGTTAAAGTCTATAAAGTTACAATAGCTACAACAACCAGTGACATCAAACCAGAGGTTAAATGAACCTGTCACCCAACAGATTGTAATTAGATTTATTGTAATCATAGTCATTCATGTAGATATAGATTTTAGGTCATTTTGTCTGACACTGCTGTTCTTTGTAAGCAAGAATGGGGAAGCTTTTTGTGGCTCTAGATGGAGCTGCGCAAAATTTTATAAATTGCCCCAAGTGATTGAGTCATCGTCAATTGAGGTTAAAGGCCGTGAGCTGGAAAATGAAAAAAATGTGGGAGTGTGCAGTTAGAGAGGAGTGAGCTGATAAGACATCTGTTGCCCCGTTCCTCATCTACCTCTTTAGGCAACAGGCTGAAGGCTACATTAGCCATTATTAGCCTGACACAACTCAATATCAAACTGAGCCATTCACAGTCAAGATGCGTTCAGGGTAATGTAGGCGCCACATTTTTGACAAGGACTAAATCCCTTGTTAACTAAACTACATGAAACACAGTGTTTTTTTAATGCATGTAAGTACTGATCAGTAATCGTACGTCCTTGCACTCCACTGCCCCTCCAACAGCACACTGTGTATCTTCACAACATTTCCTTTGGTTTTGCAGAAAAATTCTGTGGTACTGGTCTATTTATGTTTGTTTTATCTTTTCTGAAAGCAGTTTAAAATTGCAGATAAGAATACACAAGTTGCCTGTTTTGAGAGGGGAGGAGGTCAGGGGCTGCTTGTGCAGGGAAATGAGCATCTGTCATTAAGAGCTGCATGGCACACAAAAATATGAAAAACCTTCTTGGCTGGGAGCAAATCTGTATGGATGGGCCAGCCAAGCAAATTCTGTGCATGGAAAATACTGATGCTTCTTTCCCCTCCAGTCTGAAGTTAGTGATTGCTTCCCTCTCCCAACATTTTTCTACTTCCTTGTGTGTCTTTTCTTTCGTCACCCTGCCCTGTGCTGACTGAGGTACACAGGATGTTTACCTTCTTTCTGCCTCAAGGAAAGTCTTAGTCCTCCTGACCTACTTTTCAGTGTGGAGTGCAGAGCAGCGAGGGAAGAATGAATGTAGAACTAACAAGTGGAGGTGGAGGAAAAACAGACCCCCAGTGTATGAGATCCAGGGGAGGATCAGGCTCAAGTGCACGCTAAAAATGGAGGAAATGCTGCCTCTGTCCAGTGAAAACATTAATTCTAAGTCATGTCAGATCTCCAGAGCATCCTTGAAATGAAAAATAGGAATATGAATCAAGGTTTTTGTAGGTCAACAGCAATATGCACTTATATATTTATAATGCAAAAGTGTGGCTAATGGACATTTCAATCTCTATATGCATTAAGAGAATTCAAAACACAGCCTTTATGTCTCAGCAGGGGCTTTCAGTCCACTTTTAATTGCTACCAAAGCTGCATAAAAGTGCTCACAGATACACACATCTTGATTCCACTGCTCGTATTCTCTTATTCCTTTGCTTCCCTCCTCCTTTCACTCTCGATCCATCTTCTTTTCCCATGTTACCTGCTTTGAATTTCTGATGTGGCAAGGCAGCATGCTTCATGTCCGCTTGAACAACTTCTCCATCCACCAGCACCCCCTGTGTCATGCAATTACAACATGCTAAATTTCACGCCTGCACTAAAGTGTTGGAAGAAATGAATGCGATGAGAATTTTGCTCAAAGCACACAAGTGGATAAGAAATTCAGCGTTGTGATAGCTCAGATGGTAATAATCCTAACCTGAGGTATGAAACCAGCCCAAGTTAGATAAAGAAATCTCACATCTAGATACACTCAGAGGTGAAGTATCTTTAATCACACACTGAGTGGAAAATAAGACCCAAATCAGTTTCAGATGATTTTTTTCTAGGCTTTACTGTTTTTTTTCCCTGTAATCAGATTTTTGTGTCAGACTTTTTTTTTTTTTTTTAAATGTCATGCTCTACCCCTCAGGCTGCCCTCCGGCACCCACACATCAGCAGTGCTTCCACATCACCATCAGCAGACTAACTGTACTGAATACTTACTCTGCTGTCCCACTGATACTGAGTTCAGCAGTTTAGTCTGCAAGTCGCTCTCATTAAACAGATTTGACAGATAGAGTCAGGCACAGGCTATATTTGACACAACTGTGTTGAAACTGATTGTACATTACCAATCTTTGGGCCCCTGTTGTCAGCATCTAAAGAAAACCATATCTCTCCAAATATGATTTTTTTTTTTTTTTTTTCCAGATAAACTGAAGGATTGAGTGTTTAGGATTATGTGCCTCATTCTTTATGGGTGAGGCCATTGTAATGCTTCTTATCTTACATAAACCATTTAAAAACTTTGAATTATCTGAAAAATGCATTGTCACAAAATGAGAAATAGTCATGTTGTTATGAAAAATGTTGATTTATTTATTTATTTTTTGTTGTTGTTGCTTGGTATGCCGACAGAGTTATAGGAGATGATATATAGCTTAATATGATAGTATTTTTATGGAGCGTGTTACAGGCTTTCTAAGTCTCTTGAAGTCATTCAAACAAATTGGCACTATGCTTTTTTTGTTAATGTTAATTTGTGTTTGGATATAGATTTGTAGAAACTGACTGTTGATGCCTTTTCTTTCTGCAGCTACTGGGACATGGCGTACGATAGCGATGTGATGGACAACAGAGTCGGCCTAAATTTGCTATATGCCCAGGTAAGACATTTCATTACTTAGGTGAACCAGACACTGTCATTTATTTTCAGCTGCAGCAATCTTAAAAATAACCTTTTTACAATTACATTCTCCATGAGGTGTGTAACCAGACACATCTGTTGTGTTTTTATTGAGCTCGCACAGAGCCAGCTTCACATCGGGAAAACTAAATCAAGCAACTGCTTCATTCCTGGGCTGCCAAAAGCTTTCGTCCATCCCCTGAGCCCCTCCATTATCTGATAGTGATGTCAGCTTGTTTTGACTTTGCAACACCTTGAGTCCTGTACCTCTTTGTGGCCCTGCGTGATCCTATTAATAGCAGATTCCCTTCACTGCGACAGCTGTAATCTGTTTTATTAAACATTTTTGGAACAGCTAGTTGGATTAAAATCTGGATCTGCTGAGTGTTGCCTCTGTGGAGGTTTTAAAAAAGGAAAATCAAAGAAAAATAAATACTGTTTGCAAGCATGTGCATTTGTGCGTGTTTCTGTGTAATTATTTGCTGGCCTGCACTGTGTACATGAAAGGCTTAGCGTGTGATTTCTCCCACATGTACCAAAGGAAACCCAAATCCTGCTCCACTTTGTTTATCCGTGCAGAGAGATGAACTTCAGTTCTTGTTTTTTTGCCTCACCAGACAGTGTCTGACATTGAGCGAGGCTGGATACTCGTCAACAAAGACCAGCACAGGCAGCTCAAATCACTGCAGGAGAAAGGCTCCAAAAAAGAGGTAAGCAAGGGCAGCTTCCGGATTATTCTGCCTCTACAGCATCTAACACGAATCCAGCTGATACTAGTGCATTCTGTTACGCAATTAGCCTAGTTTTTCCCATGATATGAATTTTTAATCACATCAATCCAGTGGAGAATTCAAACTTTCTTCTCCAGGGATTAGGCAGACACAATTTTTAGAGAAGTTAGTCATCTAAAATTGTTTTGTTATGCTTTCTTTCCAGTTCATCCATCTAGGTCAGACGCTCAAATATTATGGCTATATCAAGTTTGACCCATGTATTACTGACTTCCCCGAGAAGGGCTGCCAAGTCATCGTCAGTGCCGGCAACAACGAGCTCAACTTCCACGTCAAGCTGCCCAACGAACAGATGAAGGAGGGAAGCTTCAAGGTCACGCGCATGAGGTGCTGGCGAGTCACGTCCTCTGTAAGTGGAACTGTGTGTAAGATGGCGTGAGGATGAGGGAATTCACCTTCAGGCATGTCTGTATCTGGGAGGCTCTGAAATAATCCATCTGGAATCCCTCCACATTATTAGTAGACTGTGACTTGGCAGAGAGGAGATGCAGCAGCTTTGGCTAGAGCTGGTCTCAAACCAACAAGGGCTCCCATGCTTCCAAAGTCTTCTGTTTACAAACCTCCTCTCGCCACTGCGCCACAAACAAATGTCTTAAGTCTTGCCAAGTATTAGTTTTTACTCCTAGTGCTTGCTGAAAGTGCTGACCTCCACGCCATCTATCTTCATCAGTCCAATTACACAAACACGCAGCCCACACAAGTATAGTGCTTCACTGATCCAGCAGTGTCCTTTGTTTGAACTGATAATTTGCAAGAAGGGAATGTGATGGCATGCAGTCCAAGGAAGCATCTACACAGCCTACTCTTTATACATCTATGCAGTGCTAAGATCTTAGAGACCTGCAGGGAAAAGAAAGAGCAGAGGTGCTGTTTCATTCCACACTTGTAGCTACAGTTTAGACTGTCACCTAGTAATTGAGATGCTGTCAAAATCTGTCACACTCAGCTTAGCAGATGAAGGTGATTGATCAGGCCTACGCATCTTAGGTTTAATTCAGTGTTTTAAAAATACATTGTGTTGCACTGAAAATGTTTCCTTTTCTTGTTATTTTCCAGGAAATGTCTGAGGCAGTTAAAGTCAGCTGAGCCTTTGTGTATATAAAAAAAAACCTTATCACACAGGAGGGCAAAAACAGTGCTCCTGCTGAACAGCAGAATGTGTAATAACAACAATATAAAATAAAATAAAAAGTTTAAAGGGACATTCGACCAATTTGAGTCTGAGTCTGAGAAAACGACCCTGATAATGTCATCAGGTTTTAACACAAAGTCTGAGTTACAGACTGGTGATATGTGTTTGTATGAAATAGGCATTTAGGAGCAAGGGAGGATTCAGACCCACTTGCATTATGGGAAATGTAGTAACCAGTGGTTTTTGGGTCTTAACCTATACTGGAGACTAAAGGGATTTCTGCCCTTTTTTAAAAGAATATGTTTCTAACAAGTCCCCCAACTTTATGGAAGTGCAATGCTAAATCAATAGAGGATTTTTTTTTTCCTGAGTGGCTACATTTAACTCTCTGATTGCAGCTGTGTTTTTGTACAGTAGCTGGCAAGAAATCCAGAACAAATCACCCATCAAAAGAATAAAATAAAACATCTCCATAACTGTCACACAGAAATGCCTCAGAAAAAATAGCATCAATTCAAACCGCTATGCACCACCCGGTTGATCTGCCTTGAATATGCATTTCTTTCTGCTTTCACCCAGTCAGTCATTTTGAGGAGGCAGGTCCTCTGAAAGCTGGAACAATCTACTTTTCACTTCTGTGAATAGCTCAGAAAAGGCATTACATGCAGCTCTACCCACATAATTTTAGCCACCATTTGAAAGATGAACATTTACAGACTCAAGACCTCAATTAAATAAAGATGGGGTAAACAGTTCACTTTTGTATTGCTCTAGTGATGGAGCGGCAGTTATTGCATGCATCGCAGAAGCTTTTTATGATTCTCCAAAAGTTAATTTGCACAGAGATCTGGACACATGGCAACACATCTAAAATTAAAATGCATGTTGGTTCGTCTGATTACAGACTGAGCCCCCTCGCTGTCCAGCAGGGTGATTAATTCCTCTGCTCATTCTCAGAGGTCAAAGTCATTTTAATGAGCCCTTTCCTTTCCAACAAACTATTCAAAACATCTCATTTGGTGCAGCACTGCAACCCCCCTCGTAGCCCAATCTCAAATTGCATCTGGAAGAAAAGATATAAACAGTTGGCGTGTGTTTGTGTGTGTGTGTATACATCAGACCTTTGTTTGTATCAGTATTCCTTCTTTTTGCTATCTTTGTATGTGTGGTTAGCATGGGAGGTACAGCTAGTTTCTGGCCCAGAGGAAACCGTCTCAGTGAAGAGCACATGCTTCATAAATGAGGAATGAGGGCTTGTCTTCAGGGAGCTGTGTGTGTGTGTGTGTGTGTGTGTGCGTCGCTGAGCTTCGCGCATTTTTTTTAAAGGTATTTGAAATTCCGTATTAGTGCGTATTTCTTTCTTTCTTTGCACCCGTTTTAATCTTTGTGCCTTAAGATTTGGCTGGCTGTCATTTGTGATGCAGCAGCTCAAGAGTGGCAGCTTAAGAAGAGGAGATGTAGGACAGGAAATGTGATTTTAGCTGCTTACATGTACACGATCCTCCAGTCATGGAGTACAATAGCAAGCTTATCCCCTCCTTAATAATGTTAAGTTGGATATTGTTTAAGAAATATATAAATCTGTGTTTTTTTAATGCACTTTAAACACAAGAGGCAAATTTAACTTGAGGGCTGGAGGACGAAAAAGCCCACAATAGAACTGTGTACTGTACATGTTGAAGGTTTAGAAGATGACAGTGATGATGATGGTGATGATGGTGAAAAAAACAATAAAATCTCCTGTTTTGTTCAACACTGCAGCAAGTCCCAATAGCGAATGGTACAGCTAATCCCTGCAGCTCAGCCAAATGCGAGGTCAAACTGGAGCTGGCCTTCGAGTATCTGATGAGCAAGGACCGCCTCCAGTGGGTCACCATCACCAGTCAACAGGTAGGAGGTCACTGACAAGGTCAACGAGGAGGCAACAAGCATTAAATTACTGTGATGTTAATTATGAACAGAGCATTTTGTCCCAGCTATTCTACTCCAGCCAGACTACTTCATTGTGCATTTTCACACTGTCTTAGAAGGGTTTCTGTCAAAAATTTGATTCAGCAAGAACAATACTGTCATGTTACTGACTGTCACTCTGTGATTTCAGGCTATCATGATGAGTATCTGCCTTCAGTCTATGGTAGATGAATTAATGGTGAAGAAGTCAGGTGGCAGCATAAAAAAGGTTTGTGTTTCATAGAGACATCCTTTAAAACACATCTTTTTGAATTTATTAAGTGTCCCCCATTTAAGAAAATGGTTTATACATTTTCTCCACTGACATTTCTCCTAATAAATTCATTACAGCATCTCATAGCATCTTTTTTTTAACCACAAACGGATATTCTGTAACTATTTGGTTTTTATTTTGTTGCTCGTGAAGAGAAGTAATTGGATTTCTCTGCTGAAATCATAACACATGTAAGTGTAAAGCAAATCTCACAATGAATTGTTTTTGACGCTCTCTGTGCCATCTTCTGTCACCCTCCAGATGCTGAGGAAACGACACAACGGCTCCATCCACCGAACAGACAGTCAGCAAGCTGTGAAATCTCCCCCTCTGCTGGTGAGAAACGGGATAGCATGCCATTAGTTTGTTATTGTTTTGGACTTGGTAGAGCTCTAAGATGCAGGTTCATTTTATTCTATACTTTTTTTGCCCCCCTGCAGGACTCCCCTGACCCAAACCGTGAACAAATCGTCAAACTTTCAGTGAGTATATTTTGTCTTTTTTGGATTTAATTTCACAACGCAGCTGTGACAAAACCTCAAACATATCCTAACAAATCAGTGTCAGTCCCAGTGTTAACTACAGTATCGATTATTCCTTTTAGACCAAGCTGAGCTCAGTGTCCCTCCGAGGGATCAGCGCCTCCAACTCGGCAAACGACATCAGCGGCAATGATTTCCACGGCAACTATGCTTTCGAGGGAATTGGGGACGATGACCTGTAACCCCCTTCGCCACCCCTCCACCTCCCTGATTCTCCCTCCTCCCCGCTTCATTCCACTGTCAACAACTGGGATGACAAAGATTATGAGCTGAGCTGAGCCGAGCCGAGCAGACCACACACACACACGCATACACACTTGTCTGATTCTGCAAGATTGTAGCTTCTTCTGGAGAAATCGCTGCCTTAAGCTCTCATTTAATCTTTGACAGTTTCCTTTCTTTTAGACTTTTAAAAGTTCATTTGTATTTGAGTTACAATCATCATATTCAATTGAAACTGTGTCCCCATTTTCATTAGACTTGTGGCAACATACAGCACATAGCATAGGGATTCTTTCTGTATGTTACTGTCTGACAAAATCTCACACAGATTACTGTTTCATCGACAGTATGTGTGAAGTTCTATAATGCAGTTAAGTTCTTGAGGTACAAAGGTAAATTAATATATTATAAACTACATGAAGAAAACTTGCTAGATCCTAGATTACCCCCCACCCCCACCCACCAGTGGCTGCATGTTCCTTTTCCAACCAGAGAGCCAAATGTTTAGTTAGACCTGGCACTAGTGATAATACAGCAGAAACTGGATGCAGATAGTTCTCGGAATGACCCAGAGTCCAGCGAATGTGTTGAAATTGATCTCAAAACTGTAGACTATCCAGAGCACCTGCTTACTTATATGGACGATTAATGTTTAGCTTGGCTATATACCAAAATGTCATGTTTTTATACTGTTAGTGATCCTCTGTGTGCCATGCTATTCATGTGCCAAATCAGTAAATATCTTAACAAGATTACCAGTGGTGTTTTCAGCTTACGTTTGAGGCACAGTCACTCATACTGCCTTCAGAAATAGTCTGATGCCTTAACTTTTACCTTTTTTTGCCTCATGGGTTACTTTGACATTCAACACAAACATTGGTCCAAACTTCATATAAACGTCAGTGTAAGCCGGTGTTACCTAGAATCTTGCAGAACTTGATAGATGGTTGATTTTGGCCAAGCTGCTTGCACTTGCTGAACCCATCATTTTGCACAGTATTAACAGGTGGGGATGAATGTTTGAGTGGAAGCTTGAGCATGACTTTAAACATTTTGTGGAGATTTTGTTTTTCCAAGGGGCTCTGTAAATCCATCTGTGATCTCTTTTTTTTTTAACCAATTTTTTAAGGTTTCTCATAAATGCCAAATTATAGTTTACTAAAGCATTTTGCACAAAATAAACATAAAAAATTATGACAATGTCACTTTTTATATTATGTACATGCAATTAAGTATTCTGAACATTTACTAATATCTTTATCATCATAGCCTATTGTAATCAAAGAGATCAAATGTAATCTAAGCTGTATAGAACAAAAAAATTAAATGGACTAACATTTATCATTGTTTACATAATGTTTAGGGGACTTTTTAGTTAAAATGGAAAGTGTTTACAAATTTTGAGTCTGATTTCCTTTGTCTTGTTCTTTTTTTGGGGGCGAGTGATGGCGGAGCATTCTTATGGGCTTCAGTTTATTGAAATTTGTACGTACATTTGTGCCAATCATCTCAGAGGATTTAGCTTAAAAAGGTGCTTCGGTGAAGTGGCTAATGTGATCACAATTGCTGGAGTGAGTTAAATTCACAGAGGGCAGGCAACAAAATGAACATATCCCGCTGTTTAATAAGACGTGTCATTCCAGTGTTTTTTTTTTTTTGTTTGTTTGTTTTTTTTTTTTAAATCGCTGTTGGCTTCAGTTGTCTTTAAAAAAGCTGCGTCTTGGCGTGTTTTTAAAGCCTCTAAATGTAAATCAATGCCAACCTATCAACAGCTTTACTCTCACTGGTAGCCACAGCTGTAAACAAAATGTTCTCAATACAAATGTCTTGTTCTTTCACTGCTGTGCTTCTTGTTTGTCTTCAGTTGTACTTTTAGTAGAGGGATGTGGACAACACCAGCCATCTTTATTTTCTCTGTTCCTGTCAGTACCAAGCACATGGAAGCTGCAGGATCCTGGATGTTAATAAATGTGTAGGTGCCAAATTACACGTTAAGTGCATTAACGTCAGCATCACTATTAAACTAAATGTCAGATTTCATGAAGATTGTATTGACTTGAATCATTCCACTACTTTTCAGTTTGATTCTAGTGGTAAAGGTCGGTGACAACTGTCTGGTCTGTTTGTCATGATGCTAAAATAAACTCAGAAATTAGATGACCTGTGGTTCTCGACTGTCAGTTAATGGTCCATTTGAGTCATTTCTTCATCGCAGCTCTGCATTACTCCCACATTTATTTACAGGACCAGCTTTCGTCCTCGCCCAAGAATCTTACTCAGTGTAGTGCCATCATGAGCTGCAGTATTCACAGGCCTTTTTCACACTAGACATTTTGTCACATCACAGTAGGAGAAGCATGTGTAACTAATTGTAATTATGGCCGATTTCTATTTAGCTGCTTCATTTTCAGGGTCCTGGTATTGTGCTTGCTGGCTCACTGTCACACTGTCACAACTCAGAGACGATCAACAAAAGACACACAGATGGTGCAGAGGCCCCGCTGGATCTCCATCAGCCAGCCAAGAACCCAGAGTTGGAGGACATCACTGAGATGTTAAACGAAAGACAAGGTAAATGAATCATGGTAATAAGTGTAGCCACTAACTAGTATCTTAGGTTATAGTTGGATAAGGCAAACGTGATTCTGACAACAAATAATAAATGGAAACTTTAATCAGCCTTACGCAGTAAGTTCTCAGCATTGGTGGAAGAAGTACTCAGTTCACTAAAGTACCAATACAGCAATGTAAAAATGCTCCATTACAAGTAAAAAGTGCTGCATGAAAAATGTTACTTCAGTAAATATACATGAGTATTAGCAGCGAAATATGGTTAAAGTATTAACATAAAAGTTTGTTGTATTACATGACATTAAAATAAGTTACTGTGACAATGCTTAAATTAGATCCTGTGTGTGCCAGTTTGAGAAAAAGTCAGGTTGAAAGAAAAATGAGAGGCAGCCTGTTGTCTGACATTCAATGAAATGAATCCCATGTATTTATTTCAAATATCACTTAAGGCATTTATGAGACACTGCATAAGAACAAAAATGGACACTTGGGGGATGTCGGTACTATTCAATGCTCCATTGTGTCACGGCAAGTTGGCAACCTGAAAAATATCTCACTTGCATATAATAGTCATTCACAAAGAGAGTAAATTTAAATCACTGTCCCTATTGTTTTTCCCATGGTAACTAAATGACACACCACACATTCAAAAAAAAAGAAAAAAAGAAATCTAATTCTATATATTAAAGTATGCACTTCTAGCAGTGTATTACAGCCACATTAGAAAAATAAAACAACTATTAGACACCCACATGCTTACAAATGGTGTAATCTTTTTTTCAAGTAAAAAAAAAAACAAACAAAAAAACAAAAGAATAAAAAACAAGAATGGGCTAATTTCACAGTTAATAGTAAACAGTAATCCAAAGGAAGTCCCAATAAGACTCTTCCCAAAAAGACATGTCCCAAAAGGAATAAATTTAAGATCTAAAAATTTTAAGATTACTGATATGTAGCAAGTTCATAGGGGAAATTCTTGAACAGCATGCTCATGTACAATTTATGTCACCTCTGAAATACAAATACGAGAGATGTACTAATGCTCTTTCTTTTCTAATTTAACCCTAAACCTGCCAAAATACAGCTGTGTGTGTTTGACTGTGCTTTTCCCTTTAATCATACAACCAAGTCAAAACTAAAATGCTTGTGCATGCAATTTTAGCTTTAAAATAAATAGAAATTATTCTTTTTTTGCCAACACTTTAGCGTTCTTTCTTTGTTTAATCCTGAGGGGTTTGGCAAAAATGACAATACAGTTCAAGACACAGGAGATTATTTAGTGAGTTTAACAAAACCTAGTAATTCAATATAGTTTATCGAGTGTAAAACAATTCCAGTACTATTAAATAGCACTTTGCTAGTAGTACATACATTAGTAAATTCATCTGAAGGCATGCCGTTACTAGAGCTTGTGCCCCTATGCAAAGAAAGCACAAAATGACCCTTTGTAGGACCTACTTAAAGCTGCACTGTGTAGTCTCAAGGAAATAACTTGTCAATCAGCACATATTTTATGTCTGAATTAAAATTTAAATAACCTCATGAATCAACCTGAAGATTAATCAGTGTTGCCTTTCTGTAAATGTGATGGGAGGGTGGAAAGAAAGGTGTATATACGAGTTACATTCATGTTATTTCATTTGACTTTGGGTACACAACAAAAGGTTTGACCTAAACTTGCGGCACTGACGACTTTGATAAAAATAGCGATGATCTTTTATTCAGCAAAACCTCTTTTATAAAAACTACACAGTGCAACTCGACAGCTCAGCCAAAAATGTGCATGAGTTCCATGTGTTGAGGAGTATTTGGTAGTTTTCTCTGTCCTAGAATGAAGAACAAGATATGTGTTGTAGTGTGAGAGGGAAATGTTAAGAGTTAGTGAGGGGTAACATACAGAATGACACAGTAAGAGGACTTCAACAGTAGAGTCCATTTGTCTTGACACAAACACAGAGTTACAGAGTAGAAGACAAACTATGACCAGACTCGACCACCTTACTTAATCCAAAAGGCATCAACATATTCAGAACAACTGTTTTTCATAATTGTGCGAGGTTCTACAAATGAACAATTAGCAGCCTCTGAAGACATCTGACAAAACACTAAAAGACCGACACACACTAACACAATATAAAGGCTCTGTGAAAATAAAAATAAAAATAAAATAAAAAGTTGCTGGTAGCTTAGTTCTGCTGAGTTATATTTTATACAATCTCAAGTTTGTAGCACGAGTGTATTGTCTGACCTCCCTCTCGAGACATATACTGCATATCAACCCCTGCTTCTTTTCTGTGAGCTTGGACTCCGACTCCCATCCCTTTCCTTACTTCGTCTTCATCGTTGCCAGTCATTGGAACCTTGACCCATCCGTCCGTGGCCAGTCCATGTTTCTTCTGGTGTCTCTTGTAATTGTCCCAGTGGCCAGTGGTGTAGCCGCACTCCTGACACTTGTACGGCTTTTCCCCGGTGTGCCGAAGCATGTGCCGCTTCAGGTTCATGCTCTGGTTGCAGCTGTAGCTGCACACGGCGCACTGGAAAGGCTTGGCGCCGGAGTGCACCCGTTGGTGGCGCTTCAGGTTGGCCAAGTTCCCGCAGGCGTAATCGCACAAATGGCACTTGTAAGGTTTCTCGCCCGTGTGCACTCTGTGGTGGCGCTTGAGGTTGTCGAAGTGCGCTGAGGCGTAGTCGCACTGTGGGCACTTGTACGGTTTCTCGCCACTGTGAGTTTTCATGTGGCGCGCCAGGTGGTTTGGGTAGTGCGTGAGGAAGGGGCAGGCGGCGCAGGTGTACACCTTGTCGCTGCGCTCACCAGGGCTGTTGGGAGATGATGAGGTGTCTTTAGTCAGCATTTCAAGGGTGCACTTGGCACAGATTTGGGCTGAGGAGCCGTCCTCGTCCTCCAGAACAATGCCACACAACCGGCAAGTAAAAGGGAAAAGTGAAGGGGGGAGGGCGGGCCCATCTGCTACGCCCCCTCTGGTTGCCCTGCTGCCACCGCTGCCTGTGGTCTGCAGCACAGGCGGAGGCTGGTGGCCAGGAGGCGGGTTAGAGGGTGGTATGGGTGGTGGCGATGCCCCCTTTAAGCCATCAAAGGCTGATAGATAGTCACTGTTCTGGGCTCCCAAACTCAGGTTTGATGTTGGCCTTGCAATATCTGAAACTTCACAAAAAGATGAAATATTGATTATTATAGAAAAAAGGCTTAACATGATTGACAATGACTAACAGCTTAAGGATGAAACAAAGCCACTACAGAGAAAAGGTAAATCATTCATAAATACATACCCTTGGCTGAAGCACCAGGCTCTTCCCCGTTGGGTCTTTGCCCAGTCACATGCCTCTTCAGACTGTTCTGAGCGCTAGCAGGTCGCGGCGGGGTGTCCTGTCCCGCCCCCGCAGAGGGCACGTGCATGCGCTGGTGCCTCTTGAGGTTGCCGAGGGAACTGCAGGCAAAAGTGCAGCTGTCACATTTGTAAGGTTTTTCCCCAGTGTGAATGCGCAGGTGTCTCTGCAGGTTCACCAGCTGGGCTGAGGCGTAAGTGCACAGGGGGCAGTTAAAGGGCTTCTCCCCGTTGTGCGTCTTCATGTGACGCTTCACGTGGTTGGCGTAACGGGAGGAGAAGCCGCAGAGGTGACACGAGTGCAGTTTGGGCGATTTGTCCTCGGCCGTCAGGGCTTTGTCGCCCATCCCGTTTCCCATCCCGTCGCCGTCGAGCTGCGGGTGGCAACCTGAGCGAATCCCGCTGATGCCTCCAAAAGGCGAACAGAAGTCTGTACTTTTGGCATCCCTGGAGGCTTTACAGCACCTAAGGCAATACGGACCAACAAGGTCTATGCCAGGTCCCAGAGGTTCGTCTCGGAGCTGTCCGCAGCCCCTGCAGGACAGGTAGGGGGGAAAACTGGGCTCAGACTGGGCTGCTCTGCCCTCGTCTTCCCTCCCGTTGTCAGTTGTGCTGCGAGAGTTGTCCGTTTCACTTTCCATGCTGAGCTGGCCGTAGGCAGGGCTCTCCTCATCACCCAGAGGATACACAGAGAAACCAATCTCAGCAGCTACTTCTGTGCAGGGAAAACAAAGAGGGAAAAAAATGTTTCCAAACACTGCACGTTTTCAGCACTTACACACAGTCAACTCTCAGCACTATTTATATATGCGTTTTATATTTGCAACGCTCCTTTCTTTAGCTCTCTCTATTATACAGTATATAACCTTGAACAAAAAGATTGGAGTAAAGAGAGAGGACGTACAAGCATCAGAGACTATTTCAGATATCTCTGGTGTTATCTGTATATTTCCGTCACACTGGATAAAACACAAGAAGTATCACAGCTATGACAGCTATGCTCAGCACAAATGTACAGAAATCCAAAATTACCAATACTGAATGACTGAATCAGACTTTACAAAATAATATATTGATACGTGATTGGTGAGTGATTGAT
Source organism: Lates japonicus (assembly GCA_033238685.1). Lineage (NCBI taxonomy): Eukaryota > Metazoa > Chordata > Actinopteri > Centropomidae > Lates > Lates japonicus. The sequence continues at coordinate 6,664,636 of BRZM01000038.1, read as the reverse complement.
GTGTTAGGGGGTGGGGACTGGTAAGAACATCACTGTTATGGAAAGTGACATGATCAAATAAAAATGTGGAAAAAAAGCCAATCAGAAATAAATTCACAGTTATGAAAAGGTCATTCTGAAATAATGGTAGTTTATCCAGAAACATTCTGGACCTACATACAAACAAACTAAAGTCTCTGTTATAATGAGATATGACTGAAGACACCTGAATGCACCCATCCAGTTCAAACCTTCTGGAAAATATCGAATTTGACAATTAAAAACTGACAAATATAGAAAAGAAAAAGCAATACCCAGCAGTTAGTGAAGATGCCCCTGAAAATACATCATACTGAGTAAGGTAACTCCAGGACATCTCTTCTTAAGAGAACATTTTCAGAAGGACGTCAATGTTTGATACTCACAGTTTTAAAATCAAGGTCAACTGCGTTTTAGCTCTTGTTATGCCATCAGAGGTTTTCAGACAAAAGAGTAAAGACAAAGAAGAAAGGCATTTTTCCCAGGAGGTAGAGAGAAAAGCTTCATGACTTCAATACGCAGCCCTCTCCGGCTTTGAATGAGCCAGAGGAAAACCACCTTCCTTCACATATGCCAAGGCGGGATGTGAGGAAGGCGAGAGTCAAGACTGCCCTTTTATCCTGCCCCATGGAAACCCCTCGTCGATGATTACCGAGCCTAATGATAATGATGATGACTATAATGGTGAGGCTGCTGGGCCAAGGAAATGTAAATTCATTATTTGAGTAAGTATCATTCCAGATACACATGAACATGAATCATAGCTGTTGGCCATGATGATCACATCTCCTTGGCTACTTTGTTGATTACATTCTGGTGGGTTAGTGTAGGTACAAAAAAGTTACTTACACAAATACCATTCTCCAGCTAATATGACAGCCTGAATATCCAGCCCCAGTGAGAGGTTGCAGGGTTTGAGAATGAGTGGTTACTTGAGTGATGAGTGATTACTAACATGGCATCAGTTATTTAATTCTAAATCAGGTACTAGGCAGATTACAGCACATTCAGAAAAAGCAGAATTTGCTCATAACAAGCAATGTGTTTGCTTTCATGAAAATTCAATAACTAAAAACCTCACATCCTAACCATAACCTATTTCTTATTACAGGACGCCACTGAGCCACATGAAACACTTGAAGCACTTAAACAAGAATGCCTGGTGTCCTGTGAGCAGAGCAACAGGAAACACATGGTAATCAACCAGGCCAATATTCATAGGAACTGTTAAAGGCATGAGTCATGGTTTCAATGCCGTAGCTCAGCTATGCTTTGACCTACCAGCTTTGACAAAACACTTACACTTGACTGGCTGTGGATTCTGTTGTTTTTTTCTTGGCATCTTCCAGTCAGCCTCTCTCTTTTTTGCAACGTCTTCTTGCAGACTTCCGCAACCATCAGCTCATTCTCATGTGTTTGAAAGATATTCTTCTGTATTTCTATGGATGCAGGACAAAAGACACACACATCTTGAGATGCAACAAGGGACGGTGCAACTGACAATCCTTTTATTTTTAAAACCAATTGGTAAGCACATTCTTTTTGCAATGAATAGTTAAATTGTTTAATTTATGGCATTATGTTTTTATTTAAATCACAATTTCTTAAGTCCAAGGTGATATCCTCAAAGAGCCTGGTTTCTGTCATCAACAATTCAAAACCTATAGACACATTTTACAATCATACAAGAAAAAAAGCAAATATTTACACTTGACAACCTGGAATTTGTGACATTTTCCCTTAAAACTTGAAAAATTGAGCATTAAAATAGTTGCTTATCTTTCAGATCAACTAACCAATTAATCAACAGCAATTAATCACCTCAGCTCTAAAATCTACTTAAAATCAGAATAACAGATATTTAAAACAATAGCTTATTTGTAACTAAATTTGATCAAATAACTCTGTAAGCTGGACAACAGAGGGACATGTCTGTGGTGAACATTGCTGGTGTCATCAAAACAAACCTTGATACTGGTCATACACAGAATACAACAGACTATTACACCACTACCTCAGTCATTATACTGTAACATAAGCATATTTCTTAGTTCTTTCACGTCCGTTGAGCCCTTAATTGAAATAACATCGCTAATTGCATGAATGCCACCAGTGAAGCCAGTCACAAATTCAGTGTTATCTATCATTTTCAGCAAATCTACTGTGTCCTAATGAAGCGAGCTGGAGGGTAACACACAGGGTAATTAACATACTGTAACCTAGCAGTTTATTCTGATATACTGACACGAACAACATCTTTACAAGTTAACTTAGATTACAGGACATAGATGTCATTTGAGTGTAAGAACTGATATATTTACACTATAGACAAAATGGAAATCCACTCTTAGGTAGCTAACAACCAAGCTACTTTGAGAAAATGGCTAACATGTTAGCTCTGGTCTTCGACAGCGAGCAGTCAAGCGAGTCAGCTAGCAATTTAAACTGAAACATCATATCTTTACATAGCACACAGCTAGCTAATGTTATCACTGTGCAACAAAACATGTCAGCAAATTTTTCTTGGGAAAAGTGACGATACCGATGAGTGGCTAATCAAAACGCGTCCTCATCGGCACGTAGTAATGACTGACAAGTGCCATCTTCAGTAAATATCAGCCGTGGCTTAACATGATAACCTATAGCTATATTAGCCGAGTAGCTAATGTCAACTTCATAGTTAGCTATCGTGCTAACTTACCTAAAAAACGTAAATATTCGTGTCGACTGAGATGCTTTTTATCGTCGGTATGCACGCCATTAGGTGTGAATTGTTTTTCCTCAAACGCACAACGTCTGGAGATCCGCCATTTCTTCATGAGCTGCGGTGACAAAGAAAGGCAATTAATGGTATTTTTCATAACTTAATTGATTTTCTGATTCGCCTGTGATCCAGCAGCAGCAACAATAAGACTTCCGGCCCGAGTCCTTCAGAGTAAAAGCAGAGCCCATCTACGCTGCTTCTGATTCCTCTCTGAGTTTATGGGCACATCGTGTTTAGTTGCATACCGCCACCTACTGTACCGGAGTGTGTAAAACTCAAGACTGTATGTAGTTCAAGTTACATAAAAACAATTAAACAAAGACAATAAAAAACACCTAAACTTAGATCTTACATTACAACCCTGTACGTTTAAGTACCTGGTGTTTGTATTCAATGTAGTGCCCGTCAAACTGCAAACGATCTTTGAGGATGTCATCAGTGACATCGCCATGGTAACAGAAACGTTTAAAAAAATGGAGGAATCTCCGTCGATTTTCTCAACAACCGCTCTTCCAAAAAATAAAACAAAAAAAGTTAGTTAATAGTTATAAATTATCATTCATTATTTAAAAAAATAAATAAAAATCAGATAATAGATGTCTCAGACTGTTCTGCAAACCCACGGTGTCAACGCCTCCTGACCTGGCCAGGCTCTCTTAGAAGAACTAAAAGAAAGTGGAGTGAAACTCCAGCAGACACATCTGCAGGGGCAAGACAGGAGCCGATGGATCCCTGAGAGCACTGGACCTCTAGGATGTAATGAAATGATATCCAACATAAACCCATTTTATACTTTGCCCTGTTATAAAACATATAGAATCAGATGTTGTTTATACTTGGCAGTGAAAACATTGTGAGAACCACTGTGTGTTTTTATTTTTTATTTTTATGTGACTGGGCATTTATGAATAGGAGATCCTGGGACTCTGCGTCATCTCATTGGTTCATGTCACTGCAGTGTGCCTCCCCTCACGCCGCCGCACAGCAAAGCCATCAGTCTGCTGCTGCTGTACCGGGTTGGAGGGGGTGGGGGAAGAGGTTTCTCCTCACCGCGGATCTCCCTCTCCTCGGTTCTCCTCTGCACCGGACCGGACTCGAACCCCCATCGAAACCCACCCTCCTCTAGCCCAGCTTTTTGTCGGTCATTGAGGTGTTTTCGGGTGCAGCAGCGGCAGCAGCTGAAGAGGAGGAGGAGGAGGCGGCGGCGGAGGAGGGGGAGGAGGAGGAGGAGGAGACGGGGGAGATTTCTGTGCTACTGTTTGGTCCTCAAGGGAAGGAGCCAGTTGTTGATTCTACGCTGCAAAGAGAAGGCGCCGCACACAGAGGTAAGACACCGTTTACGTAATAGAAATTATTGTGTGTTTTATCTGCTTGCCCGGACAGACTTTCAAATGCGCATTTGGACGCTTTTGTTGTTGTCATCACTGGCGCCCATGAGGGATACAAGGAGGTGGAGGTGAATGCGAATACGTTGCCTGTTAAACATGCCACTCCCTGCAATAGCATACTGATGCCCTGAGCAGACCTCTCCTGAAATGATTAAAATGGATGTGTGCAAATAGTTTTTTTTTTTTTTAATAAGCATGGAGGTCATATATGGCCGCCTTTGATTTGTTCGCTTTTATATCACCTTTAATTTAAACTTGCATCCACAATATATTCACTATAGGCCTGCCTGTGGTTTATTGGAGTATTTGGTGGAATAACACAGACTTTCATTTAAGCTGTTGAGGTTTAAATAAAATGGATCAATGAGTTATAATAGACTAAGAAGACTTGTAGCACTGTTATGAAATTCCACACCGATACAGGCTACAATAATATTCTCTCAAACCTAATTCCTCATGTTGCCGTTATTTAATATTATAAAGTAGGCTACGGGCTGCCAGAGGTCACTAAGACTCAGTGTTGAGCACCACATGGTACAGATACATTATATTTTGGTCAGGGATGCCGCGGAGCACAGGAGTCTCTCTCTCTCTCTCTCTCTCTCTCTCTCTCTCTCTCTCTCTCTCTCTCTCTCCCTCTCTCTCTCCCTCTCTCTCTCTCTCTCTCTCTCTGTGTGTGTGTGGTGTCTGTTTGTGTGTGTGTGTGTGGGCAGGCTGAGGTCACTCTCATGCCTCTGAAACCCGCATTGCTGATGCGGGCTTGTGTCCAGTGAACAGATATTTAATAGGGTGTATCATCAGGTTTCCCCTCCACTCAACATCAGACTGAAAACTGGCCCATCTTTTCTAACCAATGATTGCATAGCAACAGCTTGTTAACAAGTGTCACCCACCCCCAGACTGAGACAATATGGTTGTGATAATTTGGTTCACTCAAAGGGAGGAATCTAGAGGAGAAAAAACATGGCTTGTGTCTTTCCTGTTAGGCATTTCAAGGGATGGGAAATGGCAATTGGGGCAGATGCTGGTTGTGTAATAATCCCATCTGTCATTGATATTTCATCTGTCATCAAGAAGAGTGATATTCCATAGGCTTTAACCTACATACATGCTGTCATTTGTGATTATATCCAATCAGAAATACCCCAGAACATATAAGAGCCTGTGCAGAAGACGTGCACAGGCTCACTTACTCACTGTCCAGATTTAAGAGAAGCACTGAAAGTTTGATTTGATAACTTGAACTTCATAAAGGCTCGTTTTTGTCTCATTCGTGTTCTCAATGTAAAGAGGTCAGATTAAATCCGCTTTAATCTCATATTCGGGTAACAGAAAGACAGCCATCTGTGCAGGTCTGGTGTCACAGTAGGTTATTACTTTCTCATAGTTCATGTGTTTTTACTATTTGTTTACTGCCTCTCTATCTCCCTTAAATATTATCTTTACCTGTAGATAGATTAATGGTAGTACACGTCTCAAATCAGCTGCTTTAAGTACATGAAAATAACGTACCTGCCTAAATGGGTATCTTAAATGGGATCTAGTACTTTAATATTACACTTCTATAAACTTGTGGAAGTATGGGTCATGCTGCTTAAACACTATATTCTACATTTCCCATAATGCAGCCAATAGCAAAATTTCACTAGATATTCCCTGTCTGATAAATACCCACTTCTTTGTAACTTTGTGTCCTCAGTTTGTATCACAGACTAAATGTTAAAAGCAAAAGTCTCATAGCCCAAGCTGAGATGACTCTGATGACATCATCAGGGTTATTTTCTTCAGACTAAACAGTCATTTGTGTGTAAAAAAAAAAAGCCCCTTTAAAACTCACAAACTTTTTACTCATATTGTATTTTCTGTGTGCTGCATTTGTTGTCAGGCTGAAATTGGTGTGATTCAGCATGCTGAATCATGTCAGCAGGTAAGAAAACAAGGCTCCAGCCAAAGCCTGTGTACATTATGTAATGATGTCCAGTGACACTGTTGGCCAAGAGATCGGTTTTCGTTCGTCTGTTGGAAATAAATTAAAAATGAGGGTTTTGCTGCTGTGAATTAAGACTGAGATGGGCAGCTTGCGTGCTGTTGTAGTTGATAGCATGTGGTAGGGGGTAGTTGCCATTTCATATTGTATTGCTTTCTTTGCCCGCTAGATGGGCAGTTGTGAGGCGTTTGAGCAGGTCAAAAGGTCACGCAGCAATCTTGTCAAAGTCATCCTGAGCTTGACAGTGAATATCCACCTCTCCCTCTGTCTGCTCTCACACTGCTGAGACATTCATGACTTCTAGTAACTTTCCTTATTATGCTGTGAATGATAGACTCGATGATATAGTCTATAGCGTGCCTATAAATTGATATCACGTTATAAATTCAGCGGGGAAGTTATGAAGAATTGAGCTGAATAGGTATGTTTAATATCACGTTAGTCTGTTGTAAATTATACACCCTAGTGGAAAACTGCAGAGAGTTACTCTACAGAGGATTTCTCTTTCAGGACTAAAGTGGGTTATATTTCTTCTCATTCTCCTGTGAGACCTGATTTAACATGATTGATTTTTACTCTCTCCAGTGGTGTGGCTACTTAACTCTCAGCGGGACTAGGTGTTTCCCAAACACCTAACAGCAGGTTATTATTCACTTTGACGTTTCTCTCATTCAATACTGTACAAATATGACACGTTTTGATGTATATTCACAGTTTCGTGGCAGTTACTCAAAGTCTTTAACTCTGATATTTAGGTGAAGAATTTCCGCCTGTGGAGGTTGATTTATTTGTTCTCTGGCACAGAAAGAAAGTTCTAGGACGGATTTTGTGTTTGTCCTTTAATTCCCTGTAATCCCTTGAGATGCCTTAAGAATTTGAATTCCTGTAAAGGCCGTTTTATCGGATTGTTTGTTCTCTGTGGCCAGGAGTTCTCTAGAAAAGGGAGCGAAGTATGAAACATCAAAGGGGTCCTGAATGTAAAGAGGGGAGTGAAGATGTGCTCTCTTTCTGAGGTCCATCCCTGGTGGTGTTCGCTAGTGTTTGTTCCCTTGTGCTTTGTGAGGGACACTAAAGTGAACAAGACCTTTCTCTAACTCCCCACTGTCTCACTATTGAATATATTTAGAGAGAGGTCATAAAGTTTGCTCAACTTGATCATTAAAAAGAATTATTATGCCTTAGATATAAGAGTGTGTTTCAGTATTAATTCATGTATTAGCCTGGATGCTGTTTTTTTGGCATTTCTTGGGTGTTTTTGGATTTGTGTGTTTGAATCACACTGGTAGTATTTTATCTCTCCTTAGTTGCACTTTGTTTAGTGATTCAACGATCCACTTCTATTTTCTATTTTTGTTCCTTTTGAAATATTTAATGCAATTCATTTTTTCACCATCATATGACAACATCACATATCTACAGTCATTTTTATCTGCTTGTCTCAACACCTCATTGAAGCTTTATGATTCTTTTTTTGATTAAAGAAAACTGAATATCATGTATTATCATGCTTTCCATAATATTTGGTAGCTACAGTAACCAGTTACTAAACAAAGAACTTTTTGTCCACACACACACATCTTTGTGATGACTGACCTTTTGGTGGGTCAGTGAAGTTAAAGAGGTTCAAATGAACGCTCCCACTGAATTCTTTTGGCTTTTGATGTCCCGTGAGCACCTCTTTTGTTGTTACAAGTTTTGCCTGTCACCCTATACAGTAGTTTTTCCCTGCTCTCGAGTCAGCCCTAAACAGTAACGTTCATTGTGTTCGTATCGTAGCCGCTGGTTGGAGAAGACAAACAGTGTCTCATTATCCAGAGGCTTCCTCTGCCATTTCCATCCACATATTTCAAATGTGTGTGTGTGTGCATGTAGGTAGTCTCTGTTTCTGCAGTTTTTGATGGATGGATGATCTGATTCAAGGCTATGATGATGATGATCTATAACAATGTAAGGATGCTCTGCACAGATTGTGAAAAGGGCAATTGGAGTGAAAGAACATGATCTGTGATAAATGGAAGAAAAAAAAAAATAAGTCTACTAAGGTAGTCAAAAGAGCTCAGCCCAGTGTTGGCCTTACTTTGGTGCACTTTGTTGACAGTGTCAAACTGAAAACTGAAACTGACTGATTCTTGTGGCCATAACTGGTCGTGTAGTCTCTCAGCCCAAATCGACCCAAGTGTGAGCCCTGCATCGTAGTCGAATCTGTCAGTGAAGCATGGACCAGACCCAGCTCACATTGGTGCCAAAACACAAAAAAGTTTTAGCAAAGAAATGCGATGGTTACATAATGATATGTAGAGTGTAGTTTTGTCTTTAATTTACTGTGTATGTTTTTCTACAAAAATGGATTCAGTGAAATATCTGAGTAAAAACGAATCATGGTTTTAGTAAAACTTCAAACTTTGTACTTAAATAACTCAGGACTCCCTTGTTGTTTATTTTTGTGTGTGTATGGTTTCTGTCACTTACCATTTGGGGTTTGAGAGGTTTTATATGCTGCTGATTTAATGTTCTGCACTGATCCGATTTCATATGAACGGCTTTACCTTTGCTCACTGGAGAAGTGAGGGTCTTGAAAAACGACCCTTTTATTTCCAAACTTTCTGATGGAAAACTTCATCCCCTCACAGCGACAACTTATCTAAGTCATTAGACGGTGAATTGTGTTGTCTAATTACTTGGCTATCTGTCTTTAGCGTAGAGCGATAAGGTCCCGGCTGGAGCCCGCTGAGCTGTAATTTAAAAACACTCAATTCTGTGAATGTGTGTTTGAGCGTGTATATGTGAGTGTGTGTGCATCGATCCGCCAAAGCGAAAGTATGTTCATGGCATGCAAACTGGCCTCTTCTGAATGTGTTACGTGTGTGCTTTTGATGTCTTCATGTGTGGGAATTATTCCTATAAATAAACAACAGCACAGTGATGTTTCATTACAGAGGTTGATGCTTTGGATTCTTAGGGACTATGGAATATGAATGTTTGAAAAATTCAAGCAGATGCACAACTAAGATAAAAAATATAACACTGTGACAGTTACTTACTAAGAAGAAAATAGAGGAGAAGCTGCGTCTGGTGAAAACTTGTAGTGGGAGACCTAAACGCTTTCAAATTGTTGCTGTGGTGCTGTTACTTTTTTTTATTACAGATGACTTTACTCAACACAGAAATCCATTTCTTGCTTTGTGCTGTTTGCAAACAGCGTTTTCCATGAGGGATTTGGACACCAGTTTTCACTTACTACATTCTGGGAGAAGTAAAGAGTCACCCATGAACCTTTTAAACAAATACAACTGAACTCAAGATGATTGTACCCGACGGTCCGGTTGTGGGGTGGTCATCCTTAAATGGAGAGGCGACACCGAGAGAGAGATTAAAAGGCTGCAGTTGCAATTGTCACCCTGTCTTCCATCACTGTTCGGTCTTGAAGTGGGTTTCTCACGACAGGAAGCAGTTTGAAAGAGTTGTATACTATGGACACTGTGGCTGTGACCTTGTCATTGTATCCTCTGTGTAAAACAGAAAGCCTCACGAACGCCATTCATCTAGCCAGTTTGTATTACTCTAGTTTTTTAGAAGTACACCAGACAAATTTGTGTTGGAAACAGACTATCAAATCTATTCTTTTACCTTGTTTATTGTGTGTAATGTTTCCTCTGTACCCGTTGTTATTTTATGGTTTATTGGCCAAACTGTATCACAGCAAAAGTACAGCATTTCCAGTGTAGCTACAACAGGAGGGGGAAAAAAACTTGCATCATCTAATCATCAGTTTATGGTGCCAACTTCTCAGAGGGTAGGGATGTTTTTTCTTTACTCTTAAATTACCATATATAATGATGTGCTGCTGCAAGAAGAGCCTGCTGTTCACGTCAATTTTAACATATCCACAGGACTGGAATATAAATACTACGCTAACTTTCAGTCTCTGTGCAAGAGGGCAGGTTAGGCACTGCAGTGTTACATAAATCCAGATTCTTTGTGCATCCCTTTTTAAAGAATGATGAAGCATATAGTAGCTCCTGTAGATATACCCTGCCTCTGGCCATCGCAGCTGATTTCATATTTTTAGAAAGTGCTTTTCTTTTAGAGATCATACATTTAACCTTTTCTGCTATTACACAATCAGATAAGACCAGACTGTTGTAGCGCTTAAGACAGATGATGATCTATAATCATATCGTATTTCATGTTGTCTTCCATGGTCCGATTTGACGTAGTGCTGATATGGAGACAGCTATTTTAATTGGTCTGAATCACCTTATGCTCTCTTTGCTCTCTGGGCCTGATTATGAAAGCTCACTGCTGCCTAATGGAGACAGAATGAGTTGTCTGTGCTGTCTATCACCGCCTCTCCCCTGCCTCACCCTCACCCCCTCTCCCCCCCCCCCCCCCCCCCCCCCCCCCCCCCCCCCCCCCCCCGATTCTTTCTGTCAAACCGGTCGCGAAAACGTTCTCTCATCCATCTGCTTCTCCGTGTCTCACGGCTGTGACATTACTGCTCATGTCTCAGGCTGTACGAGGAGGAGAGATCCAAACCTCCAAATTTTATTTCATATCAATCACTCTCTGGGGGTTTTAAGAAAGAGATCTAAGAGTCAAACGGTGCAGCTTATTTCATGAATTGCTGTGTTTGTGACATTATTGAAAGGTCAAATCTCAAAATGAATTCCTGCTCTGCTTTGGTTTCACGTAAATGTCATTTGGTGTCAGGTCTGGTCAGGCCTTAACTCTCTGTGTACAAACAAAACCTAGACCTAGACTAGACTAAATGTACTATTTAACACACAATAAATTGTTTTTATGTGGAGCAGTTTTGCAGTAATTAATTAGGAATAAGTTGCTAATGATGAAGGTATAACAAATGAAACATTATAGTGCACATTGAGCTATCTGTGTTTTTGTGTAAAACTCCTGTTTACTGTTGTTCTGTATGATCGTGATTTGAATTTGCAGCCAGAGGGAAGAAGTTCATGGAAGACATTTATATTCATGTACATGGGGTTCACAGAGAGGTTTCTCTACATAAAAAATGTTCAAAAGAAAACCAAAGCTCAAAAGAGAACATGACTGCAGCTGTGACTAAAAGCAAGCTGTGGCTAATTATACGGTAAATTTTGAATATGGTACTGATGTTGGACCGGACAATCTGGTTTAGATCATCAGTTCCCAACCTTTTTGGCCTGTGACCCCTTAAAATGACAAAATGTCTACTTGCAACCTTGTCGACAGTTGTATATTTCGACATCAGTTCAAATAATTTTCTTGCTATAGCGATATTTTAATCATTTGAGTCCTGAAGAAGTAAAATCACACACAAATTCACAAGAAAAGAGTAAAGATGTGAGAAAAGTCAAGAAAATAAATCAATAAGATTTTTTCTTGCTTTCCTTTTCTGTGAGGGTTAGGGTTGTGGTAGATGATTTTTTTAAATTATCAAAATAAAAACCCCCTAAAACATAGCCATGTCTGCACATTACATGTTTACTGGTTGTGAGAAGTTCAACCAAAAAGTGATGATTTTTCCCTGCTTTACTTTTTTAGAGACTTATTTATTCAGTAGTACACAAGAGTAAAAATTATCAAGGAAATGTAAAAAACTAAACTGAATATATTCTGGAAGAAAAAAAAACACTAGCTAAGATCAGTATTACAATATTAAACTAATATCCTTTTCCAAATATCAAGATCTCAGTGTATATCATAATGTAGAAAATGTATGCATATTTACATATAAAATATGATGAATCTTGTTCTGCTGTAATGGATCATATTGGACAAAACTCTTTAAATGTGTAAAAAACTCATTATGTTAGTTTTTAATTGCATTTAGCTTGGAGTAATTGGACAACAAGCTCTGTTTGTAATTGACTGTCGTGATTGTATTTTTGTTTCCAGTGTAAGGGACTGTTATCAGCGAAGAAGAGGCCTAAAACGATGAGGGAGTGCTGGCCAGTTCAGGACTAGCTCAGACTGAGAGGGAACTGCAGTGGAGGTGGAGGAGAGAAAGAAAACCGAAGAGACAAAGTAAACCACATGACCAGACCTCGGAGAGGCTCCAAATTAGTGATGTTCCCCTCGGGCAGGGATTACCTCCTCCCCGTCGTCTCCCTCTCCATCTCTCCTGCTCTTCCTCCTTTGTACAGTGGAGCAGCCGCCCAGCTCCGAGACTCTGAGCTGTGAGAGCTTGCTGTGCTCACCCGCCCACCCAGACACACACACACACATACACACTTGTGCCAACACACACACACACCAACTCACACACGTACTCGCTCTTGCGCTCACGCACGCACAGTTGCACCCCGCTCATGGTCGTTGGCCTGCCCTCCTCAGCTGCTGCTCCCGCTCTAGTCCCAGACCATGAAGAGGCCCAAGCAGCAGACGGGGCCGCTGAGTTTCCTCAACTTCTTCAGCAGAAAGCCCAAATCAGAGCCGCGGCCCGAGAGGCCCGTGGAAGCCTGGCCCAAAGAGGAGGTGGCCATCACCCTGACCCCCAGCGAGCATCCAGAGCAGGTGAGGATGTGTGTTTGGGAGTGAGGAAGTAATCGCACATTAAATACTTTTATTTCTACTATAGTTTTCTTTCTGTTTTACTCCTGTAGGTGTTTGATCTTGGTTTTTCTATGTTCCAGTTTTAGTTTTATAAGTCCATTAATAAGCCTGTATAGAGTTTGTGAGTTAGTGCTGGCTTTGTAAACACACACTGCATTTTAAGTGAAAAATACAGCACATGAGACATATTAATATATAAGCTTATTATTTGTTAATCATCCCTCCATATCTGTGCTCATATTTTTATTTTCTGTTATTCGTATACATTTTAGAGGTCATTTTTATACACTTTAGATGTATAGTTTTGGTGCTTTAGATGACTGAAATCTGAACGTCTCACTAATTGTTGTGTAAGACAGAAGAACCTGAACAGAGGCTGCAAATCATTAACTTTGAATGTTTTACCCTCTGCTTGCTTCCTCCCTCTCCCGTACTGTTATAGCCCAAATCCATTAGTGTGTTTATTTAATTAATTGGTAATTTTTTTAGAAATTATGTTGCCAAGAAACTAAGTAGACCAAAGAGAATAAATATCCACCTACGTACACACTCACCTAAACTGATTTTCAGCATAAATGCGAGGATGCTGTGTTTTCTTTTATTTATTTGTTAGCTTTTAAAATAAAACTTTTTTTTTTTTTTGAGAACAGCAGCAAAATATTCTCACAGTCATCCGTCTCTCAGTTTCACCCCGTTTATGAGGACATTTTTAATGCACATGATTGGATTTGGTTAATCACCAGCTCTGTAATTGTTCACAGGACATCAGCATCACAGCAGAAGAGGCTGGAGAATCAAGAGTTTCTGGAGCAGAAAGAGGAGAAGGAGGAGGTCCGCCAGCAGCGGCTGAGGCGGGCGAGGACGGCGCCGCCACCGCCGAGTGTGTGGGCGGGGGTAGCAGTGGCTCCACGGGCGTCCTGTCCCTCTCCTCCTCCAGCCAGGAGCAGCTATTGGACGAGCACCTGGAGGAGTGCCCACTGTGCCTGCTCAGTCAACCACGTTGCCACTTCCCGCGACTCACCTCCTGCTCCCACCGAGCGTGCTCCGACTGCCTCCGCCAGTACCTGCGCATTGAGATATCGGAGAGCAGGGTGGGCATCGCGTGCCCGCAGTGCCCCGAGACGTTGGCGCCGCTGGACGTCCGGGCCATCCTGGATGACCGGGCGCTGCTGGAGCGGTTTGAGGAGTACCAGCTGAGGCGTTTTCTAGCTGCTGATCCAGACACACGCTGGTGCCCGGCGCCTGACTGCAGGTGAGAATCAGACTTCCAGACAGGTTTGATCACACTGTATTTACACTAGAAAATCTTTCATTTCAAACTCATTAATAATAATAAAACGTCCTTTTTAGTAGATAACTAGTCAACTGACTCCACAGAGAGAAGATAATTGCATGGGGAAGAACGTAAGGCATAGAAAATTAAAAAAATAATGGCTGCTCTGGAGTGTTTAAACTTTTAGAAAAATGTATTTTTATGAACATCTTGATTCACACAGTTGCAATTCACTGTGCTGTAATTTAAAAAATGTAAAAAAAACAATTAGTCCTAATCCAAGCCTACAATATGACAGCCCTTGTCAAAACCCTGTCATCCCACCACAGGCTTTATGTTACAAGACACAACCATGAACAGTTTTTCACTGTCAGAATGATTGATTGGACTTTGAAAAGCTGAACTGACAGCAAGCAAAAGCTCAGTCTGAGTTTACATGCATCCCAAGGCTGTTAAAATGTTGATGACACCATTATATTTTTGCAGATCCTGGAACAAAACAGAACTAGTTGTAAATAATGAAGAAAGCCTCTTTCTCTTTTTAATTACAGCTTTTCAAGAATCTATATGCTGCAGCACCAAATAGGCTACATGTTGCATCGGGAGTTAAAGGAACAATTCACCTTTAATCAGTTTATTATTAACACTTTAAAAATGATTATTTGTGATGTGCCTGCCATTTCATGGACCATTATTCTTGCTCCCTGAGGATAACTGGCTAAAATGTGGATTACATTACGTCACATAGGGATGTTTAAAGCACAGCTACAATGTGATTTCATTGCAGAATCGATTTAAGACATCATCATAAATCATACAGGGAGAAATCCAATGTTGACGAGTCAGAGATGCGTTTTTTTTTTTCCCATCGACAGAAGCTTCAGTAGACCACAATACAATGCAACCGCAAGACATGTTAACTTGTGTCTATGCTGTTGGTGTTTACAACATGCACAGGCACTGATCTAATGCCGTATCACCTTAATGTTCATGGATGGGTAACAGGATAGGACTGCTGATGGGAAATCATAATGTGTGTGTGTGTGTGTGTGTGTGTGTGTGTGTGTGTGTGTGTGTGTGTCTGTTCAGTGGATATTTGTGGTCAACAGCACGTATGCACCAGGGTTCAGGACTCAGCGGTAGACTGTCTGTCTCCCCAAACTGTCAGAGCTCACAGCCCAGTCATGATGAATGAGTGGAGCAAAAATCAATATGCCAATCTGCCTGATGCTGTGGTGAATTAAATATAACAGAGAAACAAGAGATCGGATTTCCAAAGTAGCTACAAAAAAAATCACACAATTTAGATATGTTTAAAAAAAAACAGTGTAGTGGAGGTAACTGTAGTGGTGTTTAAATTTATATCTGACTAATAGTTCCCAGAGAGCAAAGCTTTGAAGTGCTGACCCATTATGTAAACTATTCATTCACAGTTACGGTTTGTGTATTCCCATGTTCCCGACATACAGACATTCCTCAAGGTCTTAGTGACAGGAGCTTAGCTGGAGATTATCTTGGTTTTGAGAATGTGTAGCAAAATGTGACAAAATCTTTCAGTATTGCTGGCAGACACTTTCTGTGCTTGTCTTAATGTCAAATAATTGAACTTGTATCCAACGTTATTTGAGTTTGATGTTTGATTAAGCTTTATTGTATATCAAACATAATGAAATTCAACCCCATGCCTTTTACATTTTCTTATTTTGAAACACCTGCTGAATTAAAGGTAGTCTATGGGATTTTTTGTAAAGAAACAAAAGTATGTTTACATTCAGTGTTTCCCACCAAAATACATGGTGTGTTGAAATCGTTTTCTTCCCCCATAAAACATTTACAAAGCTGATTTTTTAAACCATGTTTTCACTTGACTTGTTTTGATTACATCCATATTTACATTGGCTAACATCCTACCTCCTCCCTGCCTTTTCCTATGGCGTTGCTGCTGTATGTTCCTTGGTGTGTTCCCACCACCAGCTGTCAATCAGTAGAACAGCCTGAAACCACTGGCAGGTGCACTAGATATAAACAAAGTGGGGCATCCGCTCATGAAAACATTTGCTCCACAGTGCAACTAGTGGCCAAAATCTCCCCAGGGTACCTTTAAAGTCCCCCTCCAATCAAACCCCATTTTGCTTGTTGTCTCTTCACTTGGACGTTTAACCACTGATGTGCAGAATGTTAGATGGATGTTTTTCTAAAGGTGGAAAGTTCCACCTTAAATCTAAGTTGAAGATGTGTGCCTACAAAACATAATTTGTGACATCACACTGAGTGTAATGAATGAACTTTTGAGTGAAGTAGGAGACATCTTGTGTCCAGCCATTAAACCAAAATGATTTCCATATTTATAGAATCTTTTTTTAATGAGGGAAAAACAGAAATTGATTTAAATCTGAGAATTGTTTGCTTCGTCAATATGCTTTTTTTTTTTTTAAATAGATGATATCAGACACAAATTATTCAAAGCAGAGTGTTTTAGATGTCTTAAACCATGTCTGAGGGGATGTTTAAGAATTCATTTCTATGTAAGCATATGTTTTGCAAAAGGCTTTGCTAAAACTTTGATCTATCTATGATCTATATTACACAGACAAGATATAAAAGTGCATTGCTGCCTAACAAGTACAGTTTGATTTGAACGGTGTCAGCCGCCTGTGGCATTGCCAGTGTTATGTTGTCAGAACTTGCTAAAACATCTTTGCGTGATGCCAATTATCACTGGTTTCTTTGATAAAGATACTCACTGATACCTGGAAATGTTTTCATGCACAATTAGAAAAATCAGCTTTGTTGTTCAGCCAAAACGTAGAATCAAACACAGTCAGTTCAAATCTAGTTTGACACCAAAGGTGGATCCAGGCAGCAGTGTAATTATCCTTGTGTGTGTGTGTGGCCTTCATTCTTTCTGATCCTTCAACTTTTAGGAACCCTGGTGGAGCTTTTTTAAATACTTCACAGCACTTGGACCCTTGTGGCCCGTGAATCACTCACGGTTACTTTCTCTTGCATTTGATCATTAATCACGTGATCTTTTGAATATTAAAAACTTATGTTAATATCCCCTCTCAGGAGTGAGAGCAGGTCCACAGGTGTCAGGCTCCGTGTCATCATCATAAAGACTGCTCAAGATCTGAGGATGAAATTTATTCCTGGTTCAGGCGTTGAACTCTGGAAGCCAGTCCCACAGATAGTTGTATCTCTCTTTGAATTGTGACTCACTGAGCCACACAGTCAACAAATGTGCTGCTTGTGAGCAAAGACAACAATGAACAATTCAGCTTCACCAGGCTGAACAGCAAAACAATACAAGGCAGTAGATTTGAAAGTCATTGTGTTAGATTTTCCAGTCATCCAACCAAAGCTGTGATATTTTAATGAGTCACTGCAGTCTGTCCCGTCTCGAACATCCAGTCCAACCTGGGCTGAAACTTCTATGATGCCTGCAGAAGTGACCTTCAACAAGAATCCCCCCCCCCCCCCGCCCTCCCAGGAATCAGCTATCGTATGAATAATGTCCGTTTCTCTCTCTCTCTCTCTCTCTCTCTCCTCAGCTATGCAGTGATAGCTTACGGCTGTGCAGAGTGTCCCAAGCTGAGCTGTGGCCGCGAGGGATGCGACACAGAGTTCTGCTACCACTGCCGGCAGCTGTGGCACCCCAACCAGACGTGTGACCAGGCCCGGCGTCAGCGAGCCCGCCACACCTCGGGCGGCAATGATGCCTCCACGCTGTACGTCTTCAATGAAGAACCTGGAGGAGGTAGGAAGCTCCTGTTTGCTTTTGTCTCAATGTCCGATATCTTTTAACAAGGGGAAACGGCTAGCTTGGGCTCTGTCCAGCGGTAACAAAATCCGCTTCCCAGCTCCTCTAAAGCTCATTAATTAACATGTTATGTCTTGTTTGTTTAATCCGTAGAAAAGCCGGAGCGTAAAAACATCCCCTTTGACATTTCTTGGCTCTGTTCACTCTGTTGCTGTGTAGATGCAGAGGAGATCAAAGCGTGCCCTCGCTGTGGTGCCTACATCATGAAGACCAATGATGGCAGCTGTAACCGTATGAACTGCACTGTGTGTGCCTGTCAGTTCTGCTGGCTTTGTATGCAGGAGATCACCGACGTGCACTACCTCAGGTGTTCGCAGTCAGCTCATGAACACACCAACATTCACGACCACATTCCCACATCTAGTGATACATTTTTACAACGAATTTAATAATCAAAACATCAGTTAGGTTATTTATCAGACAAAAATGTTGAGCAGTTGCCAGGTCCTCATATTATTTTCAGTATTTTAAACCAAAAGATTTATAAGAAAAAATACCTGACAGCAATTTATAATGAAAATAATCATTAGTTGCAGTTGGCCCTTTGATAGACTGGCAGCCTGTCCAGGGTGTACCCTGCCTATCACTCAATGTCAGCTGGGATTGACTCCAGCCCCCCCTGAAACCCTCAAAGGGTTAGCGGTATTGCAAATGGATGGATGGATCATTAGTTGCAGCCCTACAATGACCTATCTTGCTTTTTGTGACCTGTTCAGTGAAAGCACTGCACAAAAACACAACAGAAAGAGCAGCAGAATTTGATGCCAGCACAACAGCATGAGGTGAAAATGCTCGACGGCACAAGTCCAACTCTGGCATTTGTAAGATACTTCACTTCATCCTAAAGGACCTTCATAACTGGATTCACTAAAATTAATATACCTGTATTCAGCCCTTTATTCTGTCTGTAGGTTTTTTTTTTTAGCAATAATCAGTCTGAAATAAAAAACTGGTCAAGTCAGCAGAGCACATACAGTATGTCATTGTTTAGTGGCTGCGCTGCTTTAAACTGTTCGTCTGAGCTTTCATTGACTTTTCCAGTTCTGGAGGGGAGTCACTGCTGCCTTGTCATCAGTTTATCTGCTCTATCAGTCTCCATGTTTCCAATGCGGCAGAATATGTAACTGAAGCTACAAGCTGATTAGGTAAATTTGAAGAAACAGTGTAATCTTCCCGCTAGGCCGAGGTCCATTTTAGAACCACCGCGTGTGAAAGGTGTGGAGAGGTGAACGATTTTTTCAAGTATTGATCATTTTCATGTCTCTGGTGCTCTTGCCGGGCATGAGCCGCATTGTTTTTCTTTACACTCTCTCTCCTGCTTTTCCCCCATGCTTCCCCACCCCCCACCTTTCCTCCTCCCTCACCCTAGTCTGTCTTTCACACTACAAATTACAGTAAACGTCCTAGAGAAGGGCAAAGCTTTTACCATCTCACAGCAGATCTGAAACTTCAGAGCACAGCCATAATATCTCACCATAATTCCCCCACTCAGGCTTTTAGAATCCCTAAGTGACATTTGCTGCTCGAACACAAACACATGCTCTGAGAAATAGCATAGCCCTAAGGTGCTGTTTGTGTTCCTTATATTGTCACTGCTGTTCCTACAAGTTAATTGCTGCTTGATTAAGACCAAACAGCATTAGTCAGTGTTGTACTGCTTTCCTTGGCAGTTTAAATTACACAACAACACCACAGGCTGATACTAAATTAAAGTAACACTTGAGGCGACATTTATTGTACCTGAAGTCATATCAGGTGACAGAATATTGACTCCCCGTAAACAGACTTAAATAACAAGGCATTTCCATTTCTCTAAAAGCAGTATGCTCGAAAAATGAGTTTGTGAATCGCTGCAAATGACTGTAATTCAAAGAGATAAAATGGTAAATGCAGATGAGCTCATCAACAGTTTGGGTAACGATGCAATGACAGCAATGAGACAGGCTGCTAATGTTGTCATGTTGTCAGCGCTCATTTATTTCACTTGTTTCTCAAAAAAAGAATCATTCAAAAGTGTTTCATGTTTGTGCCAAAGTTGTTTGAAGCCGTATGAGAGGTCACGACCTACATGATGATAATGCTTGTGTGGTCATAGTGTTTAAGGTAATGATTATGAGTATTTCTATGTGTGTGTATGTACACATACTATATATGTTAAGTATGAAGCTTGGGTAAAACCAGAAATCTGTGTTAATGAGGTGATAACAAGACTTAGATCATTAGCTATCATTAGCATGCTAGCATGCTGATGTTTAGCAGTTAATATTGACCAGGTCCAGTGTTTTACCTTAAACCGTTCGCATGCTAACATTCGCTAATTAGCACAAAAAAGTACAACCGACACTGAGTTTAATTAGTTTATTAGTTTTACTGACATCATAAACCACCATATTAAAAAATAAATAAAACTAAATATTGACCTGATAATGGTGCTAGATGAAAAGGTAGGGGAATCACTAAGGTCATGAGAATTTGTTCTGCTATCAGTAGCAAATGTCACAGAAATCCATTCAGGATTTGTTATTTGAGATATTTGATTCAGAACCAAACATTTCAACCATATGGTAGCACAAGAGGAAAAGTCATTAGGATTCATCCTCTGGGGACCATATGTACAAAATTTCTAGGAAATCCATCCAATATTGGTGGACTGACCAACAGAGAGACTGACATTTTTGACCATAGGATGTCTTTTTTCCCTGAAATCTGCACTAGAGTCATTTGAACTCTTAGCTGATCTCCCCTCTCCTGTCTCCTGTGTGTCTCAGTCCCTCAGGATGTACATTCTGGGGGAAGAAGCCATGGTCGCAAACCCGCAAGGTACTGTGGCAGGTGGGCATGTTGCTCGGAGCACCAGTGGTCATCTCCCTTATAGCGGGCATTGCCATCCCAGTCATCATTGTGGGCATACCAATCTACATGGGCCGAAAGGTACAAATCAGTCAGTAAAAAAACTGTCTCATGGGAAAACTCTGGTTCGAGTAGATTCACTTTCATCTAAAATGTTCCCATATGGCTCTCAAGAAATGTTCATTGTAAACAAATTAATCTGAATGAGATAAAAGGATTTCAGTTTTTAAATGACACACACACGTTTGCCAACATCAGTGTGTAAATGATTCCTGAAATCCTGTTAATTTGCATGTAATCAACAGATGTGAAATCACTTTTGAACACATCATCATGCACATCATGCAGGTCAGGTGGATTGTAAACTAATGGCTCACCTAATGGCAACTAAATTGCGACAAAATGTGTAATTAGGAGTGAAAGTGTTTGTCTGTCTTTGTGGTAGAACACTGTGGTAGCCTGGTGACCTGTGCGGGCTGTTTTCCTTTCCCCTCATGCATGCTGGGATGCATTTATTCGTGGCCATGAATGAATGACAGGAATAAGTGGTTGCACAGAATGAGAACAACAACGACCAGAACAAATTAAATTGCCATTATCTAATTTATGTTTTATTTATTACCTTCCAGGTCCATGGTCGCTGTAAGAAAAACAATATCTCAGGAAGCAAGCACTACTTGACTGTGGCGAGTGGGGTGATGATGTCAGTCTTTGTGTCGCCGGTCATAGCAGCTGTCACTGTGGGTAAGGGGCAAACAACAACATGGCCGCTTTCTGTCCTGCACACTGAAAGGAGTAATTTAAGTGTACAGTTGTAAGAAAGTACATAAAATATCCATAATATTGCGAAACATAGCACTTTAGCGCTGACACCAAAGAGACCTTATATGCTAAATATGCCGATTTAAGATATTTCTCTGTGTTTGAATATTAAACTGTAGTTCTATCAGATATTCAGCATCTGAGGCTGTGCATCAAAAAGTCATTAAAGATAAAGATGCTCCATGGGGGGGGGGGGTTAGAGCAGCACTCTGGCTGCTAACTTTGGAGTGTCTGGGATATAAGACTGTAGGATCAACAAGAGAGGGAAACTCACTTGCTCACATGCTACACATACCTAAAATTTAAAGGAATAGTTAGACATTTTGTGAAATATGCTTAGTGCTTTCTTGACAAGAGTTAGATGAAGAAAACCACTCTCACGTCCTGTCACCGGCAGCCAGCTAATTTAGCTTAGCACAAAAAATGGCCAACTTACATGCACCTCTAAACCTCACTGATTCACATGCAGATATCCTAAAATGCCAGACTAGTCTTTTAATAAATCATGAGTTATACACATAATTCATTACAACTTTTAGTGTGCAGCCATATGAATAGTCACAAACTACGTTTCTGTATGCAAATGTACCACTTGATTTCATTACCACACAGACAATCACAGTGCAAAGTAGCATTTTGATCACTCATTCCACTTCCTACTGTAGGTAACATTCGTGGCTGTGACAGAAATCCTTAAGGCTTTGTCAGCTTCTCAGCTTCCCTCTGCAGTGTCACAACCATCACTGTACCGCACACTGATGTGCCCTCCATCGACACAACACACTCAAACACACATTTAGCCGCACTGTACTCCTCATCCTCACCTCCTGCCCCTGTGTATCCCTCCCTGCTGTCTCTACTCCCCTTCAGTTTCATTTTTCACTCTGGCTCTTTCTCTCCATCATATGTTTCCTCATATTTCTTCTGTTTGTGTGCTCTCGCAGCTCTTCAGTTGTTATTTTGTTTCTCATATTTCAGTCACAGCTCCCTTGTCTTGTTTGTTTCTCTCTTTTTTGACTCACACACACACACACACTCACAGTCTCTCGCGTCCATCCCTCTCTCTCTCTCGCTCTCTCTGTGAGCAGTTTGGCTGGCAGGCTCATCCTCTTGCCCTGGTTTCACCCTGTTGCTAAGTCCAATAGTGTCCCAGTGTTCCCGCTGTGTTAATGATGTCCCTTTGTTTGGTCAGCACTTCTCTTTGTGTCCCCAAATTCCTATCTCAATCACAGGTTGCATAATCACACAGCATAGGGAGGCTGCTGCTCATCCACTTTGGAGGTTTGTTAAAAGCACTTTTGTGAAGGTTATGGAGGAGAGTGGGGAGAAAATTGAAGCTGTGAAATGAAATTTGACTTTGCTAGTAGTGGGTATGCACTGCAGTATTCTTATTTTGACTCAAAAACAGGTGATTCATCACAGTGATAATTTTATCCATTACTTAATTGCTATTTCACAATTAGATTATTGTATCCTGCCAGTGCACAAACTGTGTTTCTTTCTGGTGCATTTAAGGAAGCTCTGACAATCAAGTTTAGAGAGAGAAAAGCCATGCATTCACAACCCATGTTGTCAGAGGAAAATGGACAGGACCAATAATAATTACTTTTCAGATGCCCACAGCAGGGATGTCTTTCCACATCTCAACGTATTAAATCTATAATCTTATCATATAACCAGGAAATGGCATTCTGGCCAAGGTAGCAAAACAAACAAACAAAAACAACCCACAGAGGTTTCAAAACTTATAAAACAGACTTATAATGAATTAGATAAAATATGACAAGAGTAATCAAGGCTCACAAAAATCAGGAAGAGGAAATAATTAAATTAGGAATGGACTTAAAAGCTCACAAGGAAGTAGATCCCTTGCTCGGCACCTCACAAACATGTAGAATATATCATTTAAGAGAATGTAAATAGTTTTATTTGGAACCACAAAATTGCATAAATGCAGAGGTGAAGATGCCAAGAAAAGCTTTTCAACTCCATGTGTACTGTAAGCTTCAGTCTAGTCCAGAGTGAGGCAGGAGGGACTCCCCCTTGTGTTTGTTCTGAGTTATTGCAATAATATGATGATGGAAATGTTCAACTCCTTAAAGGTGCACTCAGCAAATTTAAAATACCATGAAACATAAAAGCTATTAATGTTGAAACATATTTACTAGTCATAGTGAGTTCTATCCAGAAAAAATGAATGAAATTACATTGCATGGATTGGACTTGAACACTAGAAATGTTTTACAAGAAGTTTTTGTTACTAACTTGATGTTGATAGTGACAGAAAAGAAGATTTACCAGGGAAGGCAGGTTTACTGAAATATAGTGACAAGTTGCATTATGGGAACTTTCCCGTGTTTTCTGAGCCGGACCCATACTAAGGACTAACAGTCTCTCTCGCAAGGCCCCTTAACTTTATTGGGGTGCAGTACTAAATCACAGCGATACTCTTTTAATAACTATTTATATGTTACTAAAAGATGGTTTTACACAAATGGTTATACTGATATAATGAATTATGGATTTGTTTCAAAAGCTTTTCCATTTTCCTGCAGGTGTGGGTGTACCGCTAATGCTGACTTATGTCTATGGGGTGGTCCCCATGTCACTCTGTAGGAACGGGTGGTGTCGACCGCAGAGTGAACCCCCTGAAACACACAAAATCCAACTGGAGGACTTAGCCAGCTGTGAGTGCAGAGTTCAGTCACTGTAAACTTAAGGTTAGGGATATCATGAGCTGAAATAATTTACGTTAGTGCTGAGTTGTGATTTTTGCTCCGAAGCACGGCCTAATCTGATGAAGTTTCAACTTCTCTTATAGATCTTCTATTCTCTCATGTAGTCAGTGACCACTGGACGGGTCAGAACAACCCACCGCTCAGCGACACCAGCGTCCAGGAAGTCAGAGTCAGTGTACAGGAAGTGGGCGTCCTCCCAAGTACGAGCTCCACGCCCCCAGACCTAGATAGCTATGCGGGATTGGACGAAGCCGCAAAAATGCCATGAATATACCGAGCAGGACAGCCCATCAGACTGCGAGGTGGTTATTGTGCGTGACAGCAAGCTCGACGACACACAAGCGCTTCCTCTGAGGTAAATGTTGCCTCTGGATTTCCTCTGTTTATGACGTCTCTTATAATGTCCCTATGTTGATGCCTCTGTGTACGTCTGTTCTCACCAGAGGGAAGGAACCAATATTGAGGTTCGTGTTGAGATTGAGAGCCACCCCAGAGGCGCCCGCCAGTCCAGCCTAAGTAGCATCCTGTCTAGCAGAAGCTTGTCAGCAGAGTCTCTGGGACACCCGCAGTCCCAGTCCCAAGACTACCTGTGTGCCTCAGAACTGGAAGAAAGACGAGAGGGGGGAGGAGGGAAAGGAGAGGAGCAGGAGGGAAGAGAGAAACCAGGAGGGGAAGCGGCAGGAGGAGACGAAGGGACAGGTTTCCCAGTCTTTGACATAGATGGTGTATGAGGTCCTCCTGGTGCAGGCTTTGCCACTTGGTTGGTGCCTAGTCGGGTTTGATGAATAAACGTCCACTGAAAACGGCACGTGTCACTGGACTGACCTGTCGTTGTTGAGCACCTGCTTCAAACGGGCCCTCCACCAGATGCCTTCTAAGGAAAACTGTGGATAAATGAAAAATGAGCGTGTGAGTTGTGTGTACAGAACAAAGCATGAGACAACCATGACATGACAACTGGAGGAATAACTGTAAAAGCAGACGGGATGGCGCCCATCAGTGAATCTAAAACAGAAGTGACTGAGCATGTTGGCGAACTAGTTCAGTCTGTTTTTTTCCTTCTGGTCTTTCATGAATGAAACTACTGCCTCACCTACAATATGAAATCTATTTCATGAAGCCCTCTCTTAGGTCTGTTTCCAGCCTCTTATCTCTTTTTGGTATTCTCCACCTCACTAAATAATAAAAGCCCTCACAACCCTTGATTTTATTTATGGAGGTCAAATCTAAGGCTTCATCTTTGTCAATGGTAAATATCAAACACTTCTAAGCCATGCTGCGAACGGATCGAATGATTTCTTTTCTGCAAGAACATGTCCAGAACAGGATGCAGTGTTCACCTGAATTGAGCTATCTTAAACAGACGTGCATGCTGCACTGTTAGATTTCTCCCCTGTAATTCGCTGAAAATGACATCTGAAGCTGCTCAAGCCTGTAACTGTTCTCTTACTGGATTCAGGAGTATGTTGACATTATGGCGGTGATTGTTTAGTGGCGAATTGATTGGAGGGCTTATAAATACCTGAATTATAACTATTAGATTACAGTCTTTCCATGGAGGCAGATAAAGGGAGCAAGATACGTTTTCGTTGTTTTGGTGCAGCTTTATGACCTTTGGAGACTATTCCTCTACCATAGAGGCATTGCTTTGGGTGGCAAATGCTCATTCAATGCAGACACCTTCCGTTGGGAACAACAACATGCTGGCTTAACTTTACTTGGAAATGCAACAAAAAAATAGCTGCTGATTATACTACTATGTAAGATGTACATATACCTTTACCTAAACAAGACTTGTGTTCATGGCAGTTCTTTTACCTATGTCACCCACACACACACACACACACACACACACACACACACACACACACACACACACACACACACATACCTTGCCGGATGGTGCTTGTTGAAAATGTGCTGAGTAAGCCTCAAACTATCATGGGCCTCTCAAGTCACAGGCTAAATTTTAAAACAGCATGCTGCCACCTCGGGCTAAACTGCCAATAACCCTTCTAGATGATTTGTGAAATACATGACTATACATGGCAACTATGAGTGTGATATGCCCGAGACTGAACTCAGATGTGACATGATAACCTGTGTGCTGGGTTGACGGAAAATAGACAAAAATTTCACCATGAAGGACATCTGTGTACATGTTTTGTATGTGTCCATCATATTTTCTCAATGCAGATTTTAAGTGGTGTTTACGGAGGTTCCCATTTTCATCATATATTTTGTGATGGGTACTGCTTTCTGGAGTTAGGGAAAGAACATGCCCTTTGCTGACGTAACTTTTACAGTAGGGGATACAGACGAGCAGAAAACACCAAAAACGAAACAAGAAAAAAAACAAACCCCAGTCAGGCCAAGCAAGGGCTGCAGGTTCATGTTTGTATAATTCTGGTGTTGGCCGATTGATACAGCTAGCACGGTTTGGCTTACCCCAAAACAGGAAAGCAAGTGTTGCTGACTCCATATGGCATTTTCTTTTATTTGTTTTAGTCTCAAGTAGAAGAGTATCCACTGGTCCTGAAGACAGAGGACAACATAAAGAACTGACATAACTCTGTTAGTGAAATGTGTTTGTCTGTTTTTCTCTCCTGACCAGCATCTTACATCAGCCCTGAGTAGTATCTGACCACGGTTGGGAATATATCTTTAGAGCCTACCACTGTTGTTGTCTCTTATTGCCTTGTTTTATTTAAGTCAAGTATCCTGTAGTTTATTTTATTAAAACATTACAATGCTGTTGTTACTGACCAAGTGATAGCTAAAGCTGCAAAAATTACCAATAACCAGTTACAGTCAATGAGGGAGCGCCAACACACAAAGCGTAAAACTGAATGCATTGTGAAATTTTGGTCTGGTTGTGGTTATACTTGATCATTTGATTTTATTGGTGTGGCGCAACCTGGAAAAACTGGGAGGCGGTAAAGGCCTCGTCTGCTCGGAATGTGTGGTGATTCTATCATTGGTTAAAATATTTTTCAGTACAGTGTTGTTTCTGCCTTTTTGAGACTGATACTATTAACTTACGTATAGAATAAGAAAAACAAAAGCACAGCAGCTTGATATATGGATAACCACGGGTAATAACCACAAGAAAATCACCAGGAGCTAAAATTGCAATTGGCAGCTCATTAGCCACCAACTCATTGAGTGATTTAGGTCGTCCACACTGCAGCCGTATGTGTGTTTTCATTATCATTAAATGGGGCGTCTGCGGGACTGGGAGGTGGGTGGCGTGGCATAAACTGTGGGTGGGAGGAGGGGCGAGGGTGGTAACTAATATCATGGCGGGTTCTGCTTCATGGCACCATGCCCCCTCGCTTTCATAAACGCAAGCCGTCCCGGAAACAAGCCACGCGCTGCTGTGTGATTCAGGTAGGATACTCCACCTGCCGGAAACGGACACACCTCGGGATGGATGCCCGCAATCCGCCGGCAGAGCGATTGTCAGAAACTTCGAGTTCGCAGCTGCATAGAACAAGCTACGAGTGATACTAGAACAATACGTGTTTAAATGATTTTCAGATTACTGTCCATGCCAAGAGAATTGCGGGGGCAATGTAGCAAAAGGGTGGTATTATCTCTCGAAGGGAGAGGAACAGTGTGTGTGCCTCTGGCTGTTGTTCGTAAACGCTAGTGGTTGTTGTGTTTTAATACTGAAACTTTTGTTTGTCTTGCGGCCAAATGTAGCTGATACCGTAGTGCACAAAAGCTGTACAGATTACAGCTGTTTTATTGTGTTAAGTCTCTTGTAATTTGCTTCACTTTCCTCCTGGGTGGTACCAGTCCTACCTTGACCTGTTGCCTCAACAAAACAACCTAGCCTGTTAGCGCCAGTGGGGCCAAGCTAATTGGTAACACTGAAGTTCAGTCCTAATAATCCAGGTTGTCGAGCCACAAAAAGAATTGATCGGCAGAACCTTTTAAGTCTGATTGGTGTTTTAATTGTTTACTCAAGCCAAAACATAGCAGATATATGCCGATTCAACTTCTTGAATATTGAGGATTGCTTGACATGGTCTACTGGCGGTTTGAAATTCATATTTTGCATGAACACTGTTGAGTGGTTAAACATGCGAAGATATCCTGGTCTTAGAACTCGTGATGGGCATTTTCTCTTTTTTGTGACGTTTAATAGAAAATCGATATGGTTCACAGTATGATACTTGATACTTGAAAAATCGCTTTACGTGTGCATTTTAAGCAATACATTCTATGACAATATAATACATAGTTATTTAGCAGACTTTCATTAAGCGCCACTACGATGAATGAATGAGCCAATCCACAACCAAATGACATTCGGTACACAACACCATGTGCTTTATTGTGGGCAAGTTTTTCGTATTCGAGAAATTATTACCTGAGAGAGTGATGCAAGATTGCTCTACTGGTTCTACGGTGTGGTACCGGAGGTTGTGCGGAATACTGATGAGAAGGGTCAGAGCAACAACCCTGTCACACTGCAATAAGTGTCCAGGCTGAGGGGGCTGGGTTGCTGCAGCTCTGCCGTCTCCCGCAGTGTGTGAAGTGTTGTGTGACGCTTTCCTCCTTGCAGCTTCATCGCCCTGCAAGCTTTTTGGCTTTCCATAAATGTCAACATGCTGATTTTGCTGCCATCCACAGATTCCCGGCAGTGAATAATCGGCCGCTTCCATGTCAGCTTTCATTAAGCTGTGACGATTAATTTCCTCAGCCGGAAGATCAGTAGCACCATTTCTTCACGCTCTCTGGAAAAATTCTAGATGATTGTGAATATTGAGTGATGAGTAGAGGGATTTATTAGTTAAAAAGTTTTCTCATTGGTTGGGGCATTAGTGACTCACTCTGATGGACAGATGCATTGGTTTCTCGCTACAGGCACAGGATGTCAGCGTTGGTGACGGGTTGTCGTAATTGTTTGAGGATGATGTTGTTGATGGCTGCTGGGCTCAAGCTTCAGATCTTAATTTTATTATAGCATTATGATGGATGGGGTAGTTATTCGGCTTCCTCCACCCGCCTTCTTTGTCACCATGCCTCATCATTACCACCATGGCGGAAGGCACATGATGATAAAGCGGCAAACAGGCTTGCGTCAGCCTTGTTATGCGGACGGTCCTTTGTCGGTGACGCACATTGTTGGCAAGGAACTCTACGTTAATGTTTTCTTCGTCTCTTATTGTTGTTGGCGTCAGAAGGAGAAAACGATAAACATTAAGAACAGACTCCAGCTGTTTTAACTCTGATGACAGGAAGCACTTGTGCCCTTGAGCCACCAGAAGGTCAGGCTGGAAAAATGTGTGGTGCCCCAGTCTGAAAACAGTACAGACAGACAGGGGTGCTGATGTCCACAAGCTACTTGAGGCAATTTTGGAGAGGACAGGCGTCTGTATGCCAGCATGTGGCGATCGCGTCAAAGATGGCGTTGGAATGCAATAAAACAGCATTGCAACTGTGACACATTCACACATAAGTGGGTGTGATTAAGTTAGAAAAAAAGGTGATAGGGTATTTGTGTCTGTCTCTCCTAGGCTGGAGGAAATTGCATAAATAAAGTAGTCGTGAAGTCTCACTTTTATTTCATCTTTCTGATTAATGACAATAACAGTTAATTTATGGACCCAGATTCTGTTATTACTGTGTGGCTCTCTGAGACCCAATTTGATAGTGAGATTATGTGAAGCTTGGTCTTATATTGAAAATATGCAATAAATTTCAACTTCCTGCCATGGCATTTGGGGTTTTCTTGGGGTCATGTGTGTAAAAAATGTCCAAACTATCGGTAACATTAGCAGTATTGATTTATTTTACATAGACTGAAGAGTTAAAGATGAACAAGACGAGCACTGGGCATGACTTGGATGTTGCATTTTTTGAGGCGGTGCCTCAAAGCACTGAGGGTAACAGGTCAACGTGCCGACATAATTAACTTGGTTGCTCACTTGACCTTGCACCTGCAAGCCGTGCCACTGGTGGGCGTGAACCTTCCCCTTGACCAGCACTGAGTTGGTATCCTTTTGAACCACGTGCCTCATTACATTAATAGCAACTGCGTGTCAGGGGTCTGAATACCTGAGTCTGAAGCCATATGTGAAAATCATGATACAGTCTTGTAAGTTTGCTGCCGTAACATTTCTGCAGCACATCAGCACAACAAAGTGTGGTCAGACTTTATTGAATTAATATAAGCTTGATTCAGTGCAAGGTAAATGCACAGTGATTATGTTTGTTACCCTACCAAACGGTGTAGTCAGCCCATGGCTTGGTAGTCATGTTTATGCACAAGAAAAATAAAAGTGGGTTAATAGAATAAGGACACACGACCATAATGAGCCCGATTTTAAGACACTTCTCATATCAATCGGTCAAAAAAATGATTATATATGAAACGGAATAGCATTACAGCCACAGTATTAATCAGACAGCACCTACTTCCATTCTTCTTTCCTTGCATATCCACGTGGATGAAAGTGATGATCATGCATACACCATGTGCACAAATAGATATTAAATGAGGTCCCAACTGCGGTTTTGTTGGCCACCATTGCTTTGGTTGCTGTGGGACATCTCATGGAATGAGCAACAAAATGTGCTTTGTCTATTTATCCCAGGAGTGTCTTTGAGAGGAGGGGCAGGTGTCCCTCACACTCTGCTGATCATAATTTAAGGCCAGTACCATCTTTTTTGAATTGCACTGTTGGGCCAGCCCGTGAAAGTGCTTTCACAGTGTCTTGCTCTTTCTCTGCGTGCAGCAGCGTGACAGTGGGTAACATTATTGACTCTTTTCTGGAATGGTATTCGCGTGTCTGAAAAAGACTAAAAAAAGAGCAATCCTGGTTTTCATGAAATTTGTTGTTGACGAACATGGTTTGTGCATGGTTGCCTCTTATTTTTTTTTTTTGAACAAAGATATTCACCCCAAATTTGAACCGCGACAAACTGAAAAAAATAAGAAATACCATGTTGAAAATTCTGAAATGCTTTTCTGTCCAGATGGCAGTGACATTCCTGATGTATTGAATACTGTATTCTATGACAATTGTTACCACAAGTTTCCAACTAATCGTGGTGTAGAACTGTTGGAGTGCAACAAATCTGTCTGTATTTAAATGACCTCAAAGATGGGCACATTAGGCATGATAAATAGTAAAAATCACATGATTGGTTTGTATATAAGGTTATACTAACAGCAAAGAGCACTCTTTAAAAAAACAGAATAATTGGTTTTTCTGCCCCACTAACGTAAAATAGGTTCTGGACGTATGGAACCAGTCCTCGGTTCAGCCCCAACGAAAAGCGGTACGCGTGCAAGCTATCGCCCTTGTTTAAATCTGTTGTCATCTGTTGGGGTCCGGCAACCCTGGCAGTCGGAAGAGACGCGCGTGACGTGCCTGGAGTACAACCATCACCCCCAGATCTCCGTCCGCATTACAGGCCGTGATAAGGGACTTCTGGAGTCTCCAGAAGTCACGCGCACCCGGCAACGCAAGGACATCCATTCTGTACGGTCTCTGCGGCATCAGTTTAAAACTGTAGCTTTGGGACAGACGACCCGGTATCCGGTAAAGACTGTGTGCCCGCTTTTGTCATGTGCCTTGTTTTGCGATGAATATATAATTAGCGCTTCTGTTGCACAGCTGTGTGATCGTATCAGCTGAAATAATAGACACTCATGTGGTCGCGGTACAACTCCAGGTGTGCCTGTTACGCATCCTCAAGCTTTGTTGCTGTGAGAAAAAAAAGACATGCGGTTGTATTGCTTTAAACGAAGATCTTGTCTTAAGTGGTGGTCAACGGTCATTAGGTTGGGCTGATTTGGGGCGCTCTGGTGATGAGGTACAGCAGCGGTTCTATGCATGGCGGGGAGCTTAGGCTGGGCCGACATGCAGGGAGGCGGTGGTGTCCCGGTTTGCACCACGCCCCCTCGAGGGCAATTATCTCAGTGGCTGCAAAACTCGAACCCCTGCAGGTGGTAGCGGGCATACCAGTGCCGGTGAGAGGGAGGAGGAGGCAGAGAGGGAATAGTTGGGGTTTAAGAGGAATAATGATGGAGGTGTGAAAGAGGGGATGAGGCTGGACTAAGTGCACTCCTGAGGATTCCTTTGCTTTTGATATTAAATAAGATGAGGGGTTGATGATGGGGACTGATAGACATTTGGTTGGCATGATGCCATTAAAAGGTGTCATCAATACGTTTTGATATTGATGCAAATCTGTCCTGTCTTGTAACCTGGGAAGCCCATTTAGGTTATTCAAGAACTTTCCACTTACCCCCAACCAGTGTCGAGAGATAGCGATTTCTGTCACGCTAATAACACCACGATGCAGAGGAGATGACTGAACGTATTGTGGTGCTCAGGGATTTGAAGAAATTCCAGTTAAAAATGATCAACAACAACTTGATTTTCGTTCCTCGAAACACCATTAGAACTCTAAAGTTAGCTATGCGTGCCTTAATGCAGTGCTTTTTCAGTCAACAAGGCCCTCGATTTATTCAACATGACGTCTTACAGGAAAAGGTTGTGTTAGCATGTATATGATATTTTACGAGCAGTGCTTTGTTTACGGTTGATTAAGCTGCATAAAATATAATGTACCAGGAAACGAACTAAAGACAGAGAAAATGAAAAAGTTACAGAACCATTTTTGAAATTCAGCTATGTGGAATATTTAAGAACAATATAAAGACGTGTGTTATTTTTATTGCTCAAGTGGTGAAATGAAGTCTTCCATTCATCGGTTCTTCCTGCAAGTTCACGAAACGCTCAGGCAATCGGTGTCCAGTACTCTTGCACACTAATGAAACATCTTTACAAATGACTCTGGCATCGGTCACGAACCATTGCTACTACTAAAAACGTAAACAATTAAAAAGCCATTATCACTGAAATCACAACACTGTCTAAACCATATGGAAAATAATTTAAAACTGCAGTGCAGAACTTATGTCTCTCACTAACAGTGAGAGTAATTACACTGGTGATCCTAAAATTTTATGACTTCACACTGCATTTGTAATCAAGTGTTTGTCCTCACTGGCGATCGCTTTCTTTTGAACTTCTTAATCGCTGTTTTTATGTGATGAAGAAAAGATCTTTCACTTTGATGGTTCTTTTGGTTTTCTTTCTGCCATAGCACTCCCACCTGGTTGCTGTGTACCTGTATTGTTGTCCCTGTGGTTGCTTCCTCTTCTGCCTGGAAAATCCAACCATTGCTTGTTGACATAAACACATTGCTACTGGTGCTTCATGCTACACTGATTTAATCATTTCCATCTCCAGACCACTCTCTGGGGTCTCATGTATAGTGTTCCGCCATCTAATTTGGTCCACTAGTTCCGGTAATGTAGAGAAAAATTCAGTTACTGCGTCTTGCTGCTCTCAGCATCTAGAATATACACAGTCGTTTAAAGACGAGGTAAACCAATATGTGCTCTTATAGCTGAGCCTCACTGTATCACTCGTGTTTAACGAACGCCCACCATATGCTGCTGAATTCATCCTCACGGTCTCATCCAGTCTCACCAGTCGCGGACTGAGGGATGGAATTAGATGATAAAATGCTGCTAGTAGTTTTCATGAATATCTTTGACAGTAACCTGTGTCGGATTCTTATTTCAATGACAAGCATTTGCTAAAAATTGTGGTACATAGTTTCTGTCGGATAAACTGAATTTAAGTTAGGACAATAAGGATTTTGGTTTTCGGTTTGTGTTCTATGGTCCTCTGTGGGGTAGGGAACATTAAAGGTTGAAGTTGCTATTGATGATAGACAGTTTGCTTACTAGATTTAACAACGTTGTATTTTCTCTTTTGAAATGTGTATTCATGTGTTTCCTGCAGGTGCATGTGAAATGAGCAAAAATGACTGTAAACGTGATGTTGGAAATGCGGTTTTATTTAGTGCATGAATATGCTCAGAGGATTGCAGTGTGAGTGCATGACCTTTGCGACTCACTTTGGTCAGAGGGCTTTACATGAGCTAAATCCCCTATGGTGTGATTGGTTAGTTGAGCACAGCTACATCAGTGACAGCAGACTTTTATTTTTTGCTTCTTGTTGTTTTCCCCTCCCATAGTTCATTTTACTATTGAAGCACGTAAATTCTTTATCATGGTTTTCTTAAGTGGTGTTATTTTTGTTGATACTCTGAGATTGATTTTAATACAAGTTTGATTACTAATATCATCGTGTCTGTGCCCAAGTTAGGTCGACATTGCTCACCAGCGCAGCAAGACTCTGGTTGGCAGTGTTAACTGGTCAATAAACGCGGTCCAGGCAAAATATTTAAACAACTATTGGACAGACTGAGTACGACGTATTAATTCAGACATTCATGTTTCCCAGGATGAGTCCTACCTCAGGGCGATCTGACTTTTACTCTCTAGGAATTTTTCAGCTATGGTCTTGACACTTAGTTTGAGCATTCGTAATCCCTCTCGGGATAATTGTATTAATAGTCCTCCTTGTGTTAAGTGCCAGTTAACGGTAAAAGCATGCTAACACTCTAAATTTGGAAACCAGTGAACATGGTAAACATTATGCTGAGCATGGCTGTAGAGTGGCCTAATG
The DNA here is from genome assembly GCA_033238685.1 of Lates japonicus. NCBI lineage: Eukaryota > Metazoa > Chordata > Actinopteri > Centropomidae > Lates > Lates japonicus. The sequence continues at coordinate 6,629,856 of BRZM01000038.1, read as the reverse complement.
GAATTTTCTTGTTCAATAGCTTATATTTTGTGCTGCAGAAAATGAATATCACCCCGTCTGTGTGAATCTATTATCTGTTTAATAAGGTTTGGTGCATTTTTTGGTTATTTTCTTCAGTCAAGAGGAGATGGAGTATTAAATGGATTTAGGCGGTTGTCACACCAAACATGTTTTCGAGCAGGTTTGTTTAGGCAGATGTGAACAGTGCTATTCAGCCTCACACTGGGTTGACCAGTGCTTCACCACACTAACAGTTCCTCTTGTCACACATGTCGTCTTGTGTTTTAATCCTGTGGTTGCCATGGGTGTTTGAAATTTAGCCAGCCATTCTGTTCATCATTGGGTCTGGTTTAATCAAGCTTAGTGGGGGAGCTACATCTGTCCTTTATTCTGCAACTATCATTCATGTATTAATACCCTAAAATCCCAACTGTGTCAAGGAGATTCAGCTTAATTCTTCCTTGTGGTTCAAGGATAACGGTGGACGTTTTAGCTGAGAATACATCGCACAGTTTTGTCTTTATCATAGTCAAAACAAGGGGTTTGTGCGAACACCTGAAATAAGTTTGAATAATGATCAAACAAGGTGTTATTGTGTGTGTGTTTTAATACTACCTTCACAATGCATTATATGTTACGGGGGGTTTGGTTGAATCTTTAAACCATTTTTCATTTCTTGAAAATTGCAACAGAGGTGTCTCTTAAATGGATAAACCGTTACTTTGTCAAATTCCTTGTATATCGAGCTGGCTATCCTCTAACAGCCTCTCATCGTTCATATAATTGAATCGAATTTTCATGACGGCAATGATTTTTTTTTTTTTTTTCACTTTTCCACATGCTGTCTTATTGGCTGTTACATTTGAGCAGTGATATATTTTCTTCTGTTGCTCTCACAAATAATCGATTTTAATATGGCCTCATGTTATTAAAACAAGCGCCACATCATATTCTATATTGATTTTCTCGATCAGTCTCTTGGGAGTTTTATTATGGCAGGTGGATAACGGTACTACTCGCGGCCTAGTATGCTATGCCTTGATGTAATAACTTTGTGGTAGCGCGCCATGTTTTAGACTTTCAAAATACCATTTCTGTATCTCTGTCTGCCAGTTTGTAATAATGAACATGAGGGCATCTGTGCAATGTGTAACCAAGCCACATGTGCCCTGCCACTGTTAATGCCCCTGCCTTCAATCAAAACTACGGAATTTGGCCGTCTTCGTTCATTATTATGCTGCTCTGTGCAGTCTCTCTGGAGTGTTTTGTACAGGGCTCCTGGCACAGGGTGTGGTGGTGTAGGGCAAGGAAACGAGAACCCCCAACTCTTGGGAGGTTGCTTGTTCTGACAACAACACACATGCCTGTCGGCCTCCTGTGTGGTGATGAAGTCACTTACATCTAGTCCTTTTTCTGTTTGATGTCGACAACCGTCTGTGAAAATAGATATGCTATGCTCGATCTAGAAGTTTTTGTTACATGTTTTCAACTATTGTTATGTTTGTTAGGTGTGTGTGTGTGTGTATGTTGTGTGAGAAGAATTAAGTATACCAGTGCCTTGATTCTCTCTTTCTCTCTTGTGTGTGTGTGCGTGTGTCAGTGTTGACAGTGTGTGTGTGCGTATTTGCGTGCATATCAACTGAGCCTGCTCTCCTCATTGAGGCAGAAATCCCATCTATGCTCTGTTCTCTGAAAAGTTCAAGCTCCTCTGTTTCTGACTGCGTCGCGTGATACATCGAGCTCAGCACCAGGGGCTGAGGGCAAGCTCTAAAAATAACCTTACACTTGTCAAGTGAAAATGGAAGAAGCACTACTGTATCTCATTGCTGTAAGCCGGTGTGCATTCTATTCTGGTCAGAAAAAGCAATCGAAAGAATAATAACCAATAGGGAGGTTGTCTTGTAAAGACAAGTTATTTTGGTAATTGGGTTGTCAGACTAATTGAAGATGAGCTGTGTGACCGTTCAAGCGGCGGATAAAATAAATTGGTTTTTAACTGATTCCACTGATCATCTTAATGTTTGAGTATGATCCAAGCTGACGATGCTGGCTTCTTGACAATTTTAAGAAAAGTAACTTGCTCTTTTCTGTTTTTGTCTTCAATTATTTGTATTATGTTTTGCAGAAAAAAAATAACACCAGGACAGAGACCCATATCGTAGACCTAGGTGCTAATTTCCCAGGGGACTGTAAGGGACATGCCTCCTTTTATTTTTGTCTACCGCCCTACCTACCCGGTTTTCAGTTTGATTTAGTCACTGAAAAAAAACTCTAAACAGTCCTCACCCCACTATCTTGTGTAAAATGCTAAATCAAGATGAGAGTTGATTTAGTTTTCATCAGATCTAGGGACAAGCCTCTTAAACATCTTATTTCTGGGTTGTGGGGCCGGTGTGCGGCTTGAGGAGAGGAAGACTGTGCAGGCAAAACACAGGGCTGCACGAAAAAAGCACTACCCTGACTTCTGAGACCAAGAATCCTTGCATGCAGTACCTGCTTCCTCAAGCAGAGGCAGGAGATTTTGCTTGCCCTGATTTCAACAAAAAATATACCAGAAAAATAATGTAATTTATGTTGAATAATAAAGGCATATCAAGCGCACATTGATTGCCTTGTATATCTGGCTCGAGGCAGAGACCCTGGGCGAGGGTATCGCTGTGTCAGACTGCTCCATCACTCACATGGAAGGATCTACGTGCTCTACACGCGTAGAGGATTGTAAGAGCCCTAAAATCTGTGCCAGGCACAGAATACACTGTTGTCTCAAATGAGAGATCGGCAACTCTCAAAGGTGACTTGTTTTCTTTTGGTGTGATAATGGATGGGAATAATGATTGCTCAAGTAGTGCTGTTTTTTCCTTTTCAACTTAGATGAGGATTGGAAACCTGCTTTTATTCTTTTTTTTCCTCTCACAGCTTTATCCTTGAATAAACAAAATATTAACTATAAACCCTATTATTTCATGAATGATGGACTTCTTTTTGAAGAACTGTTATATAGTTGATAAACTGTTGAAACTCGAGCCATGACTCAGCGGAAAAGATCTGTGTCAGCAAAGAAAATCACATCCCTGAGTTTGGTGCCTAATAATCCTTCCACGGTCTGAAGCAGGATTTGTCTTCATGAATAAATAACCTTGAGGAAAAGATTTCTTTCGGTATGGAAGTGTCTGGTGTGTGGTTGTGTTATCATGTTCTGAAAATGTTTACTTTCTCAAGTGAACTTACTGTACCTCATAATATAGGTGTTGTACTTGTTCTCATTCTTAACAGTCTAGTGGTTTGATACAAAGCACTACAAAAACAGCTTAAAAATATTAAGTAAAGAGGGACAAATATTGCATTCAGGTTGTTTTGGGCAGAAAAAATTGACAACAGTGCTTCAGACCTATGAAATCTCTGGTAATTTAACAATAACAGCAACCCACATGTCAGGCATGGTGACAGTGATGACTGCTGGTCACTCAATAAAAATGATCTAAGACAATGGACATTTGCTGTGCAGTCCTCTGTTCAATGCTTACGGTCAATGATAAACATAACTTTGTCCGGGGAACTGTGACATGATCCTGTAACATAATCTCTCCTCTACTTATAATGATGTTGATTAGTTGCTTTTACATTAGGCTTGAATATTGGACATTTAAATAGCTACCCGGACTTGTCTGAATAAAACTCTTATTTAACAGAGGGATGAGCCTCTGCGTAATCGCCCCATGCCCAGACAGCAAAAACAAAGTGCCTACTTAAGACTACATTATGACGCTGCTTATGTTCATACTCACGGCGTTTTCTCTAAATTAAGTCAATGTTCTATGCTTTTGACTTCTGTTTTGGTCTCCCAAACCATGAGGCTATCTTATGTTTGCCAGCTAGGACTTTGTCTGTCTGTCTTTTTGTGGTGTTGGTGATCGTTTCTCTGGGGTTTGTCACAATAGTGATCACACAGTCAGTGTCATTTGATCAATTGATTAATATAAAAAATATCAGTGGACTTAACTTAGTTGAACAAGCTTGTCTTGTATTTACTGGTCATTCAAGCGTTAGGATATGATTGTGAAGTATCATTTTAATAAAACCAGTTAGATATATATTACACACTTCCTGAGACTAAACAGGTACCGAGAATACAATGATACTGTTTCGGTTGTTGTTGTTCTAGTGCCACTTACTGTGATTCTCGGCGGCATCACACGGAACTGGACGTATGTGGTGTGTGGAGAAAAAAAAAAAAAAATATTGTCTGCTTATCTGGCTTTCAATCCTTATCCACTGAAAGCTTAGGACTAACATGTGCTATTGCAGGCATAAATATTAGTACATTTCTAGTGGATATAACTATAAATAAGTGGGAAGTCATCCAGGAACAAAACCATCTGTGAAACTTAATTTGCCGCTTATATAAAGAAGCGGCCACGCCACAAAAAATAACTTGCTAATCCTTTCATTCTCTGTGGACGCTGCGAGACAAAACATGTCTTGAGAGGAGGCTCATTGCTGCTGGTGTCACGAGGACTGGTTTGATCCTTTCTTCGACCTTTGGAGGGAGCGGCTCCTGATAGGAAAGATTCAGGGCTACTCGGCTGCCTTTCTTGCTGCATTCCAGGCAGTGCATTCAGGACATTATAGGAGGAACTGCTGTCGCTGGTGTGTTTTTATTAATCATTTTTAATTCTGTATCGTGCTGTATCTTTCCTTTTCAAACTACGCACCATTAATGGGCTGTTATATATGGCTTGATGTTAGTGAAGGTGACATCTTTTTAAACGACTAACCACCTGTGGCTTAAACATTTTGAGATAATCTTTATTTCTACTTACCTCTCTGGTGGAGCTGCGTAAAACCTCCTTATATGCTCAGTTCTAAATTCTATGTTTTCTTCACCTCCTGTTGATCTGACCTAATCAACTTCCACTTTTGTTAACTCTATTTCATCGCCATACTGAATAACCTCATCATGATTTACTGTTATTGATAGGGATGTTTGAAGTTGAAAAGAAATTAATGAGGGGTTTTGGTGAAAGAGGTTATCATTGGAATCCCACCCTTGCTGACTCATTCAGTGATCGGGGCAAATAGTTGATTCATGGACCAGAGATTATTTTACTCCCAGAATACCCTTTTCTGTCGGTGTAAGAGTGAGAAAATAAAAAGCTTAAGGAATAGGCATGATAATCTGAACCACGTAAATAAAAAATGAAACACCGTGTTCGCTACGATCCTGAAAGTTGAATCATGCTGCTGGTTTTTGCTTTGATATTTTTCTGTGTGGTTTTATTGTGAGAGAAAATGAAATGTGAGTTCAAATAATTTAATCCTCCATAAAGCTTCTACAAAGCTCTCACACAAGAATGTTAATTAAACAGTGATATGGGCGCTGTGTGAAAGTGGCTGTGTGCCGTGATCCAAAATAAAAGAACAAGGAGGAAACCACCATTATAAACCGTGATAGATTTTAGGATGGTTTCTGTGCACTATACTTGAAAAAACCATGCCTCATGTAATTCCATCAGTTAGATGATACAAAAAAGAGTGATATAGATGAATACACCTAAATAAACCAATGCAATCGGCAGTAAGAAACATAATTGTGTAATCACTCTATTTCTGTTTATTCTTGCTAAAACAAACAAGCAGCGGCAGCTGGGTGACTTATTTCGCGCAGGGCGCGTCGTAAGAATTGTGTGTGTCATAAATATGATTCCTGCTAAATAAAACCCGTGACAACTTGTTTAGCAGACAACATTACCATTCCCATGTCTACATACTAGAACCAAAATAATTATGTTTGATATTCATTCCAACCAAGTTTTCATGTATAACGTTCAACAGTACGTAATAGTTGCTTCTCTTGGTTTTGCATCATGATATTAATTAAATCCTCAGTTTTGGGTATGTTGTTGGACAAAACAACAAGCAACATAGCTGTATCCTTTGGCCTTAAGAAAATTGTGATGGACAGCTATTTCTTCACTGTCTCTGTCTCTTGTAACATTCCTGTTGCTGGTAATGTAATGAAAAAGACAGTGAAGGAAGAAGTCAAAACTGGGGTGGTCGATGGACACAGAGGATGTTTATGGTGTTTAAAACTTCAGGGTGGGAGGTTTTGTACTGCTCCATTTCAGGCGCGGGGTAATTCTGCTGTTATTTAAGCACTTTGCAGTTTGTTACTTGTTTTTGATGCCTGGCCAAAAGCTCAGTAAGATAATTTACAGTACCTCCTGCCTGCTGGAGTTGAGAAGAGCCTGTGGTTGCTTAACCTTTGTTGTTCGATCTGACTCTGTCTTTGTTTCTTGTTGATGTTGTCCAGCATTTGAGGGTGCTTTCTTTCGAATGATAGCCTTTGTTTAATTCTGTAAGGGTGGTCAATTACAGGAAGTATATGAGTCTATGGGCTAGGAAAGGTAGAATTAGAAAGCGACGAAGAGTGAGAGTAGGAAAGAAAAGGACTTGGCTCTTTCTTGGTTCCCAAGGCAGAAGCTTGAAACCAGTTACATGCACACCTACACACTGCGTATCTGACCCACTATCTTCCCTGAATGTTCGGCCTATTTTCCCTGTCAAGGTGGTGTCCTAGATTCAAAGTTCCATCAGATGAGTAAAACAGTATGGCTATGAGATTATATAAAGGGGGATGTGGAGGATGGGGGTGTCGGAAAGCCGAACGTTTCCTTCCACATGTATTGCTGTTGTGCTCACCCACTGGATTCAAAGGTGAATTGTGTGACACTTCAGCAAAACATCATCTACTTGCAGGCTGTGGAAATGAGCGAGAACGCATTGGGCGCGACCACAGAACCACTTATTCAACAGTTTTGCAGTGCTCAGATGAATCACCGGTGTATGTTGTACGTATTGCTGTTATTGGCCAGGCCCTTGCGTACCTGTTACTTCTTACCTCTCTTGCTATATGCGTGCCCTGTATTCCATATCTGCGCCACAGCTTCTGTTTATTATGATGTAGGTGGGTGTAGGTGTTCATGAAGTGAGGTGATGCCGGTATGATTTTGACTTCTCAGTGCAAGAAATTAATTATGACGCAAGAAACGCTGGTGATAGCTGCGTAGCTGAAGAGTGCAGGCATGGTTGCCTATTATACTACAGCAATAACTACAAGTCAACAGCTGCAATGAATGCATACGCTTGTCGGTTGTTTGTTCTGAAATATGAACTATTCACAGCCTTTCAACATCTCTGGGCGATGAGAGTTACGAGAACTTTATTTGGATACATTTGGGCCTGTGCAGCAAAATCATCATCAAGTGCTGTGTTACCTTCATTGTCAATGCTTGCACTTATTCATTTTAGGTAGCTGAATGTAATGGAGTCAGTGCTCTTACTGCAGCAGCCAGGTGTGAGAAAGTGTTCTTGTGTCAGTTAAATAAAGATACCAAGCGTCGTAGTGCACCACCATGGCCCCAGCTTCCCTAATGGTGTTTTGTGCTCCTTTCAATTAGATCACCCTGTGCACACACTCTCTCTCACACACACACCACACTTGCTGATTTTGGCTATTGCCCCTTGTCACTGTGCCTCCCTAAAAACTCTAAATAAACTCTTCTTGGTGCTCCAGAGAGTGTACACTTCTTCAGCGTGTTAAAATCAGTGGTCTCTCTTCATGTTCTATGTCCTTGTCAGTCCTAGCCCATGTGTAGACTCTTACCTGGGATTTGGTAAAATTTAAACCTCTTTTTAGGGGTGCAACCTGTTGGAAACCCTGCAGCATCAACAGGCTCTTTAATTCATGCCAACCTGGGTGAGCAACATGGTTGTAGTGCTGGCACTTTGTCGGATAACGACATTTTAAAAAACGCTACGTTACTAATAAAGCTTTTTGACCAGGAGCTGCTCATGTTGCAGCTTGGGATGACTTAAACTATGGTTAAAGTTTGATATTATAGTCTGTCCATTCTAGCTAATGGCAATGTCCATTCACCTTCTAGCTAATATAATATGGTGGCTTAATTTAAAGTTGTGTGGTACTGACAATCTGTCTGTTTGCAGAGGTAAAAAAGCAAGGGCCTGTTCTAGGTGACCCCATTGATTTTGTCGTAAAAATAGCGACTGACGCTAGTGATTTACCATGATAGCTGATTAGCTAATGGCCGGCCTACCTCCATGTGTTGGTTGGGTTGTCCTTACTTTAAGTGAGACTTGTTTGCTGTAATGAAGGAGCCTTATATATGCACATTGCTACGAAATGATACAGTGCTAAAAGACTGGGGCTAGAGGCAGATGTCCCAGTTAAGCATCAGCAACCTCACCAGTCTTACTGCAGCCTAAACACTGCTAAGCAAGACTGGACTGTCACTGTTCATTGGAGAGGTTTATTAAGGAATTTACTGTCATTCTGGCAATAACTGAAGTTGTTTATAATTGTTGGTATTGGTTGAAAAATGTCTTGCTTATACTCATGTAGATAATTTTGTTTGTGTTGCCATTATTATCAAATATACACAGCTGACAATTCTGTAACCCATTACAACTGAAGAACAATGGAATGTGTTTGTTTGGCGATGTTCATCAACATTAAAAATCCTTCAGACAAATACCAAAGACTAAAAGTGACTTTCCTTGAGGAACAGTGTAGTATCACTTATCTCGTACTGTGTTCATTGGAGTGTTCTTGTGCAAAACTAAACCCCATGGATCAATAGTGTATTAAAGAACCGTTCTCGACAGTAGTTAACCTTCGGGCTCAGAGCAGCAAATATTATTGAATTTTGGTTTCCACAAACAAAATCGTGACTCTTGCTCACATAATTGTCATGCCTCTCATCCAGAACAGTCCAAAAGCTTAGCAAGCGGTGCCATCTGTATGTTCTAAGCAATCAATGCAATAACATCAAATGTACTCTCTGGTGGCCCCACAGGTGTGACTGAGGTGGTTAATAATTCAGAGTTGTTGAGCGGTGTTAGCAGGGGATAGTGTTCTCTACTGTTCTCTTCCACAGCTGCATGGGGCCTCTCAGTGACAGATAGCTCTCCAGCCCATGTGTGGAAAATTTTAGATATACCAGTATAATGATGAGAGTGTTGGACAATTATGTGCATATGTCGTCTGTTTCACTCGTTACTCTCTCTCTCTCTCTCTCTCTCTGTGCTCTTCCTTTCCTCTTTTGTATCCAATCTGAGCTCATGTTGACATTCTGTGCTATTTTGTGGTTTCTTCATCATAGCAGACTTTGGTGTTAAAAGCTTTTGAGATGCTGTGGATGATGTTCCTTATCCTTCGTGGTTATCTAGAATGTGTTTATGGTTTTTATATGGACTTTCGCATGGGCACCGGTCTAGATCCTAACTCACAGTAGTTGGCTAGAGGACACTTCAGCTACCGATTGCTGCTGGTGGAAATCACAGCGACAACCTTGGACATAAACCAGCCATTCTCAAACTGAGCAACATTTCCTATTCATACTGTTTTCTATTATGAAATTCTAGCTTCTTAGTTGGTAAAGATGGCAACAATCTCTCTCAAATCTCAGTGATTCAGAGCTGGGATGGATTCAAATTCAATACAATCTTACCAGTTGCCTGAATATGAGGTTCATTTATGGATGGCTGATACGGTCAGGGTCTATGTTTGAAGAGAAAATGAAGCCAGTCTTACCATCTGCTTTGTCTATACATATGTAAGCCTTTCAGTGAAATGATCCCAAACCTTATTGCTCTTTGTCAAATGCTGTGCATTTTTAAACTTCTCTTATTACAGGTTTAATAAAACATGCTGCTTGTAGAGAAGACACTTAAGTTCACAATGAAAAAATTTGTTTGTTAGTAAAGTCTGAGTCTGTATATCCACCGCATCTGTCAGCAATGATTTTATCCATCAGCTCACATGCTGTCTGTTACTACATTTTTAGTAAACAATCTATCAACAAAACTATGCTGTGAAGATTTCAGATTCGACAGGGCCATACACGATATGTCACATTCATCTGTCGTTGCCAACATTCAAAAATTGTATTAGTTCAGAATATTTGCCTAAGGATTAATTAACAAGGCTCATTTGCCACCACTACTGTTTCGTGCCTGTTTTTGTATCTTCTGCTCTTTGTTCAGCGCAACATAACTTCGATATTACAAAACCCACCCCATCTTTTGTCCCATCAGAGCTGCCGAAACGGACTGACACCAAGACTTTTGCTGGAGGGATGGTGTTCAACGTGAAGTACTGGGTATGACGCTGGTGGGCCAACTAAAAGAAGAGTTATCTTCGACTGCCATTCGCGGTGTTTGCTGCTGTGGTGCTGCTCAGCTTTCTGGCTCAATAATGCATATTCTCTTACCCACAACAATTTATAATCCCTGCTTGACAAATCTTGTCACTGCTTTAACATATTCACAGTATTTGCAAAAGCAATAATACTTAAAATTCTGTCTTGGCGAGGATCAACACCTTCATTAGCAACATGAAATTTCGAAACGCATTATTGAAGAATTTCAATTGGGGTGCTGTAAAGTGCTCACCAATGATTTTGTGAAATTACAGCCTCAAGCTGCAATGTCATTATTTGGCGAATGACATAAAGGGATAGTTAAGTACGAACATCCATGCTTCTCCTGACCCGGACAATGTTTTGTCAGGATAAGAGATTGCTAAATAGTTTGCACTATCATCTTACAGTATGTACAACTTGAGAACCTACTGAAAAGCAACAATGAAAGGGGACTCGCTCTCAACTCAGCAAATGTATTTTCATGGTCAGGAAGTGTGTCATAATATTCTGGTATTCATTGGTGTGCTGTTCTACAATTAAGGAAAACAATAAAAACTATTATATGTTTTTGACGGATATTGAAGTGTTCATCAAACTGTAAACAAGCCATTAGATTCTTTAAAACTATAAATAATGAGTGGTGAATTCCTCAGCTTTGTCTAATTCTCCGAGCATGTGTGCTTTATAATGGTCATGTTTATCCAAGGTCGGTATGGCTGCTGGCATACTAAATCATCGCTGCTAATCCCGATTACCTGCCGCACAAAAGGGATTATGCTGATTAGCAGCAGTCAAATCAGTGACCAAGTGTTTGCCAACAGCACTATGTGAAACCTCACAGGGTTCTGAGCATGGTTCTCCATAATGGGTTAAGGGCTCCTGTCAATTCTGGTGTTTTGGAAAAACTGCAAATAATGCTGCATATAAGCAGCAGTCTGTGAACACAAAACCAATTGTCGGCATATTTTGCGCCGCATGAAACCTATATGATATTCTTCCTTCATGCACACAGCGGCTCACCCTATTCACTGAATGCCTGTAATGGTCTTATCTGCTGGAGGCTTTCTCTGCGGAAAAGAAAAGACCTGGCACACGCAGTCATTAAAACCCCTTCTGCCAATTGAACTGAACGAACCTGGTGGGATTGAATTCAGTGATTATTGCGAAGAGAAGGAAAGCTCGGTTGTGTCTCTGTCTGCCATGTTTTGCTTGAAGCCAATCGACCTGAATGGGGTGACTGAGCCATTTGTGACTTTCCCATTTGTTTATGACAATGCTGGTCAGGTGATAAGACAGGCAGAGGGACCGAATGTAAGTGGCGAAACTTGGCGTATCTGGCTGACGGGTCATTTTTTTTGTTTTTCTGTACCGTCGCGCGGCTGGCGACGCGTAACGCCGGCAGTGAAATGTCATGGTTGTTAGCGCTTCCACCATCAATGAACTGCCCACAGTCGAGCCGGCACCCTTTCCTTCCGGTTCTTGCTTTCAAGTGATGTGCCCGTTAGATAGAATGTGCTGTTGGTTGTCTGCCGTCGTCGGGTGATGCCCATGCGCCAACAAAAACCATGGCACTGTTCCTGTTGTCCTTGAAATACTTCTCGTTTAGCACAGAATCCCACTATTATTGCATCCTTGGCCTCTCACCGCCATTAGCCTTTGTTCTTACTCCTGAAAAAAAAGTGGAAGGAGTCCTCATGCAAGGTGAGCGATGTCTATTTCAATGAATGATGTGGCTTCCCTCAATTTCCCCCTTCTTTCTTTCCTCTTCGGTCACTTGCGGATATCATTAGGTTGTTGGCTGCCCTCATTTGTTCATTATTTCATGGGGAAGGAGGTCACTGTGGTTGTCAACTTGGCTCTCTCACAGACTCACCGCTCCTTTTGTCCTTCGGCTGTGTTTTCTGGCTCAGTGGAGCTGCCCAGAGCAGCGGGGGAGTCATTGGCTACTCCAGGCAGGCCTGTGACTTGCTCATTCTGGGCTACACGTTGCCCCAGTTCTGTCACCTTTGCCATCCTCCCACATTTCTGGGACAACTCACGCACGCTGCTTATTTTTGCTTGGCAGCCACTGTTCCATTTGAGGGATTTTGGTGTTTAATCAGAAGTAAAATCATCTTATATTTATGTCAGACTGACAGGATAGCTCTGTCCATGCCTGAGGTAAGAGTTTCTCCATCTGATTTGTGTGTATGTGTGTCTTTACATTTCATATCCACAGGTCAGAGCCAGTGCTAAGAAGTTTCCGAAAGTAACTCTGACTGTCTCATCAAAAGGCATCATCATCACAGACACAGAGACTACAGACCTCATTGAGAATGTCTCCATATAGAGGTAAATGCTTTTAGCCACACTTGGAACATGGGTGTGGGCATGTCAATGCTGATCTGTCCAGATTATGGATCTGTCAGTTGAGATTTTCCCACTTGTCACCAATCTCAACAACGTGAGTAGTTTTTCACATGTATTCATGGTTAGTTAGCTGTTGAATAGATTGCTATGAATTTTTATACACACATACATGACTCTCAGAATGAATTTTCTTGGCAGATTCTACTTGGAAAAACACATAATTCATATCAGAGAAACCTGCAGAGTGGAGTGCAAGACTACTGGCTTCAGACAAATAATTGAAAGCATCATGTAAAACATTAAAAATTGCACACACTGCATGCAGTCTAATTCTAAATTTTCATATTAGTTACCTCAGTGAGTAAATGCCTGGCTTTATAAGCATGGGTGAGCAATATGACGCAATACATAATGACTTAACATGGGTTTATTAAATGGATGGTTCCTGAACCAAATTATTACAGCTCTAGGTTTTATTCTTTTTCATTAAATGGTTCATCACCTATGCCTCACAATGATGGTAATTCCTCAAACTGAGTCCTGAAAACAAAGGTGATACATAGAGGAACTGATATCATCTACCTAGGTCTTTTTCTCCTCCGTCCACTGCCAGGGCTCCTTTGGCAGGATTAAACCAAGCAGTTTTCTGTTCAGAGCTGTTGTCTGAGCCTCCTGTTTGATCAATTAACTCGGAAACCAGCCAGAGAATAGGATTCTGGCGGTCAGTCTGTTGCTGTATAACACGTGACTGGCTAACCTTTTTTCCAACGCTTGTCATCTAAGTTTATCTACAAATCGGTGAGGTGTATGTTGGTTGTGATATCTGGCTGGCTTCCCCTCTGAATGGCATCCTGTATCTAGACTGAGCCTCTCGTGTCTGAGGATTACAGTCTAAATATCATAAGGCTGAAAGGTGATTACAGAGCAGGCTGCGACTGAGACAGAGGATGAGTGTGCATGTGTGCGTGTGTGCGTGTGTGCAGAGGTCTGCATCCCCTCCTGATCCACCTTATCAGCGGTAACAGACCACAGGCCAGAGGAATCAGCCTCGTCTTTGATCTCTTCTCTTCCTCCTTATCTTCTCTCTCTCTTCTCTCCTTTCCTCTTCACCGTCTAGAAAGGAGTCTTTCTTTTTCTGCTCATATTAACATAAACAGAGCTCTGATCTCAGGAATACCCACGACTAATTGCCCACTTTGAAGCTCACGCTGCCAGTCTTTGCCAATACCCCCGAGTAATGATACAGGAGAGATTGAGGGGCCACATGCAGAGCTTGGGTTGTCTGAGGATTGATTTATCCTTTAAGACCCACCCCACCTCACCTCCTTACGCTCCCTCTCCCTCCTGCCCCTCCTTTCTTGTGTCTTATTTTTGTTGCATATAATCCATTTGGCCAAGAAAGCAAGTGAAGGGTGAAAGAAAGTGGAGTGTAGATATAAGGGAATGGATCAAATCAGACTGTGTTTATTGTGCTTGACAAATAAGGGAGCAGAGTTAGATACACCAGGTATGTGTGTGGGTGTGCACATACATGTTGAGTCCAAGCGTGGATGCACCTCTTACAGACTATGTGTATAAATGAGTGCGTGTTTGTAAAGTTAATTGCGTATCCACACTTACTGGAAGCCGAGCTGTTTCCCTGAGGGAAAGCTTAGTGGGTGAAAACGAACTGGAGAAAACGTCTGTTATGACATTAAAATAGAAATAAGTCTCTGACAACATTTTCCGCGCACTATCCACCCCCACACACACACCACCCACTCACACACAAACAACACGATATCATCCTTTATCAGTAGCATGTAAGTGTTCACAGTTTCACAACCTGATGTTGCATTCGGCAGCCTTGACAGCCACTCAGATCTTGACACCCCACTTTACTTTGCATCTAATTGGCAGCATCAGACACTCAGGTTATATTATCATGAGCTTGATCATCCAGTGCTGCTGGAGGTCTAACTGCTGGCAGGGATTTGTCTCAAGGACTAAGCTACGCAGGAGGTTTGATGATGTTCTACCACAGCAGTAAAGCTTGGTTATATTGACAAAAGTCAATATCACTGTATGGTTTTTTTTTGCTAAATAAATCAATAACCTGTTAAAATATATTGATATAATATGATGCTGATGGCTATTTGAGCTTAGATTTATAAACAGAAAACATTTGAAGTCTTGATATTGTGGTTCAACATATGGAGGTTTTTGCTGTTTTTTTCACTCAACTGTAACATAAAGTTTAGAAATTTGTCATTTAACCATCACGTGACTAAAAAAATGCACCTGGAAAGCCAAAGTCAAATGTAATGATACTGAAAATTTTCGATCCCACTTTCATGTCTGTGTAGTACATGTGAAGCTACAGCCAGCAGCCGGTTAGCTTAGCTTAGCATAAAGACTGTAAGCAGGGGGTAACAGCTAGCCTGTCTCTGTCCAAACGTAATACAGGAGTCTGTAGAAGCACATAACCCACTGTGAAACCATAAACAAACAGGACATAATGTTGTCATTGGTGACATTTAGAGGTGCGTAGCAGACAGATTATTTTAAAGCAAGACCATCTGTCACTCCCTGTTTGCAGTCTTTAGGCCAAGCTAAGCTAACCATCTCTTGGCTTTAACTACATAGTTAGTTAATGCACAGACAAGCATATTTCCTGAAGTGCTAAACTATTTGTGTAAATGTTGGACCCTTAATTCAGTACTTTATAGAAGCCTGTTTGGCAGCAATTA
The DNA here is from genome assembly GCA_033238685.1 of Lates japonicus. Classification (NCBI taxonomy): domain Eukaryota; kingdom Metazoa; phylum Chordata; class Actinopteri; family Centropomidae; genus Lates; species Lates japonicus. The sequence goes on along the minus strand of BRZM01000038.1, from coordinate 6,614,558 downwards.
CAGCTTTGAGTCTTCTTGGGGAAGACTTTATGAGCTTTGCACACCTGGATTTGGGCTGTTTATCCCATTCTTCCTGGCAGATCCTCTCAAGCTCGACAGCATTGAATGGGAAGCCTCTGTAAATGCTATCCTCAGGTCTCTCCACAGATGTTCTAGGGGGTTTAAGCCTGGGCTTTGGCACATAACCCCCTTAGCTTGGCTACTCAAGGGCAGTCACTCTTGTCTTGAAGCCACTCCAGCATTGTCTTGGCTGTATGGTTTGGGTCATTGTTGCTTGGCTGCATTCATCCTACCTTCAATTCTGACCAGTTGTCCTGTCACCAAGAAGCACCCCCATTGCGTGATGCTACCACCGTCATGCTTTTAAATACCGTTTAGTAGACTCCAAGCAGGCTGTCATGTCTTTTACTTAAAGTGGCCTATATCTCGCCACTCTACCATTAAGTCCTGATGGATGGAGTCCTGCTGAGATGGTTGTCCTTCTGGCAGGTTCTCACATCTGTGCTGAGGATCTCTGAAGCTCTCTTAGAGTGACCTTAGGGTTTTTGGCCCTTATTGCCCAGTTACTCAGTTTGGCTCCACGTTCAACTCTAGGAAGAGTCCTGATGGTTCTAAACATCTTTGCCTGTGCTCCTGGGAACGCTTTAGAAATGGTTAGAAATGGTTTTATACCCTGGTCCTGACCTATGCCTCACCACAGTTTTATCACAGAAGTTTGTAGAGTTTCTTTGACTTCACATGTAGGATGAATTGTGGGACCTTATGTATATACAGGTGTGTGTCTTTCTAAACTATGTCAATTCAATTTGCCAAAGATGGACTGCAGCACAATAAAGTGTTTAAAAAATGAAGGGGTCTGAATACTTTCTGAAGCTACTGTATAGTTGGGAGAAATATGGGCTGTTGGTGAAAGCAGCCATTGACTAGAACAGTAGACCAGTGCTTAGTTTGGTTTCAAGTATTGGCAAAGAAACCTGGTCTAAATCCAGGTATTGAATTCTAATGCAAACAGGCTGTCTTATTTGTCCTTTTAAAAAATCCCTTATTTAACATCTCTCAGCGAGCAGAACATTGTGAGGGTGTTCAGCTTCCATCTGGACTGGAGTTTCTGATTCATATTCTAACGAGAGCTCTCAGCCACCAACCAGCATATCAATCAGCAAAACATGCAGGTCAGAAAAGGAGAGATGAAACACTGACTGACACTCCACCTGGTAATGATGCACGTTGTTCTGACACGCCATTAGATTTGTGAGATGTGTCTGCGGGATCTTTAAACAGAGGATACAGGACGTGACCGTGCTGCTCATGAACATTCATGCAAATATTTAGTCGTTTTCTGTTTTGCATTTTGCAAAAATGTTTTGATGACTGCCTCCCTTCAGCAAAAGCAAAGTGCTGCTTTTCATTACTGCACTTATGTCGGATTGAAAGTTGAACAAAAGCAGTTCATTGTTGTAATATACAGCATACCTGCTTTATTCAGTGTATACAGAGGATTTTGGGGCTTTGATGTATGAAGTTCTATTCAGGCTTTGTACTGTAAATATTTAAATATTTCTATTGATATTCTCTCTCTCTTCCTCGCAAACACTGGTGCTCTGCACAGTGAGGAGATCAAAGCCTTGCAGTCCACAGAGCCCCTTTGGAGATATGATGCAACCTGACAGCTCAGCTTCTGTTGTTCGAGCTTAGTGAAAACTCTGTGATGCTGTCAATTATTTTTTTTTTTCTATTGTTGTTTCAAGCTGAAGGCTTACATTGTCAGCATGATCCATTATTTGATCTATTGGTGGCAGTAATAAGAATGTTTTTTTTCTTGCACCAATTATCTGATAATGAGTGAAATCTGCATGCACAAGGATTTTATAAAAAGACCTTTGTACTTTGTACCTTTTGTAACCTGAAGGATTGTCAAGAAGATGAAATCTGAAATGTATATTTGCTCCAGTGAGGTGTGTTTGTTGGTAGATTCACATTATTCTCACATAAATGTCATATCATAATAAAACGTTTCCTGGGTTACCCATATTTATATATTATGTTCTTATATGTATAAGAAAATCTTATTCATGACGATCTTGCTGTCTATACTAGAAGGATTTCACTCATAGTTTCTATTTTGCTAACCATCATTATATCATTTTATACAAAGTTCAATGCTCAAGTTACAGTTGTTGATTCTTGCACATGATGCACATATATTGGGGACACTAGCTAGTCAGACATGCACTGTATGTGGACTGACCTATTTGCCCCTTTTGCTCATGCTTACAGCTGAATGTGGAAAATGAACATGATTTCTTGTTGAAAGGCATTTGTGAAAGTCTGTCTCAGAAGGCCAGGGAATTTATTTACAAAAATATACAATGAAGAGGTTACGATATAAGAGGAGTCTGCTGATTGCCAGGTATTGCCAGTGTTTACAGATGATGTATTTATAAGTTATAAAAAGAAAAATGGAATCAGTGGCAACTTCTAAATAACTTTTATGCAATGGCCTTTAGTATCTCTAAAACAATGACTACTAAATGACAGGGACACAGATGCTGTAGTGTTTTATTATTATTAATAATGTATATGGGTATTAATATTATTTAAAAGCAGAAGTGCACACACATCAACATGCAATCCTGTGGAGGCCTGAACAACGTAAGCTCAATGAAGTAAGTGAAAATCAGTTTGCACAGGGAGTCAGTAGAAAGTAGTTAATGTCTCAATAAAATGATAATTAAGTTCATATTAAGCAGTTACAGTGGTTTGTGGTTGTATCAGACTTGTTTTCCAAACTTAAATAGGTCATCCCTTTCAACTTTTTCTCTGCTCATTTTTCTACAATTAAGGCCCAAATATGAGTTTGAGCGCATGGGAGAGCGTGGGGAGGAAACACAGTGCTGGGTGTCCTGGGCATTGCTATGTGGGTCATGCATGAGTAGTGAAAGCCAGCAAACAATCAGAGAGAGAAATGTGAAGGCTGGTGATTTCATGCTTGTTGTTTGATCGAATAAATTACTGCATTTTTAGTGCCTCTTTTGAAGTGGAAATGGTAAATGAGTGGCTGGCTTCCACAAATCCCCTTTGCATACAGTTTACAAGCTACTGTAATGATTATGCAGAGATCCACTCACAGCTGATTGCAGTCCTATGGTGTCTTCCTTCTGCCTTTAGCGATGATGACAACATGCATTGAGAGACCCTGAGCATCTACATCTAATTGAGATAAGGTGATTTGTTGCAAAATAACAACCTGCTCACAATAAAGGTTGTATGTTTAATTATAGTGACAAAGGTCAAATGCATCGCTCACTGTGGCTCATTTACACATCTATTAAAAGCAGCAAACATGAGGCACACTGCTGGTTCAGGTAACAACCTCAGACTGACACGCAGGGTGACTCAAGATCGATTCGGCTTCTAATAGCCTGCATAAAATCCGACAAAACAAATCCATCGGTCGCGCGTCCGTCGCTTCAGTGAAGCAGCGCGAGCTGTTGTGGGGGAGCAAAATGGCTTGGCGGACTTGGTCTAGATTGGTTTTAGATAACCACTGAAAATCACAGGACTATGGCTGTCACTGGATTTGCGGACAATTGGGTTCCTTGAAAACCAGATATTAGAGCCTGGAGAGATTCAGTGTGACTGCTGGGAATGAGGTCTCAAGTGCAATATAGTCACAGCGGAGATGAATTTGTAATCCAAGACTTTCCATTTTCCACTGACAGAAGAAATTCAGATATTTCAACAGCATGTACCCACACCACAGTTTATAAGATGTTGCAATATATTATGTAACGGAAGGGAGATTAGTTCAGAATTTCACTTTTCTACATCTCTCGCAGTTTCACATCCCCTCCTCCAGCTATTGATGTTCTCAGAGACAAATGAGACAAAACTCTGAGGAATATCACACAAGTTACCTGGATATAGTACAAAAAGGCTTACTTTTTAAGCTGCAGTCTGCCCCTGTACCTCCATTATCATAACATTTCACTGTGTGTGTCAGATTTAGTTGACCATCTGAGCTTTGCATGGAAAACCTTGAATCCACAAAGCAATGTTATAACAACATTTGAATTGAGTATTTAAAATGATCTGCTCTATCTGGAAATATGGAGCACTGAAGAGCTCAATCACAGCTTCAAGCATCTCTCTTGCATGTCCGTGCTCCTCATTTGTCTCACGCTCCACCATTCCCAGCTGTGGGACTTAATCAACATAATATTCATAACTCACTGTTCTCATCCCATCCTGCAATGATTGGTTTGCTTATGCATATGCAAGAGGTTGAGTACAAAAGCAAGATTATGGCCAAAAATTGACATGTATCCAGTGAATCTTGCCTTGATGTGTGAGGTTTGATAAAGAGTGCAGGCTGGTTGCTAATGTCCATCATATGCTGTCGTTTGTTCCACATGTGTGGGTTGTGATTAAAAGTGATGTTTACCTTAAGACGTTAATGTAACAACTTGGTCCCTGTCCGATGCAGTTGTGTATTTACTAATGTCAGGTGGATTAATAGTGTTTATAAGTTGTAATAATGTTTTTTTTTTAATTGTCTCTTCTGCCTCCTCTCTTTCAGAATCTCTTATTGCACAGCAGATAAAACTCAGGACAAGGTCTTTGCATACGTCTCTCAGAGTCAGTTCAATGAGACTCTGGAGTGCCATGCGTTTCTCTGCCAAAAGAAGAAGATTGTAAGTGTGGAACACGTGTGATTTTGCTGTATGTACCGGTATATTAATATCTTTATGTATCTAGCTTGAAATTATTGAATGCATACTCTTAGGCTTTAGCAGGTCAGGAGGTCAGTTTGTTTATGGATCAACCACTTGTAATGAACTGCAGTGAGGCAGCAAAGTATGACATGAATGTAGATGGTGTGTGGCTCCATCTTGTGGTAGCCTCTTTGAGGATACCTCACACCACTCTGGTCTGGATACTACTACGTCAACCAATTTAGAGAAAGGAGATCTATGGAAATATGTTTTTTTATTAACTATTAAAAAATGTAAATGTTTTTTAATAAAGTATAAATCTAATGATCTCAGGAAGGTGGGTAAGACATCAGATTGTACAAGTTTAAACAAAACTGCTTGACCACAAAATGGAATCACAACTATATATTACATTGTTTTTTTTGTTTTGTTTTTTACCATGCATTTTTCATTTCTGTGCTTTTCTGCCTTTTTTTCCCTTCCTTAGGCTCAGGCTGTGACATTAACGGTCGCCCAGGCCTTTAAAGTAGCTCTAGATCTTTGGGAGATTGCTCAGGAAGGTGAGTTCACTGAACAAAGGGAAAATGACATTGGGGAAACTCAGTAAAAGACTTTCCTCTTGGGCTATTTAGATAAAATACTAGTAAGGCGAGGCTGTTTCTTCATGTTTTGAGACTACTTCTCATGTCTACAGGCAAAAGCAAGAAGGCCAGGACTTGCTGTTCCTGTGCAGCGAGCACTGGGCAGACAGAGACGACAGACGCTCAGTGTGTTCCAGCAGGTATGTTTGTTTTATTTTGCTTTCACCCACAGTGTGTCTTTGCACATCGAAATGGAGCTCAGCAGTGAAGACAAGAGACATGATTTTATTAGAGAAAGGTTGCACCACTGAACTTAACACAGCTGAGTGTCTTGGTGATAATAACTACAGGGCAGTTGAGGTTAATCTTTATCATAACATCTGTAAGCATGGTTTCCAATTTAAGAGTTAAATTAAGAGTGTTCTTCTTTAGCAGATATGTTTATTCACATTTTTTGCTGACTGGAGTAAAGGTCGATATCACTTTCATGTTTTTTTATTGCACTTAAAGTGTGAAAATTGCACTTTGTGGCTTCATGGGCAGTCGCGAGCCAGGAAGTTACTGCGGCCAGACAGGAAATGTTTTTGGCACATAACCGCCTGCAAGACCACAATGTTTTATAGTTTTTGACTTATATTTTTGTGTAGCTTAAATAAACAAGAAATAATGTGTGAGGTATATTGGTAAGCAGACTATTAAAAACATTTGGACAGAGCCATGTTAGAGGTTTCCCCCTTGTTTCCAGTATTTATGCTAAGCTACTGACTGGCTGCTGGCTGTAGCTTCATTCTTACTGCACTGAGAGTGGTATCGATCTTCTTAAAAAAAAACTTAAACATTGATTGTTGCTAATTTAATTGTGAAAGGAATTCTAGAGATTTTGTTGTTAGTAGCCTGTTAGAATTCAGGTGTTGTAATTCTAGGAGGATGAGGATTAAGATTATGTAATTTCAGCATAATGTATAAGGCTGGAGAGAAAGAGCCTGCTTGTCACTGACAAGATTACAATGATCTGATTACTACTGTAAGAATGACAACTGTAATATGTTGCAGTCACTGAACTGAGACAGTAATTAGGTCCAGATTTAGAGTAAGCGCTCTTTCAGACTCAGGGTCCTGTTTTCATAATCCTCACAAACCAAACAGTTTGCAGTAAACATGATTGAGTAAATGCTGCTGTAGTCAGTTGCATAATGACTTTAAAATGACCTTTCCAGTTGTACTGTGTGCACGGCAATGAGACTTGTAATTTTGTAGTTTGCTCCGGCACCCTCTCTCCCACACACAGATTTAACTGGCGTCAATCACTTCTCACTCACACAGAGGACAAATCACCTAATTACGTGTGGCTCATTAGTCATTCAGAGGAGCAGCAGATTTTAAGTACTTTCCAATGGCCGTGACATTTATAGGTCAAAACATTTTCCGCTCCTCAGGGGGTCAAATGGTCTTCAAAATGAGGCCTAATCTTCCATTCAGATTGTTGTTAGTTAAGGCTCGGTTTTGCCAGATTCTTTCAATTAAAATTTGCTCCACTCCCAGAGGTGGTGGCCCGAGGACAGAGAGATATTCTGATGTGAAATCTTCAAGGACCTTGGGAGTAACTCAGGGAGATGTATGAAAGTTTTACAGAGGTGATTTAAATTCTGCCTGTTGCAAAGAAAGATGTGACTCTTGAGTGTGATGTTTCACTTCTGTGCTGCAGACTGCAGAAGTAAAGAGACAAAAATGCTGACAAGTCTCCGTGTCTCTGCTCTGTTCTGTGTCCTGATATGCTCCTCCACCCTTTTTTTTCTGTCTTCTGCCTCTGTCTCACCTCTCGCATCCTCCATGTTTACTCCTCTCTGCTCTTTTGCTTTTATTCTCCCGTCGACCTCTCTGTCCACACCTGCTGTCTTCATATCACATCCAGAGGCACACAAGCCTGTTGGGATGGAGGAGAAGCTCCGGAGGCCTTTCTTCTCTGCCTCGCTCAGCTTGCCCTCACCTCGCAGTAACCCCACTCGAAGGCGGCCGATCAAACATGACTCTTGGGTAGGTCACACCGTCTGTCCCCAGTCAGCTGATTGGTCTGAGTGGGCCAAAATAGTCATCATATAGTCTATATCATATAGTCAAGTTTTTTGTCGAGGTGACAGGTTAGCCATGATGTGCTGCATTTTTTAAGAATTCACAGATCCAAGTCAGGATATTTTCCAGTGCCGGGTACCAGCCTAATACCAGTTCTCTCTTTTTCCCTACTTAAAAATCCATGTACCCCACTACATGAAACTCACTGCAAGAATATTTATTTGAGGTAATATGAGGCCAAGGCATGTTGCTTACAAACTTTTTTTATTGGCTAATGATAAACCTTTCACAAAAACAGAGCTAAGTCAGACATCTTGCATGCAAACATGCACTGTAATTTGTTAAGTCTTGTAGACAATAAAATTAATAGGAAGTAAACTGCCTTTCGTTCTCACCCTAATCCACACAACACCACACAGGTGGCATTTGTTGTCCTCTTGGACTGAATGAAAGTGTCCAGTTTCCACAGTTAAAAGCAGGATGCTAGATTTTGCAGACCTGCAGACTGACATCTGTGCTCTACTCAGGCTGAACAGAAAACAGGTGATAGTGAATGATGAAGCAAAACTGTACTCCTCCGTATAGTTCTCTCATGATTTAAAGAGTGATTCCTTCCTAATGCAGTTAAATTCAGTGGTTATAAATGTAGATATTCAAGCTGCAGAGGCTCATCAGTCATTATCCTGTCGGTTCACTTACAGACATTCAACACTAGGTGACACCAGACTCATTAGAATATCTTCCCTGCATACTGATCTCACACAGTGAAATTAATTTATGTTCATTTTTACATATTTTCCTCTCACTGGGAGAAATTATGTTTTAGTTGAGTCGAGCTTGATCTTTAGTACTCTCTTCTCTGACTATTGACACAGTTGTGTAGTTGATAGTCTTTCCACTTTTGCCCAGCACAGGGTTAAATGTAATATTGTTTCCAGTGTAACTTGAACAGAGTGACATTCATGAGATTTTGTCTTATAAATGAGAGGAATTTTTAAAGCTTTAACTAGGTTGGATTGCTTGCCATTCCAAAAACTAAAGCAAAGAAGGTGGAACAAAGAGTGTGTGGTGTTCCCTGTCTCTAAGAGACTAAGTCATGGAAAATATGAATATTGATTGTGGTACAGTCATAGTAATTGAAACAAGATGATCCATTTTACTGATTTTGCAGCCTATGAATGAATTTATGTGTTATTTAAATATAAAACCAGTTATGACAAAGAGCTGAGTCAGTGGAGTTGTGTGTGTATTGATCCATACTGTTTGTGTCTCAACAGGATGTGGAGGATGGACTCGAAGATGCGTTCTCAAGGTAACCTTTGCTTCTTACAGCGAGTCTGCTGAACACTGGGGATATATTCTTTAATTTTAATTTATAAGAGGCGATGGGATCATTCTACCACACAAAATACTTAAATATTCCCCCAGAAAACCAAATTTATGAAACCATTTTTTGGCCGATTCCAGTCCTAAGCAGAAACAGATCACCTTTTGAATACTGTTGAGCAATTTTAGAAGATGACAGTTGCACTGAGGTTGATGGTCACCTGTCAGTAACCTTTCAGACTTGTATAAATAAGAAAACCTTTATTTGACACATTGACTGACACAAATTTTTGTTGAGATTCTCTCACACAGACAGGAACACGTAAATGGTGTCCTTCAGCTCCATGCAAAAAGATGTATTCATGACTATGCCTTAAGGTAGAAAGAATGTGTATGAAAACAACTGTGGCAAGGTTAGAGGGTGTTACTGCAGTGATTGTGTGTTTGGTGTCTTAACATACTGTTGTAGTGTTGAGGTGTTGAAATTTATTACAACTTTTAGATATTTAAAAATTGCATTAGAAAAAAAAGATACACTCTACATAATAAGATACATGTATTTAAATGTTCTGCTGCAGTAGAGCAAAAGAAGAAAAAAGCCAATTCATGAGGCTCCTTTTCCCAGTGTTCTCAGTCTTTAAGTTGCCCTGAGGTGCTTCCTTCTAACTTAACATAATAAGTTACTGTGGGTGTTTTAAAGCTCTGGTGTCTTGTTAAACTAGAGCTTAGTCATATGAGACTTAAAGAGTTCAGAAACTACTGTATCTGCTCTAATCAAAACAAAGTAAAAATCCTAATTCAGTTTGTTTGTAGGTGATGTGATCAAGTACCTTGCACAAAACTAGTTATGTTGAAATACTTAAATAAAATATCCTGCTCCTAACATTTACAGTTTTTGAATGATGGGCTCCCACAGTTGAAAAGTTATTAAATTTGGCAGAAATATCTAATTTTCTTAAATGACTGTAGTTTTAATGTTTCACTTTGTTAGATAAAACAAACTCATTTTGAAAAATCTTGTAATATCAATTCTATGATCTATTTCTGAATCTCTAATTGATATTATGCCATTTAAAATACATAGTTTATTTTATGTTATTGTAGACATTTAAATTCGAGTCAGCATTAGCTGCAGCTGAGAGGGTTGTTTGTTATGATAGAGGAGTGTAAACATAGTTGTATTGTATTGTGTAATTACTAATATCTATATTAGAGAACTTAATATATGTCATTGTACAGCATATACCATTTAGAAAACATGTGATAGAGTTATTGAAATCTTGTTGGAAAACAAGCAGTGGTAGCTTCAGAAACCGTGTGTAACCAGTGAGTATCCTGAACCCATGCGAGGTCACTGTGCCACAACAACTGAACCACAGCAGACAATAGAAATGACCGCTCGAAATGATCGCCACCTCATGCTGACAGAGCTGTTGGGAGCACAGCAGCTGCCGTGCATCAGCACTTTATCACTGAGCTGGGATTACAATGCGACACTTTTTATTTTCTTTGAAACTGTGACAGTCTGTGAAATTGTCATTTCATTGCCGTGAGATGCCTGCGGAGACACAAAAATGTGGGTCTCACAGGTAATATGTGAGACTTGATAGGTGTGAAAAAGCCACATATGGACGTGCTCACTCACATGGACTCCAGTTTTAATACATGTGTTGGAAATAACCCTCGTTCTGGACTGCTTACAGTATCATGCACTTGGTGCCTCTGACAAACTCAAAACCCTTTAAAACTCTTTGATAGTGCCCGTCCATGCACCACAAATGTAGGCCACGCTGTCCAGTGACTGTCTGAGCACTCAACATGGCTTTTCATCTCCTCATATAACGAGATGATTTGTGTGTATGTATCCTGAAGTGCTGTATCATCCCTCCACAAAGAGAGGAGAGCGGTGAAAGGATGGTGCCCCAAACATTAAAGAGATGGCAGCTCATTAAGCTATGTTTGCCTGCGGCTAATAGATCTGTTTGTAGTGTCGGGGCACGAAACACTTTGGTTAAAGCAAATGAGTAAATGAGAGGCATGTATGGAGTGGAAGCTGGCTGCGTCCGGGGGGGGGGGGGGGGGGGGGTCAGAGGAGGAAAAGCAGGCCATCGCCGAGGCTGTTCTCAGCAGGGAGGAGGAAATGCTGACCTCAAGTGTGGATGGCTGTCAAATGGAGGAAGGTGGAACACTTAAATCTGACATCCTAGAGGAAGTGCTGAAGGATTTTGTGGGGTGTTGGCGCAGACCTCCTCTGCAGAGGTCAGCAAGGTTGTCAAGCTCTGTAGTGGCAGTGTGTGGAACAGGGGATAAGATTGGTCCTGAAATGTGGAAGGCTCTGGATCACCCTGAGTTGTCATGACTGTCGCACCTATTTAGTGTTATATGCAACTTGACTTTATATCAGTAGAGGAGGGCTGTAGTCTTAGCTTTCAAAAATGGAGTCTTTCCAAATGTTTTGACTCTCTCTCTGCAAGCTCTCTAGACTCTAGATGCTTTAGTTAGACTCTAGCCCAGTGGTTGCCAAAGTTGGTGCCACTCCACCTTAAACCTGGCACATTAAGGACTAGCCAAGGGTGCTGCATCCACCTAAAAACAAGACAACATTTACCCAACATTAGCTCAACATTCAAACTGAACAATTAACCTCAAATTCACCATATTAGGAACCCCTGTAAAATATGCTGTTGTTTTATGCCGTAGGTAGATTGTGACATGAATAAGCAGTACATCAGTGTTTTTCAGATATTGCAAAGGCTCGCTAATCTTGTCTGGATTTGTTCTCTGGCCACAGCTGTGATCGGTCTGGTCCTCAGCTGCTAACTGTTTTTAAGATCTTTGTATAGTTTGTAAGTCAAAATGTTTGACTTGGGTGTTGGTAGTTTCTCTCGTACAGAAAACAAACCAGTCTCTCTTAGACCACAGTCACCAGACCTCATGAGCTCATTTTCTGCCTACCTTTGGCCTTCTTAGAGAGAGTCTGAGAATCTTAAGATGGCAGGGGTGTCTTTCAGCGGGTTGGTGATTAACTAAGCAGCAACACAGCCTCTAGGGGTTGCTAGCGGTGCTGTAAACTAAATTCACTAAACTAAATTCAATACAATCATTTTTAATTAAGTGTATGAGCACAGGTCAGGGTTTAGGCCTTGGAAAAAAAATCCAATTTTTAGAACAGAAGGATAGTTATTCAAGTGGAGGATCAGTGTTTGCTACCGGGGCAATTGGTGCTCACAACTTGGCATCAATTTGAGTTCAAATGGATTTAATTTAAATGGATTTGTATTTAAGATTCCTTAAATGAACAGTGACCTTGGAGTTAAAGTGGCTGTTATGTAACTGCTGGCTTGGCTCCATCATAAACTGAGGTATTTCAATAATTTAACCTCATCTAAATGTGGCAAGTTCCTCTTTTGTAATTTAAGCTTCTTTGAGTGTTTCTTTACTTTATGCATGGCAGAGCAGAGACTGCATATGTGGCTATGCTCGTACACTTGCCAAGAGTCTTGGTGCCCTTGGAGGATGTTCTCAGTGTTATCACTTATTCTAACCTTTACCGCTGAGTCACATCATCACAATTTCTTTTGTCCTCTTCCTGACATGCAGCAACATGGAAGTAGAGGAGATGGACACTGGTAAGTGATGTGAGTTTACCTTTTGTCCTGCACAGCCTTGTATTTAGAACACCTGTGATTCCTCGACAGTACCATATCATTTTTGCATCATCCATACTGTCTGCAAATCAACCAATAACTGAAATCCGTGATCCTCAGTGTGTGTGTTTTGAACTCATCGAGGGAAATTTGTATCTGCACATTTGTGACTCCACCTGTACTTAAAAAGTAGATGAACAAAGTCACATGTGAGTTATTTAGCCCGTTGAATACATTTGGAATATAAACAAAGCAGGCCAGACAGTTAGCCACATAGACAAATCCAAAACACAGTAACTACATATTTGATCCAAACTGAGTTAAGGCCAGATACAGAGTCAGAAACAGCATGGGGACAAGAAGAACTACAAAACTGCAAAGCTTAATATTCTTTTTCTGAACTTCTCTGTGTCTGTAGTTGCTCTCGGTCTCGGTAAGGCAGATAAGCTATCTTTAGGGGGGTGCAGTCTGGAGGTTTGGTTAGGTCTAAATGTAACCAAGATGTCTGATTTTATTCAAAAAATCTCTCTTTTTGATCTTCTGTTTTTGAGAATCAGTCATTTAAATCTTTATGTTAGTTCAAAGTTTAAAAAACAAACTGCATAACTAATTTCTGCATTGAGTCTCAAGGTTATTAATCTCACCAGCTGTTAATCATAGCCTGACTTTACTTACTTTACTTTGTTGACATACAATCAACTTAACATTTGGTTCTGATGGTGACTTGTTTGTATGAGAGACCACCTGGGTATTATAATCCTCCACCTGTCTGCCACTGATGGCTCTTGACATTGCACTCTGTACATCTGCCCTCCATCTCATTCACTGTCACTGTCCATCATGCAGCTCAACATCCTCTGCATGTCCTTGCCACACCTCTTCCTTTTCTCTTTTCTCAGTTTTTTAACCTTTGCATCTCCTGAGAACCCTTCTGATGGATAAATATTAAATATCACCGACCTCTCTAGCAATATTACCTTTTACTCTTTTCCTCTCTTTTTATCTGTCTCTGTCAGACTGGCCCAGTCCCGCTCCGAACACATCTCTGACGATGCAGCTCTGAGTCCCCAGGAGGTCTCCACTGAAGATCTGTTGTCTGTCTGCAACAATGAGTTTGAATAACACACCCTGGCAATAACTGCCCCAATTTACAGCACCACAAAGATTAGACAGAAATCACACCATGGACTCCCCAAAAAATCGAGTAAAAAAAACCCCACACAAAACAGCATACATCAACTGAACAGACAGAAAAACATATCACTCTCCCTGGCGGACAACCTGAATCAGAGAGGCTGTGTTTGATATTCTGTGGCTGCTGCAGAGCAGCCAGAGTGAATAACCTGATATTATAAACTGCTATTTCTGTGAATGCCTCCCAGTCAACACACACTCCACTCAGTGTAAACAGCCATCTATTCTCCAACCATCTCCTGCCACATCCGAACATTCACAAACTGCCAGATGAAAGACGCCACGTGCGGTGCCCGATGCAACGCTGCAAGGCGAGCAAAAAGTCTATATTTCTACTCAAAGAAGTTCCCACAGAAGATCATAGGATGAATACTACACCGAGTCTGGAGTGAGTCTCCTTTTGATCTAAATTTCACTTTCACACATGGATTCTACTTGTAAATTCTGATGAAGACTGCGCAAAGATTTGCTTTGCATCCAAAAAAAAAAAAAAGTCCAGATATGTGTGTGTGTGTGTATATATATTTAAGGCTGTCGTCGCTTTCTGAAAATGTGAAAGCTCTCTGATCTTGTTGTTTGTTTGGTGGAGTAACAGCTGCCAGTATCATCAGTCACTGGAAAGAGTCCAGCGTTAGAAAACATCATCAGAAGCTGGAATGAATGTTCTGTCATGATACTGAGTAAATTATACATTTGACGTTCAGTTTGTGGCGCTGACTGAACCGTGTCTTTGGAGAACGAAACAGCATGTGATGGTAGTAATTAGACATTCAGGCATACAGGGACACTGTACCCATGTACAGTACGTCTGTCATCTTCTAATTGATTGCAACATAAATGCATGACAACAAAGACCGCAGTTAACCCTGGAAAATATGGAAATGTCTCTCAGAGAGGCAAACATTTGTCACGTACAGAGTGGAGTGCAGTGTTTACATTTTATTTCCAACAAATCATACAGAGCAGAGCAGAAATTCCCGACCTAAAGAGCAACTTACTTCCTAAGGTTTTAACATCTTGTGGCCTTCCTTAGGAGGTGGAGTTGTCATATTATCATGGAGATGGTTTGTTACATAACAGATAGTTGAGGAGAATGAGTTGATTAATAGTAGAGATTAATTTAGTTAATCATTTCTTTTATCCACCTGTTATCATGCATCCAGGCTTCCATACATTGATCAAGTGATGACAAACTAAACCATCTCCATGACAACTGAATAACTTTATCTGCTGAGGAGGGTCACGAGTTGTTGCTAAAGCCTCAGAAACACACTCAAGAAAGTGGGACTTGTGTTCACTATTTTTAGCCAAACTACTTTTTTCAAGGTCAAGAATGAGTCCTAAAACTTAAAACAGCGGCTCTTTTTATTCAGTCTCATTACAAGGTTTAAAGTTCTTCAGAACTTGAAACACTAAACAGAACAGCAAACTTTCATCTTGCAGAAACAGGCTGATATTCCATGAACAATCAATTGCAGTGCTGTCTTAGCTCAGCATGACTAATGTAACCAAAATGTAATGACTGTTTCATGTTCTGTCGTCTCAAGATGCTGTTACTGTTAAAGAATAACGATGATGTAAGGTTATGAGGACAACTGTACGGAGAGGCCAGACTATTAGAGTAAAGAAACCTATTTCCATATGCTGTATTTTTTCAATGTCAAAGCTGTGTAATTTATGTATGCATATTGTATCATAAATGAAGTAGGATGAATAGAATCAGGGCTTCACACAAGTTGTTTTTTAAAAATAATTATCACTCTTGTTGAGATGTGAATGTGTAGATGCTTGTATGTTTTGCATTAGGTTAGACAATTTATACAGATGTAATCGTATGTGGTTTTTATTACTGCAGGAATTGCTTTATTTTTTCAGAACAGCCATCAGTAACCAATTATGAAGAGACAAAAAAAAAAAAAAAGATTTCTCCTGCTTTTATGGTCAGTAATCACCTGTTACACTGATAGATGCAGTTCATATTTTCTCTCTTAACTGCAGTCCGTGCTGAAGAACACCTTTGTCCCAAATCTTATTACAGACAAATTGTTGTTCTGCTTGGACTCTGCAGATTATTTTTATCCACCACTTAGATGACGTTCTCTATCAAGAGGATATTACACTGTGCCCCAGTCTGGCTGAAGTGGTCCCTCTCTCTCTCTCTCTCTTTCTGTATTCATGGCATCATGACTGAGAATAATTGTGACGGCAGCAGGCGGGAGGTAGTGGCCGGGGCTCTGTGTTGTTGTCATGACACCCACTGCAGAATAATTGGATGGCTTATCAGGTTATGCCATGAAGCTTAATTGCATTGTTTCGTCCCCTGACTGGCTGAAATACCAGCTCAGTTTCTTTTTTTTCTTTCCTTTTTTTTTCTGCTTTACTGTTTGGATATCATAAATAGCTACCAGCATGTCTTCGGATGATCTGTGAGCTGTGTTTGCATTTCAGTATTGACTGTGGAGTTCAAGGTTAGCAGAATACAATTTTGTCTTTTTTTTTAATTTTAATTTTTTTTTTAACCTTTCTCTCAAACATCTTTCCCTCGCGACTGGAAATAATTTTTGCAACGTTCTCCCATCTTTTCAGCTCCATCACTGGCTGACTGATTGATTCATGCGCTTCAGTATCCGCTGATTCAGTTATATTGAGTAATATTTGGAGATGGGCTGTTGTCCAGAGGCTCTCAGGCTCAGAATTGGTTTTCAATAATGACAACCAACCAACAGTGGAATTTTGAAGAAAATTTATTAACATGAATAAATGCCAGCTTTGTTTCTGCACAGCTTCACCACAAGCTGCATTGTTATAGAAGGTGTGTGGAAAGGAATTGGACAGCAGTACAAAATATCTATAAGTGTCACTTTTAGATATCCCACTTACAGTAGAGATATAGTTCTCGTCGAGTCTTTTAAGTGATTTCAGATAAGCTATTACCACCCAAATTTAACCACTGACGTTTACAGTATCGGTTTACGTTTCAAAGAAGGTGCTTATTTTCTATCTATGCAATCCGTGGGTTTCCAACCGTGTTGTGATATGATGATAGCAATTTGTGAATAAACCACAAGCAGTTGTCCTAACCTGTGTAAAGATTTGTACAGAATTTGGAAACTGTTATGGTTTGTTACATATTTATGCATAATAAATACATTTGTACAAATATTTCATTGCGCTGAACCTTTTTAATAAAAAAAAAAGAAAGCTAACGGACAGAAGCTAGCATTTTTGTTAAACTCGAAGCTTCTTCTCCCATACACAGTTTAATTACAAAGATATAGTTCAGACTTAGTGCCAGGATACATGATTGCAGTGTGTCTTTTTGTAGCAAATCAATTTGATTCCAAAACTAATTTGATCAGCACTGACTTTCAGCAGACCGTTTACAAAAAGAACCAATTAAACAACCACAGCTCACTGTGCAGCAGACACACAGGCCAAAATCAAACATTAAAATGTGTGTTGTTGTTTTTTTCAGTAATCCCTGACTTTGTGCTCATGTGTCTAGAACATTTCAGTTCAAACATGAAATTGAATCCACACTTTTTTTCTCTCTAATATTTTCCAGCTTATTGTGGTCAATCAAAAAAAAAAGAAAGAAAGAAAGCGAGAAAGAAAAAGAAAAAAGCAAGGACATTTTCTTGTTTGGCTGTCTGACTGACACAATCACATCAGTATGTGGATTCATTCAGCCCAGTGCTCATGTCTGATTGAAAAGTTAAATAATGCATACCAGGAGTGAGTGACCATGTCTTGTCAGTTTCCTCTGTCAAAAATAAAAGATATATGTATGAGCTCTGCTGTGTGAATTTACATATTTATGCACTGTATAATGAAGTGATACCAGCATGTAATATTTGCACCTTGACAGCTGTAGTCTCACTTTTGGTTTAGATTACAGTGTGTTCTGTGTGGCAGGTGAAGGATTGTGTCAAAAACTACAGTAATGTGTAAACTTACTTTGCTCTTTTCTGTGATATAATATTCTATACTTATGGGTCGCTTACTGTTTTTTTTCCCCCCAGTTTTTTTCAGTGAATGGACTTTGCTCATGTGTCATCACATGACCTATGTAAGGAACTCTGGTCACATTAAAACAGGTAGTCATAAATGGATGGTCTTGCTGTCAGTAGCCATTTTGATTCTCTTCTTGCCATCTGCTGACTCCTGGTTAATGTCTTTGACTTCTTCCCAGTTGATGTTGGGACTGATGTACCTGCAGTTTTCACATTTAATTGTTGTTATTTTGATGAAAGTTAATGATAAGGAGGAAGTCAGCAGTAAAGTGAGGACTCGTATTTTACTCTTCTTCAATGGGACCAAACTGAACTAGACAATTTAAATATATTTGAAATGAATATGTATTTTACAGGTGCACCTGGTGCACTTCATTGAAAAGCTGCGAAAGATCCAGATGAGGCCTTTTTGTTTAGTCTGATGACTGTTTATAGAACTATGCAAATATCAGTTTAATTTCTACAGTCATTGATGCTGCATCATGGCAGGGTGCCTCCAAATCGTGTTGTCAGACTGTGCAGAGCTAACAGTGGGGGAAAAGAAACAGCTGTGGCACACAGAGTGGGTTTGAAAAGCACCTGAAAGGATCAGTCTCAAGTGGGGGGTTGGGGGATGGTAGGTGGGTGTTGCAGAAGCTTAGTATGCAGCCTCCCCATGGGTGGATGTTTAGGAGTAAATTGCATTTTTCACATTTACCAACCTGACCACTTTAATCCATCTGTAATCTCTTGGTGAGTTGGAGCCTCAGTTGCACTTAAAGATCACTCTGACTTTGAAAGTTTGTTACCCAAAGCCTGGAGGACTGGACTGTTCCAGAAAGCTCCACGGTACCACCCTATCTTGTACCAGTAGGCTGGCTGTGGTTGAACAAAGAGTACCGGGCCTGTCTGCAGAAACAGGAAAGTAGAGCTGCAGAAAAACAGCACTTTGATATTAACAGAGAACTCACTGGAGACCGAGAGGCTTAACTTGGTGTTATTTCATGTGCTGCATCGACAGCTACAGCATTTGTGCTTCTCGTGGGCTGTGTCTGTGCCCTCTGGTAATGTAGTTGTGTGGTGACAACAATTCACAAGGTTGGGTTTTAAAATGCTGTGGACATTGACTGTATTTCGATCAGTGCACTACATCTCCAGCAGAGGCTGAGTCAGTGACAAGAGTGTGTCTGCCTCTCTCCACTTGAAATGCCTTTTGCTCTCTTTGCTGATCTCTGACAGATCTGAACCCGCTGCAGACAGACGACCTGGATGTCATTCCAGCACAGTCTGCAGCAGCTAGAAGCCTGAATCCTTGAGCAGCAAATTAGAAAAATATTTGTTGTGGGGTTCAGTGGTTATGAAATGAGAATAAGAATTACAGAAAGGATTTTCAGTTTTGGCAGCAGTAGACACCTAAACCACCTCTGTCCCTAGACTTTAAATGTAGGTCAGATAAGACGGAGAAAACAAAACAACAGAGAGAAAGAAAAAAAGAACCCTCTGAACTTGTTCTCATATATTCTCACACTACAAATTATAGACTGTATAATTCACTAGGTGCAAAATCAGGATTTCTTGTTCAGCTTTAGGGCAGTATGTTCATTATCAATGCCCTAATTTGTCCTTGATGTCCTGGGATCTGCAAACGAACAGCTCATTTAGTATTCATAAGTGTGTAATTAATTGCTAATTGGCTATTTAACACAATTTTGAAATGGCCGATTAGATACTGAAAAGGTGTTCCATACTGCCTTAATGGCTTATATAGTCTAGGTAATGGTTATACCGTTTGATATTTAGAATCTATTGACTCTGTTGGCTCATGAAGGTCAGATCCGCTGAAGTTTTTAACCACTGCAGCAGAATTGACAGATGGAGGGTAATGATCTGCAAGTGCTGTGGATGTTTTCCACTGTAGTTACAGGTATGAATGTGCAGGTTATTTAGTGCATAGCTGTGAAGTATGTGAGGTCTAGTTTCTGCTATGTGTACAGTTTGTTTGCAGTGTAAAAGTGCTACGGAACATTTTTCATGTACAACAGGAAGAGGATAAATGGCTGCATTTATAAAAACAGGATTTTTGGGCACACAGTAGCATCAGTTTTCAGCTTGAATTTGTAACACCAGATCTACTTGTCTGTCTGTATTTCTGCTCCATTACCTAGGGAGAAATACATCGAGTACAGATGGAGAACAGAGGAGGCTGCTAATATTGCCGTGCATGGAAACAATAATGAAAGTAAACTCCTATGCAAACCCTATATTTATTTATAGATGCAGTATATGCGTAGATCTCTGAATCCAATCTAAAATCTAACCACGGCTTATCTTAGCCATAACAACAGCCTCATAAATCACCTGAACAACTAATGGAAAGAAAGTCTGCACCGAGACAGAGTTAGGAGGGAGTTCAATATTACCAATTAATTCCCAGGAAGCAGTAATCACTTTCTATTTTAGGATGAGCTGTATTCTTAGATACCTCTGTGTAATTACATTTTTGATGAGGAACGTTCTAGTTTAAAGACCAGGTGAAATGGCTTATTGAATTAGTTTTGTAAATTACCGCAGCAGACAGTTTTGTCTTATAACTTAATGGAGAAATGTACCTGTTGTTGGTGAGATAACTGCAGTTTTTAGATTTTACGACGGCCTTTTAGTGACAGATAGAGGTTTAATAATGAGGAAAGTGAGCAGTTAGACACAGTAGCTTCATGCAGACATGTTTGTTACCAGTGAACTGTAGGAGATTCACTGTAATCTTTAGTAGTGTGACTGATGTCCACTGATCTTTATCCTGGTTAATACACAGAACAGCTCCAAGACAACCACTCATCAAACTGAGTCCAGAGCTGGATCTTCAGTGGAAGAGCTTTAACAAGACATGAGTTTATCTCCTCAAAATCCCTGCGTGTTATCCCTGACATCAAATCACAATCTGTTGTATCTGCTGTATCAAGTGGCTTTCCCCCTGTGCTCTCAAGCCTGCAGTATGAGTCAAAAAACAGGATTGTTTGTGGGTTTATTTAACAATATGAATTTGAACTCAGGAACCTCCTATCATAATATGTACAGGGATATTACTTTTAGTTTTTAAAGAGAGAGGTATAGAGGAAATGAAAATCATCCTAAAGTGACTATAAGCTGACGCAAGATAATATTAAAAGTTGAGGTCTGTTTGCTGCGGCACTCTGAAGGAGTTGCAGAAATGCACTAGAGCAGAGCAGAGGTTGGGGACATTTTATAAAAACGATGTTATTGGTGAGAGTTTTTATTTGTTCCTCCAAGGTCAGGGAAAAAGCAGACTAAAACCACGTTCCCTTAAGTTTTTCTTAAATTCATCAGATAAATCTTTTTAAAAATTTAACCATTTTAAAAATGTTGTTGTGGCACCTACAAGGTGTCATGTGCACAAAATATTCTCTGAGTGACGAGGCAGAAAAAGCATACTCAGGATTAAATGTGTTGCTTTTTCTGTACTGTATGCATTATTTATTTTATTTTATTTATTTATTTATTTATTTTTACCTCAAATCACTTGATGGAAGTGAGTTAACAATAATTTTAACTGCCATATATTTACCAAATTAATTTATAGCACTTGGAAAAGATTTCCTGCGGCATGCTTTTTGTGATGTGACTTGGCAAGCATTTTGTGCATGGGGTGCAGTTTTCTACTGTAAGTCTTGGCCAGAATTTAATGCACAAAATGCACCTTTGTGAAACTTGATGAGTAGTAGTAGTAGATTTCTGTGTGAAAGTGCATTTTGTGCACAGTGGAGGTGATTTATGCATTTCAGTGACAGAAACTCCATTACATTAGCTGCAACTTAGTAATGGGGACATTCAAAAGAAGGTTTATTTTACACTTTAGGTTATACAATTTTCAGGAAATATACAAGATCTGAAATGAAAAACTAGATAGATAGATAGATAAAAGATAGTGTCCTGCTCCAGAACAGAAGAAAACATTAACAGCTTCACAGTACTGCAATCATGTTTATTTCTCCATTTTTGGCATCTAAACTTCACATCAATTGCTATTCTACAGGCAAATGACCTGCATGCAACTTCATTTAGTAATTGAATGAAATATGTACATGTCATGTTTGTTATGTATGAAATATGAAAAAAATACAATGTTACCCTGAAAATGATATTTTAATTTGAATAATAGTAAAAGCTAAGAAATTAAGTGGTGAAGTTCTTACAAATGAATGTCTGATGCCTGTAGTATTTTGCTCTCTCTTCCTTATTAAAAATCTGCCCACGGCAGTCAGGCAATAATATACATTTGTGATCAGGCAGCATATTAACACTATTTGCAATGGACAAAATGTTGATTTATATAGAGCTGACTTGTCTGTAACAGGTGAACATGGTATCTCATTGCACATGCCAATATCAAAAATACACTGCGTATTTAAAGTCGTGAAGACAGGCCTCCCAGAGATGATTAAGTTGTATTGTGTGTGTGTGTGTGTGTGTGTTTTTGTATTGCAATAACATACCAAGCACCTGGCAAAGACATAAATGTTAACTGCACCATGGGTTAACATTAATCCATGTACTGTAGGTTTCTGCTAGCTACTGTACAGTGTGTGTCCGTGTGTGTTAGTGTGTAGATTTGCACGGGGGTTGCTGGATGGATTTCAGAGTGTGTATCTGTAGTTCAGTGTTGCGCTTTCCTACAAATACTGTGTGCATGCATCTGTGTCCATTGTAAGACAGTCTCGGCCAATCTCATTCACCGATGATGACTCATGGAAACTTTTTTCTTAGGTCTTTTCCTTTTCTTTCTTTTTTCTTGCTCATCAGTGAGAAAGGTTGAGAATGCATTGATGGTAGAAGAGAGAGAATTTTAATTCGGCGTCCTTCTTCTCAGACTTCAATGATGTTGATAGATGGCACAGACGGATGAAACTGCAACAAACAAGAAAAATAAAAATCACTGCTGCTTTCATTTTTTTCTTCTACAGTAAAGACATAATTTGATCATTTTTTCTCAGTTACCGTACAGTACATCAGATCAATAATACAACATTTGCTTTTAGCGTTTTCTTTCAGTTTTTTTTATTATTGACAGAAATGAGGTCTTGATCTGTCTCCATACATCCACTCTGCTTCAGCCACTAGCGAATATGTGAAAATTCTGTCAGTTATAAACACACACTAAGGGACTTTTGCTGGTTGGATACTGGGCTGCTACCATATTGACTGATACTGGGGAGAGTTTCTGAAGTCCTCGTCAGAACTTCTCTGACAGTAAACCCTTACATCAACCCCTGACCTCCTAATGAGGACTGGGAAGACAGATGAGCCAGCGCAGTGAGAAATCCTACAAACCACTGTCTCTCAGCTAATGTAAACCAGACAACTCAATATGATGCTATGTTAAACCCTAGCCAGAGGTCAGTTGCACAACATGCAAATAACTGCGGTTATCTGTTGGTCATGGCCTATGCAAGCATGCATTTATCTGTCTGCTGCTATCTGGTACTGATAAAAGAATGTGTCACACACTCAAAGCTACACGGGTTACTCAGTTTTGTTTTTCATGGCAGGGACTTTGCAGTTCTTCCACTGACCACTGAGCCTCCCAGGGCTTTAACCTAAAACCAAACTGTATTCTTAAAGACAAATGCAGTAGTTGCATTCCTCTGTATTTTCTGTAACAAATACGTTGCTTTTACTTTTTTTGTAAGCATTTTACATTGTTACATAATGTGATTGAGTCACTGAGGCTGTGATTACATCTGTAGGAAAGATACAATTTCCATTAGATGCTTCATTGAAGGCAGGATGTATTTTTTTTCTCTCCCTCACTTGGTGAGGAATTAAGCTATCTGGCCAAGATGTGTTGCAGTACCATTAGCATTAATGCTGTCTATGTAAAGATGAATTCAAGCATTGTAGGTATCACCGGGCACCATTTAAGTTATTGATAAAGCATCATCTCACAGCTGTGCCATAACTACAGTAATCAGGTTAATATCCAGCATAACCAAGTTTGCCGTTATGAAGTGCCACAGATGTAAGCACTTCATGGCAGCATGAGCTGGCTGAGCACATAGATTAGATTACATTAATGTTATTATTCAGTGGCGGAAATTGATTCTGCTGCGAAGTGCGTTAAAAACAGCACAGTTTACTGCAGCACTGAAAGACAGACATCAGTGCTTCACTGTACACAGCCTTCAACACACGAGACACATTGAATACATCCTCAGACAGTAATTGGTATAGATGATAAACTGTTTTCTGTACAGAGAGACTCAGCTTATGTGCATCTGGAGCTGCTTGAGGGAACCTTTGAATAGCATGGATGATACTGATGCATGTTTTCAGTACTTTTCATGAGCTATTAGAGACGTAGACCTGCGTTCAAAGCTGTCACGCTCACCTTGCTCCTCAGCAGTCCTCCACTATGATGCTCCGGCGTGCTCCTCTCCGACGACGGCTTGGCCTTCTCCTTATTGTTACTGGAGTCGTTGTCCTTGATGATGTCATACTGCCGGCAGAACAGGGCAATAACAGCTGCCGGGAGGGTGAGAGATGGGCACATGTGCAGCACACACACACACACACACACACAGAAAAGAGGATAGGAAGTCAGTGATGAGGCAGTAACTGTCACTCACAGACATGTCACTGCTTCCTCTAGCCGAGCACGTTGAAAGGCCATGTGGATAATGGTATTCTGCTCTCAAGGGAGTGTGATGTCAGAGCCTTTATCTGAAAGTTTGGGAGGCAGTAATTCTCCATGGAGTCTGCTTTGTTGCATTTTGCAGGCTGCCAGATGCAGTTCAGCCTCCAGTTTGGATAAGTACTGTACGCTTGCAATTAACTCCTTTCCTTCACTGGGGTTATGAATTTCTATGAGAACGCCATCATTAAATATTCAAAAACTGATATACGGGTCTGGTAATGAGAACTAGGGAGCTGTGAGAAATACTCAGAAGCGTAGCACTAATTCATTTAATTAACAAATGATTATTCATGCGTCATGTAAGTGCTCTGCAATATTGCAGCCAAAATGTCATTGTCTCCATCGCCCGAGAGATGTTGATGGTGGCCTGTTCCACATTTACACTGGTTCGTTTCACGGTTAAATTACAGCAGCATTTGTTACATTTTAGAAGTGATTTGTCTGCATTAAAACAGTTTACTGTGATGCTGTTTTAATATGCAAACAAAAAGAACTGACACAGCAAAAAGTGCACAGCTCTGCAAATACAGTGATGTTTTTTAAGCACTTTTTTGACCAACAGCTGCTTACTACACAGAAATGTAACTCTGTATAGCAGAAGAGATTGCATCATATTAAAGCAATTTCCTAATTACTTTACAATTCTATTTACTTCTCCAGGCCGAAACTAAGCAATGGAAAGTAACAGAGATAAAGGATAAAAGAAAAATGTGACAGAGTATAGAAATAGAAAAGAACAAATAAACAATAAATACAAGGATAAACCAACTATATCCTGCAGATTATGAACTTTTGAAAGTATTTGACGCCTCATAAAATTCAGGAAACATAAGGTAAATCTGAATTTGAACATTGACTGGCTGCAAACGAGCAGTCTGTTATGACTATGCCACATGAGGTGTTTTCATCCTTTCACTCCCACTCTTCACTGCCTCCGCGTTACTTTGGTTTCTCTCATTAGTATTATTTAACATCTCACTCTGGTGCTTGGGGGTGGGAAACCCTGCTCCTGGCAGCCTGTCAGATATGCCACCTCTCATTGTGCCTCAACACTTCATTAATCAGCACGCTACCTCAGAGGAGCAGAAACCCGCTCTCGGATGGAGAGTTCAGATGCAGAGAATGCTCAGGAAAGTGCGATGTTGGTTTGACATTGCTGTTGCGAAAAAGCCTTTAAGGGACGGGAAGCTCAGAGCTGTCAGATTTATTTCTGAGCGGTGATGTTTTTGGACTTTAACTTCCACTTAATAGGGATCCTCTTGGTCTTGTTCTGGATGACTGTCCTTTGATTAGTGGCTTATTGACTGGTGTGTCAATGTATTGATGTAGCTACAAGATAATGTATAGTGTGAAACCTCTGTCAGGTGAACGCCATTAGTCTTAATCATTGGAGGCTGACAGTAATTGTTAACACGCTGCAGTTCCAGGGGACAAGTCCAGTTATCTTTTTGCTGTTTGAGCGGGATTTTAATGTCATTTCACTATTGACAAAAGCTGTTCAATAACACTTGATGCTTGGCATTGGATTTATAGATATTAGACTTTATCGGATCTCTGTGAATTAATTACCTGTAAAAGATCAAAGACATGTGTTACTGTGTCAACCTGATGGACCGGGACCTTATGGTAGTTACAGATTGAAGAGTCAAAAACTCAGCTAATCTGCTTCATCAAGACTGTGTGGGTATGGTTTGATGAGATTGACGCCCCACAACTGCCATCACATTTTAATTGAAATGTTACACTGATTGGTACATGGAAATATGTGATGACATCTTTTCCAAAGTGGACTCACCCACTTCAAACCAGTGAGAAAGCCAGGACAAACACATAAATACAGAAATCAGTGTCTAAATAACCAAAACTGTGTACATGTAGGGACGTCATTGCTCACGCCATTTTTGCTCTTTGGTCTTAATTTTTGCACAGAGTCTAAAAACTTACCTGCCCACATGACCAAGACCACCACAATTATGATCATCTCTCCTGTTTGTAGATGCCGTGACTTGTCCAGGCCTTGCACAGTAGGGTCATCTAGCAGAGAGGACAGATAGGATGGTTGCAGTGAATACAAA
Organism: Lates japonicus; assembly: GCA_033238685.1. Classification (NCBI taxonomy): domain Eukaryota; kingdom Metazoa; phylum Chordata; class Actinopteri; family Centropomidae; genus Lates; species Lates japonicus. The sequence goes on along the minus strand of BRZM01000038.1, from coordinate 6,588,249 downwards.
CATCTGAATACAGAGAAGCGAGTGATTTGTCCTTTCCCCTTTATTTATATGATGTGGACAAAATGTGAGATACATTGAACATTAAGATGCAGTCTGATAAAACGATGTCACAAACAATGGGCTCAAATGTGATTACAGAGTTGAAGTTACACCCTGTGTCTCAGTAAAAGCTGAACATTTTAACCTTCACACAGGTGGTGCTGGTTGCAGAGCTATTTTACTAGATTTTCTGATGAATGTAAGACATTAAAGTCACATTCTGTCTGTAAGGACCAGCAAAAAATAGACTCTCCGTTTATCTCTCGTGACTGTTATGCCATTTAACAAAAACTGTAGTAGTCAGTGGTGGGCATATCAGTCTTGTGGCATTAATCATCCTTTAAGTGGATTGACTATGGGCCTATTTCCACTCTCCAAACTAGCTCTTAACCGGCATGGATGGAACTCTTCCAGAGCACCACTCTTCCCAATTGCCTCATTTAGTGAATCAAGTTGTCAAGAAACCTGCCCCGAACGCCAGACTATCAGCTCTCTTCACGTGATAGCAATTACAGAGTGGGGTCAGTTGTATTGCCATGATTTTTTAGCCTTGGTAGAAGTGTGGATGGGCATGTGAGTGGAGATAGGGAGGGGGTAGCAATACGCAAACCTGGAAATTAAAAAGTACCACAAATCAGAGACAAGTACTTGATACTTCAACACGACTTTTTAATATGGTGTGTGCTACATTTAGTCTCAACTTGGAAGTTTGTAAAAAAGAAATTATGTTGATGTTGCAGATACATATATATATATATATATATATATATATATATGTATTGAAGGAAAAATCTGTTCTTGTTTTCATATTGTGGCCATTCTGACTATGGGTTTTGCTAACATGGCACTCACCACCTCTGCTGTAGAGATTTGGGAAATAAAAAAAATTGGGAATAATTTCACTTGTCAAACAATTGTCTTCAAGTCTGACTATTATACTATTATACTACTATAAGTCTATATTCTAGTTTGAAATTCATTCTTTTTGTTTTCCTGGACACTGTTTCCCTGTTGGCTCGCAGTAGAGGTAGATACTTCCTAGTAGTAGCCTGCAGTTTTGTTGGCGGACAAAACACCAGCAATAAACCTACGCACGACTGCCAAGATCAAGACATCCACTTGATTCAGCTAGCTCGGGCTGCTGAAGCTCCATATTGACATATGAAGGTATTATTTCATTGCCAGTATGGAGATGAAGACACATTTAAATATGATTTAAAAGAGTAAAACAAAAGTAAGCTTAAATAGAATAGAAAAGATAAGACACTGAAAATTACAGTACAGTTACAATGTGGTGAAGATATGAATAAATGTTTTCTAATAACTCCTTTAATCTACATGTGGAATGTTCTGTAAGAACAAGTGATATGAAAAAAATGCAACCAATCCTTTGAGAACCTCAAAAGATTCACCTACATCATCTCCTGTGTCTTCACATTGCACGGTGAGTTCTACAGACTTGATATCAGACTGCACATTACTCTTAAATGCCAGGTCAGGGCTCAGGTCATTGCTAAGCATGACTGCGAGTTGCTCTTCAGTTTATTACTCCCACATCGCCTCTATCTGTCTGAAGCCGACCAGCTCAATAATGATCTATTCAGTGACTAATTCTTCTGCATATGAAAACGGCTTAATTCATTTTGATTTTCTCAGCAAGTTAAAAACTGCTTTTACTTTCCTCCTCTGTAGAAATCTGGATTTACATCCTGACATGATATTTCTGGAAACAGAATTGGGTCCATGCCTAGAGAAACGACTGGTAGAAGTGTTGGGATGATGACAGCATTAAAGGCGGTATTGATAATGAGTGTAATCTTTAAGGCTCCTGTATTCTGCAACACCTGAACGTCGTGTTCTTGTTTACAGTTTTCTAGTCTACCTAATGATCTCGCTTTGGTACGTGCCTATTGTGTAGCTTTCTGATATACAGAGTGTATATGTGCATATTTGATGCAATAGGTTTCATACCACTGAGTGAGTGAATAGACTTTCCAGATGACCTGAATAGCATGTCCTGCTGCTGTTGTATACATATTTTATGTTGGCACCACACTCAAATATGCTGTGTGATTCTTTGCTAGAGAAGCTGCTCCGGTACACCAAAGAGTTTGTGTTGAGATAATTAGTCGACCTTCCTTCTGCTCACTCCAAATCCCATGATGTTGTTTGTGGCTGTGAACTGTGTCAGGAAACCATGTAACAACACACCAGAGCTGGTGTGCTGGTGTCACAAAGATGCATCAACTGATTTATTCTTGCCTTATGTGACAATTCATTAAACTGATAAACAGTTTAAACTGGTTCAACTCTAAAACAAAACTTTTTCCTGCTGCCTTAAAAATGTGAGTTAACTATTTGAATAATTAGTTCAAAAATGTCTCATAAGTTGTGAAAATGAGCTAAGTTTTTGATGTTGCTACATAGCCTAGAAGAAACATTGTGAGTTCAGTTTCAAACTTAATTTCTTTACTCGCCCGGAGCTGTCTCCAGTGGCAGAAAGCAACACCAAGGTTCTCTATTTTTGCTTTTTTCTTTTACTGTATTCCTATCACTTATATTCACCTATTTAAGTTACATTGCTAACCAGTTATCCCTTGCGTTATCCCTCCCTTCCCCTACGTAGTGATAGGAAAAATATACATATACCACCTTTTACGATATTATCTTGTGGAATCAGTCACACCAGATGTTTGTTAGTTCTTCAGTTGACACAAAGACCTCTAAGCTGCTCCCATGGATTTTGTTTAAGTGTGGGGTGGTGGGGATTTAATTTGATAAAAACCCTCAACAGACCAGCAAATCCTCACAATTGAATGCTGTTATTGGGTCATGTTTGTCAAATTTGCTTCAAAAAATATTTGAATGATCAATCAATTATTAACATAGTTGCAGATAATTTTTTTTGTTGATCTACCAATCAATCGTTTCAGTTCTAATATCACCATTTTCCCACTGTCAGCAAATCAGTGTTCCACTAACTTATAGGCATATAAAACATTTACTTAATATGGAGATAAAATTATGTATCTGTTAAACTTCAATGAAATTTTTGCAGGGTGCTAAAAGTATGACGCATACCTTTGTCTCAGTGCTTTTAATGGGAGCCTACCGTAGGTGTAGCTTCTGACTCAGTTTGGCATCTCTTTGAAGTATCACACAGTAATTATGTCTAAGGGGACCCCCTACCTAGTTAGGTTTGACTGCTCAAGGCATCCGTCCTTTGAAAATATTCCTTTTTTGCCCTCCTGTGCAAAGCAGTTTGACAGCTTAGTGGCAGCAGGTAACATTTTCATCGGTTTCATGTCCTTTGTTGAGGAATTATTTATGTAACGTATTTGGACATTTTTGTATTAACTCAGGCATCACTGTTCATTTCAACAAAGACAGCGTGCTCATTTATCATAGATCTCTTGTATTTCAAGAAGTCTCCTCATTAGGCTTGAGTTTAAAGTCAGTGAAATCTTTAATTCTTCACAATGTTTTCACTTCACAAAAGTACAAACATACTGTAGTAACAGCACAAATTGCTTGAATAACCATAAACCGTGCCAACATACAACATGTTTTTCAGCCTGAAAGCCAGAGCCACAGCACAACATACCTCAATCTGGAAGGGCAGGCAAAGCACATAAACATACACTCTGATTAAAAGCTTTCCATGGAACTAATGGAATTGAAATAGATTTTGGAAAGACATATTGATCCTGGAAAAAAAAAAAATCCACAGTAGCCTCTTTAAATTTAAATTCTCCAGCAACACATTGTGCATATCTTGCCAGTAAATGCTTTATATGAAACAGATGGATTTTGAATCTGGCCAGGCCAGGTATACATTCAGTGGAATATGCACTAATATGTAATCACATTATCAAAGAGAATTGCATTGAGGAAAAAATAAAAGCATTATTGATTCATGGGTATCATAGCTCAGGCTCTTAGGAATGTCTGGTATATGCCACAAATCAGTTTAGTTTCAATAGGAGGCACTTGTCTGTGACAATGGCTCTCTGAAATGGCTCTGTGATGCTGCTGCCAGCTAAATTAAAAAGGCTTTTTAAGGAACAATGGTCAGCAGCAAGAGCCATAGGAAAAATGTCATATTAAATTAATGCACATTCAGGTTGATGAAAGACATATATATGTTGCTATTTGTAGGAGGAAGCACTGTGAACGTCCCGTCCAAGTAAGCAAAAGCTTACCTTAAGACAGAATTTTCATTTTCAAAAAACAACAGAAATTAAATTTTAGAGGCTGTGGGAATTAATATTATGGCTTTCAAAAAAAGGTGTCTCAAGGGAGTATGTAGGAGAAAAGCCTAGTTTCTTATGTTGATGACCTTGGAGCTCTCTAAAGAGTTATGATGCCCGTTATCTTTTTAACTTAACATTTTCCTACTCCCTCGTGGTAATCAGATGTCCCTGTGGGTCTTTAATGGGCTTAGTTTTAATGTAATGTTGAAAAAATTCAAGCCTGAACCAGGAAAACTGTATCATGACCTAATTATGGGCTATTATCACTGTATCATCACAACCAGACGACCTAATTCTGGTCTTAAAATGTGGGTGACTGCTTGGAGAAAATGGGTCACTTTGTATCTCTGTGAAGGAGTGTGGAGACAAACTACCTATACTGTTGCTCACTGTAATTTTATTCAAAGGTGTTATCAGCAATATTTCACTGTGTCTTTGGATAAATGATAATCAACAGGTTGACAACTGTAGCTCATCAATGTTTGTCACTCCTCTGTTACATCAATGGCTGCCATTGAAGCAATAAAGGAGTTTATGTTTAGAGCCTGTGAGCCTTCGCGCCATAAGACACAATGGTTGTATGACTGCAGAGTTTGTTGTGAGGGCCAGTAATACTGTGCATTGACAATGTATATTTATTAAATTAAGGGATATTTATCTGCAAAAAATGGCTTTGGCTGACATGAGGCATCCTCATTTCTTTGCCTTTTTGAAGAATTCTGTATTATTATTAAGCAGGTATTACAAATCACAAAATGGTAACTCCTAACATGGACACGCTTATTACCTCCCTAAACAGGCAAGCTAGCACAATGTTTACAATTCCCATAAAAGTGAACAGACTGTACTAGCCACCAGGCATTGGTTGGTTTCTTTTTTCTGTCTCTTGTAAACTGGGGTACAGCATTTTAAATGATGGCAGGAGCTTCAGTGCTGACGTTGAGACTGTTTTTGGACAGGTAAACAACCTATAGCTAACATTGTCCATAGCCACATAAGCTAGCTGACTTATCCAGTATAGCGAACTGAGGTTTGCCACAGCATTGCAGTTGTTAACATAGGTAAAATGTCAAACATCTAGCATGCAGAAATGTTGTTATCTTGCTCCATGATCAACAAGACTCATCTAAGTCAGCTTTTACACATGTGGATACATGTAAGTATTGAGCTACCTTAATTAATATAGATGTGCCTTTTGGTTTTAGAGTATGTAGCCTCAGGAAGTATCTCTGAAGTATTAGTTACATGTTGCTGATCTACTTTACTAGCATACTAAGGCTGCATGTGACTTTTTGTTTTTGTGGTACAGATTGCTCCTATGGTACAATTTCCCATCACACCAGCAGAGTAAATTTGGTCACTGTGTTTGTCTTTGTAGTCATTCCACTAGGGTATTTATCAGAAACTGAGATAAAAATAAAATAACAGTACAATAGGCTATCTCTCAAAGGAGAATTGGTCACAGCTATTACATGTGGATTTGTCTCAGGTGACGTGTGCATTGTGTGTGTCACTCAAAATGTACAATAACACGGAGCCCAACATGAAAAGAAGAGCTGAATAATAAACTCGACAAGAGTTACATAAAGAAATTTGGTGTGATTAGAGTCTGAAAATGGGGCATGAGGAGTCAGCAGTGCCGGCATTAGATTTATGGAAAGCTGACACTGATTGCTTCTCCACTTACAAAAAACAAACTCCCACAAATGAAGCTCATCCACTGAATGGGCTGTTTTTCTGACCCACTTGGATGACTCAAGGGGCTACAAATCCTGATTGATGTTGCATAGTGAATCTTTTCTAAGAGTCTTGAAAAAGTAGTAAGGCCCCAGCCATAAGTCATGCCCAGCACTTTGTTCCAATATTGATATTTAGGTAGCTTTTGAAATTTTGTTGCTTTTAACTCAAAAATAAGCACATTTCCTGAGTATTTATTGTCAAGCAACAGGAAGAGGGTGTCTGTATTAGCTTAATGGAGAGTGCACAGGCTCTTGTGTTGAACCTGAGCTTGAATTAGCTTCTTTCACTTTGTCTGATCTTGCCAGCTTAACTAATGGTTCCCAACCTGAGTCAGCTTAAGAGAGACATTTATGATTCACTTGCATCAGCATTTCCTCATAATCTCAACCTCAACCAGACCATAAAACAGCAGAGGAAAAATTTAAGTATGACACCTGATTCCAGACCAATGTCAAACCTGAGCTGCCATTATTTTAAGAGTTAATGTATTTGGCTCATCCCATAATTACGGCTGAACTCTGCATTAGCAGAGCAGATTAGCAGTGGAGTTTCCTCTGAAATGTAGACTATTCCCAAGTGCTTATAATAGAAAGCAAATAGCTTTTTCTCACACTTACCTCATCTGTGCTCAGAGCTACTAAACCTATTCTCTACTGGTCACGGTCCTCATATTTCCTCCAGCCCATGAGCCGAGCCCAGACACTGAGTCTGAATTGTTTTAGAGAGTGTGTCAGAATCCTGATTAGGCACGCGGAGTGATATAGAGTTGCATAAATTCAAAAGAGCTTGCCTGCAGCCATGCTTGAAGAGCCTGTCAATAATGAATTGGTGCCTGGGAGAAAATAAACCTGCAAGAAGCACATAGAGTTTCCCCCCAGAGAGAGGCTATGAGAGGAGGCTTCAGGTTACTTGCGCTTATGTTGGCCCTAGCCTTTACTGTACCTCATTTTCAATGGCAGGGTGCTTAAAAGCATTCAACAACCAAAAAGAGGTTTGAGTGCAACAGCAGGAAAAGCATCTGTAATGGGTTGTTGCTGTCTGTGCCTCAGGAAAAAAGGCTTGTGGCAGACCATGTAGAACTAAAAGCAAAGCATTATGTTATGTAACAGCACTGTGGGGAAAAAAAGGGTGCAGTAACCTGTTGCAACCTTATACAGCATTTTGACAAACCTTATTGCATCCCATTGACTTAAGGAGTGATTATGAACCAATATAATAGCTGGAGGTTAAATAGTATTTTTCATTCATTTTCACTTTGATCTAGCACCATCACCATTACTTTGGTTTATGACCAAATACCTGTAAAACCCAATTCTTGGTTTTGGTGTTTTTAAAGGATTTGATGCTGTTAATAAAAAAAATATGACACCCTATCCTTTCATTTTTAAAGGTTTAATAGTATTTGAGGAAAAACAAGCATATCAGAGCAGCATACCTTGGTTGGAGCTGTTGGAGGGAAAGCGGTCTGTTTTCTTGAGGGTGCGAAAATGAACCTTCTTGCTGGCTTGGCTTTCCCCGTAGAGGCCAATCGACTGGACCTGGATGATGTAATCTGTCTCCTCCTCCAGGTCCCAAAGGACACAAGAGCGGCTGGTGGTGTTGACTTCGCGAATGAATCGCTGCATGTGTCCATCCTGCCTCTAGGTATTAGAAGATGGGTAGAAAAACAAACAGAACGGGCTGATCTATTGAGTAGATAAAAATAATCGATACAGTGGTCGATGAGGTGATCACGGTGAACATGCACTTTGTTGCTGCACTTTACAAATTTAATCTTTGCAGAGTGATATTCCATCAATGATGTATCACTCTCCAATATCATAAAAAAGGCTGAAAACAATCATGTACCTGTATATAGAGCATGACAATGTGAGACGGAGGTGACCAACCAAAAAATATTCAAAGTGCTGGAGAACGACACGCTGAGAACTTTATTATATTAACAGTTGGTGCTTTATTTTCACCATATGGAGTCTTGACTGGAAATTGAAAAGTAGTGCAGTCAGTTTTCTGATTAATTTGGATTGCAAGTACCTCAAGACACAAGCTCTCAGAGTTTGCCTTTGACCTTTAAGACTGTTATTGGAGCAATCAAGACCTGAGAGCTGTGAAAATTATCCCTCCTGCTCGCATGCAGAGCTTTCTTTGTTAGTGTGCTCTCTTGCCCATCTGCACTTGAAGTGGCTTTGGGCCAGATGTTTTTCTTATGTGTTTTTTATGGCCCTGCTTAACTCAGGGATCTGATTAAAAAAAAAGCTTGTTAGTCTCCGTAAACAATGAATAATGTAATGATTGAGCCGTCACATACACTCAGTGCAATTACTGAACGTGTTCAAATTCAGCTGCATAACACGATGAACAGCCCTTAGGAGTTCCGGTGTTGCATATAGTCCATCAGTCGCACTCAGTGAATAGCAAAGTTAAATGGCTGCATAATGTTTCCATTTGCATAAAGCGTAAACACGATTACAGCAGCATATGGCATTCTATCACTCAGTGTTAGCATTCATTGCTTTTCCTATTTTAAGCCTTTGAAAATCTTTTCTTCCCCCAAAAATGCAGTTTGGCAGCCTCATGAACTTCTGTGCATTCACGCTGCATCCTTGTTTTCTCTTGACAAATCGACCATGCCAAGTTTTATTCTAACTCCAGGCTTGAAGGCAATATTTAGTCAGCCTTTCTCCATGCTGAGCAAAGCTTTAAGGCGGTTTCTAAAAATGTACATTCAAATGAAAACACATCTTTATTACTCAGGATCTTATGCATATGTGCTACTACTTACTCAGTATGCTGGCCAAACTCATAATTCAAACTGATAAGTATTTGCTGAGCACTCAAGTTTTCCTCTATAGAGTTCAGTCAGTGATTGAATTATTGTTTCACTGTCAGAAAAAATAGTTTTGCAGTTGCCCTTACACCTTTTATCCCAATGTATTTCACAGGATATCAAGAAATGTAGCATAGCAGAAAATCGATGCCAGGTGCGCTTCTTCATTGTACCTACTGGCTGCGTGGCATGCCAACAAAATTTCAACAGGAACATGATGGGGGCTCGATGCCAAACCACAAATGGCTATAGCTAAAAATAAAGCTGCTGCCATTTTCTTTTCTGGACTTGTTCCGCTGACCTTTCCACGGTCTCCCTGATTTACATCAAAAGTTTCGGACTTACCTGTTGTGAGATAGAGAAGCCAATTATTATGTCTCCCTCGGGAACCTCCCAGGATACAGTTGCCGAGTCGGCCCGCAGGTGCATGACAGACACGTTGACAGGAGCTGGTGGTCGGTCTGGAGGAGAGGAAACAGAAAGAGAAGCCTGTTAATCCACCTGCGAGATATCGAATTATCCATGCCATCTGTGCCCACACACTGCACCTGGAAGGATTCTAGTATTACACTGGCACTATCTCACCACAGGTGTTTGACTCAAGAGTGGATAGCTGATTCTGACTGTTTGTACTGTCAGAGTACATTTGGTAAGGGGTTGTGAACATATTAGTGAATGGAATTAGAAAATTACAGTGAAAAATCCACCCATGTGTTATCATGGTATGCTGATAGGTCCCATGTGATCAAGAATTGATCCACACTGAAAGTGTTGTTTTTTTAAGGTTAGCTGTGTTCACCTTTTTGTACTGGAAGTAGGGTTTGTTTGGAGAAGTCTGCAACTAAGGATTATTTTCAGTAGTGATGAATCTGTCAAATCATTTTCTCAATATATAATATATTATATATATGTCAAAAATGCCTGTCACAATTTCCAAGAGCTCCAGATGACATCTTTAATCTGCTTATTTTGTCTGACAAACAGACCAAAACCCAAACATATTGAATATATTATCACATGGGACAAAGAAAAGCAGGTCCTAGCAATTGAGAAGTTGAAGCTAGTTAATGTTGGGCTTTTGTGATTTAAAAAAATACTTGTTTGGATTAAAATAGTTGCTAATTAATTTTCTGTAGATTGATTAGTTTGTTAGTTGATTAGATCAGTTTATCATTTGAGCTCTAGCCTGGAGTTTTTATTTCCTCCTAATACTCCTTAACCTCAGTATATGTCCAGATAAAAGTCATATCACACAACTGCAGCTCTGTCACTATAATAACTTTTGTCTGCCATTGCAACTAGATTACTTAAACTCAGTGCTGCTCACACTTATACAAACTCTTCTGGCCTAATCGGGGAGGATGCACTGCAAGGGCTCACACATACAACAGTTTTCAAAGGCAGTTATTAGTCCTCTGTAACAACAGCACAGCAATGATAACAGCACATTACTGTATCAACTCCTATACACAAACAGATTACAAGTTAGAAACATGACACCATTTTATTATGACCAGACGGGCTTACTAAAAACCATAGGTATGTGTCACTTTTCCACATTTTTCCCCTCTAAACAGCCTTATCTGTCAGACCGGCCTTTTTAAAGTAACCACTGTCCATTTCACATCCACCTTCCCTTGGACAGGGTTACGTTTCTTCGCCCCGTCACTCTGCAGCCATCGATCATGATTTGGTTGCCGGTGGACGCGCTGATTGCGAGGTGGGGACAAAAGCCTGGGAAGCAAAAAGGCAGGAGAAACAGAGGGTGACAGATCTAATGGGGGGTGGGGGTGGGGGGGCAGTACGGCTTTAGAGTCTCCAAGCAATCGCTTGGGTCAGATGGATAGGTGAGATGGGATTGGCTGGGGCAGGTGGCATCCTCAGGGCTTTTATCATTAACATGGGTCTATTGGACTTTGCGCGTTGTCACAGAAGGTAGGTGGTGCAATGCGGAGATGATCAAGCGAGAGGAAATATCCTGCGCTGTCAGATATGTGAAAAATAATGACAAAAGAAGACGATACACATCATAAGAATATTCAGAGGAAGCATGAGCTGTAATCACAGCTGCTCTTTAAGTGCCAGTTTTAAGATTTCTGGTTACAGCTTTCTATAGCAGTTCACTGCAAGGCGAGTTTTAATTGACGGTTGTACAGTCAATTTGTGTTTCAAATGCCTTTATTAACTCACGGGGGCACGGACGTAATAACCCATAACACAGTTGTCTTGAGATGCCAGCCAAAGGCATGTGCTGCACAAGGGCAATATTTCATCCCAAAAGTGCACTTGAGAGAGAAAGATGAAAGACAAAATGATGAAATTGGGAGCCATTTCAAATGATTTGCCATTTCCTAGCTCAGCCCCTCTCACATCCCCTTTCGTCTTATCTCACCGTGTCTCTTCATTTATCTCCCTCTCTCTCTCTGTAGCTCTGACTCTCTTTCGCTTCTTGCACTTCTGTCTGTGTTTTTTTATCTCAGAGACGATCAGCGACAGCCCCCTGCGTTCGGTGCAAAAAGGTGACATTGAGTCAGATCTTGAGACCTTCGGGGTCACAAGATGAGCCCCCCCCCCAGTCTCTCAGGGCCCCCGTAGCATCATGAAACCCGCAGGTTGACGACGCGACACACACTCTGAGATTGGTTTTTGCAGAGGCTAGAGGGTGTGGGGTAGAGAGTGAGCCGAGCAAGAGGCCAGACTAACGCTTGATGGAGAGCGTTAGGGGAAATGAATGTTCTGACTGTAGAGAGGGAGCGGGGAGCTCGGCTGTTGGTAGCACTGGTATCAAGAGGTTAAGAGGTGATGCCTGTCTCATTTAGTCCATTTAATGAGAAGATCCTTTATGGAAGCTGGTGCTGTAATGTGTTAAGATAGATGTACTGTAGGTTAAGAGGGAGGGCAAGTCACATATAGAAGAAATTGTCCTTGATCTTTGGAGAGCTGGAGGGAGAGGGGAGGGGGGGTGAGTCATACATATATTTAAAATAACGGCTCCTGCGTCCTTGTGCCTAAACGAGTCTAAATGACTGCTAATTTTGTGACATGAACATTTGATGATCATGCCAATGATTATGCGGGAACTTACATCACTCGCACTTCATACACATGCTTAACAAGTCTATGGTTGACCAACCAGCCACACACTTTGCCAAAAACAGCAAGGATATGAATTTGTTTTGTGAGGATAAATCGAATTTAGTCATTAACAAGCTATCAAGCCTTGATAGTGGTCAGCGTGTGGTGTCCTGCGGTGGACGCTCATCAGGATAAGGTGTAACATTTATCTAAGACAGGACACATTGATATTCTCCTGCAGCTCGTTGTCCTTTAGGTAATGGGGGTTACAGACATCCACGCATGGGCGGGGGAAAAAAAGCAGCCAGCTACCGTGATGCATTGTATGCGGGTCATTTACTGGTGATGGAGCAAGTGACGGTTCAGTTGAAGGAGGCCATGAATCATCACTAATGTATAAGTGCCCTTTTCCTATATGATGTTGTTTCCATCGCAGGCAGTTGAGCAGGACAAGTATATTTTCAGCCTCAGTGTGTCTGAGGTGAGGTGACTTTGTGAGATAAAGAATCAGATGAGATGAAGTCAATTAAAACCGATACGTTGTTTTCATTCATTTGCTTTTATAGAAGGTTAGAATAAATGAGAACTGTCTTGATGTTTCCAAAATTTAATCACTCTTGGCTCATGAGCAGACGACAGATGATAACTGCAGCTCAGTGACTTTCTAATGCAAATATTTTTATTGATGTGAAGTCCAATTGTCCAATCCTCTTCCCAGCGTTCCCCTCTCGCTTGTTTGATGTTCCCTTCTGCGGTAATACGTGTCATTGTGGATACTTCAGTATTTGTTATTGGCCACGTGTCCTGAGCAAAAAAAGGGCCCCACTCCACAGAATGCGTTATGTAAGATCTGAAATCAAACAGCAATAGGTCAACATGGCTGAGGAGTGTGTCAGTGCAAACAAATGGTATGACCCTCTTGGGATGTGGGCGCAATGCCAGGGTGAATCATAGCATATAGCCAAAGCCCTGCACATTAGCTACTCCCCATCTAACCCGGAGTGCACACGGAGTGATAGTGAAAGTGCTGCTGGATCTCTGAATGGCTGACAAGCCTCATGGAAGGGAGCCCAGTTTGAATCTGTTGGGGCGAGATACGGTTGTGGCATCTTATATTTTGACCTCTATATTTTGCTTGTCTGGCACAATTGCGCAATTTACTGTATCCTGACTTACGCAGAGTTTGTTTATTGGTTGCTTACACTGTATATTTACAGCATGAGATAAGAGATTGGTGGAGATGCTTTTATGGTCCAACTATAAAATGTTAGATTTGCCTGCGCAGCTTTTGATCACAGACCACATTGGATAACTATGATAAGCTGATTAAACAGAAGCAGAAAAATGAGATGTGAGTAGAAAATTGGAGATTACGTCACCTGTCGGAATCACTAGGAGCATAATTTGACAGGTGACATGTCATCTCCATTTTACTGTTTCCAGGAGCCACTTCTGTGTGTAATCTGATTCTGCCCAAAGGGAAGCTTTAAGGCTGAAATTTGTAGCCAGTGCAAAATGTAATATAGCTGCCTCTTTGTGTTTGCTTTTTGCACCTGATGTGGGTTATTGAATGATGGCACTCATGAGAAAATAAAATTGTCACCTAGGGAGCTGCAATTCAAGTCACTGCCATCACTGTTTGTAAATAGATACTTTATCTGGATGCCACACACTCATAATTCCATGCATTTTTGTGGAAAGTGTGATAGCCGAGGCAATGACATATTCTAATTTGTTTGTATCAGAAATTCTTAGATTAAAGTGTATTCTCTGTCCACATTAAAAGACACATGTATGTTCTCTGAGGTTGATACATTTCATATTTTGTGCTGTGCAACCAATTAACCCATTTATGCTCTATGCTTCCTTTTGGGTGGTTTTAGAAACAATAATTAAATAGATAAAGCTTAGCTGCCGAAATTGACATTTTCTCTAAATGTTCTACACAAAGACAGAAGCTGCTACTGCTTGATTTTACAAACAACATCAAGCCTGACATGAATGAGCGCTCAGCTCATTATTTAGTGGACGTAAACGCTCCAAATGATTGATCAGTTCACTAACAGCACAATAAAACTCCCAGAGGTGCATAATTCATATTGTTTCGAACACATTTAGAAGGGGAAGAACACTGTGGTTTACCGAGGTGATGGTCTCTGCATTCCTGTATTATCGATCATATTTCAGTCTCAATTACCTCGAAGCTTGTGACAGTTTGAAGAGGCTGAGGGGAGTGTAATCCTTTTCTAATACCTAGGAGTAGTCCCTTGTGAAATAATATATTCACTGACATCTTATAAATAAAGGCAGCAACTCATAACAGGTGCCTTGAATTTTGATGTGCCGCCCAGTCAGTCTTCAGACAGCTTAATCTGGATGTGTTTCAGACTCTGTTGAGGGAAGTCTAAATGTTCTCCCCTTCACAGTGGGGGGTTGTCTCACAGCTGCTCGCAGGCTGTGGTTTTGCAAATCACCTGCTAGCGGGGGCTCTTAAGCGGCGTCGTGCTGGTTTTATCTCAGCCGCAGCACTGTCTGCCCACATGTTACCTCTAAGGACCATTTTCTTGTTTCATCTCTGAATCCATTCCCTTCTGAGATCATGCCTTTCCTCCACATTTGATGCCATGTGGAGGATGAGTGAGTGATCTTTACCTAAATCTCATAATCTAATACACTAGTGTCAATCTGGTGCAGCAACAACAGTATGAAGTAGCTATGTAGAGAATAAGATGGAAAGATTTGTCCAGCTAAGCGCAGCTAAGGCTACAGTTTTTCCTGTATGTTTCAAAACCTCTCTACAGTGGTGGCTCTTACCGTCTCCCTCGCTTTAGGCACGTCTTTCTCACAGGCCCAGAGGCTGGGAAGCAGCAGTGGAGCCAGATGGGACCAGGAGCCGGTCTGAGGTTAATGTAATCACTGGCCAAACCCTGAGGCTTTTCAGCTGCGAGCTTACATTACTTCATCATCGCAAAAGTGTAAAAGGCTGGCAGGCAGTGACAGGCAGGAGCAGATTTGTTTACAATCAATAAAGCATTTGTAGCATTAATTTTACTGGCTGCAGTGGCTTTTGCTGGGTACACAGACACCAACAAGCGTGATCTACTGCATGACACTCATAACATTGATATAAAACCTAGGGCTGAATGAAATCCTTTTTTTTTTCTCCACACACTGTTTTATTTCTGTGTATTTGTAAAATGTCAGCCATGTGACAGCAGATAAAATTATGACAACATGAGCAAACATTGGCCCTCACTCTGGTAGATTCAGCTCTAAAGCCGAGCATCTATTTGTCAGGAACGTGTCACCAAAATTACGAACAGCAGATTGCCAATTTGAAGAATGATATGAGGCCTGGCCATCCAAATAAATCCAATACATTCTAATTCACATTTGTTTAGTGTCTGGTTAGGCCTCACGTGGGATTCATTTTCTACCATGTTCAGTTTCAGACCGTGTAAAAATGTAAATTCATTCAAGCATCTCTTGTCATTTTGGAGCTAGAAAATGACAGAACTCAAACACCTCGTGTGGGTTTTGTACCATTTGTCTCAGTTATGGTTTAATCCAAGATTTCTCTCTCATATTGGGAAGCTCCGGTGCTCAATTTAACACATGATTATCTGCTCCAAATGTCATTCCTGCAGGTTATTTTTACAGATCCAGCAATTTCACCAATCCAAACTTGAAGACCTGTGCCATGTAGATTCTTGTGTAATCATGACTCACTTTGAAAAGCGTGCTTAATGGATGAGTGAGAACAGATTTCAGGAGGTGAGATGAAAGAACAACAGCTTTATTACATACATCATTACACAATTTTAGGCCATCATTTAACTAAATTTCACTAACTGTATTACCTAAGAGAGACTTCACTGAACTTCTCCCTCTTCCTGCTTCCTTGTAGTTTTTTATGGAACACCTCACCATGAACCAAAGAGGCTTACAATTAATTTAAACCTTCCTCTGAATGATGCGTCGCTGTGAATCCCATGGTGTCGTTGCATGCATAGGGACGGGATAATGAATTCAGCATTTATTTTCATTTACTTTGAAGCTCATGGCACCAGCCAAATTTATATTTATATTTATATCCGTGTTTATTATTTTAATAGTAGCTTTTCCTGCTCTTCACAGACTCCCATGCAGAACTCCACTGAGATCAGAGATGCTTCTCACATCTCACACGTCAGAGCAGAACATGACAAAGGCTCTGAGTATTTGTCTCAGGCAGACAGCACACATACACACACACACACCCAGAAGAAACAGTGAAGTGCCAATCTGATTGTCTCAAGGCGCTATCGCAGGTAGGACTCGGCTCCCTTGAGAGAAAGAGGGAGGAAGTGATAGAGGTAGACAGTTAGATAAAGAGACAGGGATACTGTAGATGCACGCATGCAGAGGCAGTAAGGGGAGGTTTCTGTGATGGAAATGGGAACGATTCATGAACAGGAAGTCTGAAGCCGAGCTCGCAGTGATAAGGATGCCAAAATAATTACATGTGCTGTTGTAAATGAAGTGATCTCCTTTGCGTGCTGGCTCTGCAACTGGTGTCTCTGTGGCACACCGATTCAGAGAAGCAAAGTAGCCTGTGCATTTTGGCCCTCGTTTAGAGCTTTTTAAAGATGCATCGTTCAGTAGTATCACAATTTAAGAATGAAAAGGTCTTCCTTCATTCAAACAAGATAGTGAGAAAAGTGCCCTCCAAGTGAGCAGTCACAATGGGAGAAGGCTGAATATGGCTGTGGTGCAGATTCTGTCTGGAAATGATTTAGGTTTTATTTTCTGTAAAGCTTTAGATGCACAAGTAAGGCAAAGTGCTAAGGTTATTCTTAGGGTTTTAGATCCAAAAATAAAACACAAAGGATATTTTAAAATGACTTGTTTTTGTAAATAATTTTAAGAAAGTAAAGTCTGAATAGTGATGACATACATGTGGTTAAACAGGTGTTACTAGTTGAGTTGCATATTAGGATTAAAATATGTTATATTATTGTAAGTAGACCTGAACATTAAAAATATTTTAGGTCCTACTTCATGTGTATGAATGAAAGGTAGAATTAAGTGCAGGTGCAGATTAAAAGACATTAAAAGCCTCATTAGAGTCTAGGAAACACAATGGCTCGTTCACGTTTTGTAATACTTTGCCTAATGGCGCATTTTACACGGCTCCAAAGTGCACAATAATTAATTTGACTTATACTCACTTGCTCCTACCAAGAACATGTCGCTGCCAAAAAGCAACAGGACCACGGAGTTGACCAAAACAAGCAGGCGAGCCATGTCTCGGTGGTTGTCGTTGCTCTTCTTCTCGGGGTTAAAAAACGCAGGTGTCCTATACTTGAAGGGCAACTAAATGACTAGTTCATTTTATTTATAACATGTTGGATTCCCGTGATGGATGAATGGACGGTTACAGGCTGTATCGGGCCCGAGCTGGTCAGTTCAGTAATGAATAGATGACCGGTGAAAGTGTGGAACAAATGATGCCTTCACTAACATTTTGTCGAGCCGAGACGAGATTCTTCATTCGTTTAAATCCACAAGTCCTTCATCCGTGTTCCTCGCGCGGACTGAGACCAGATGATGTAGACTTCCATCATCCTCGGGATCGTGGATCATCGGTGAGCTCCAGGTACGAACAGGTCGGTGTAGAGGAGGAAAAAAAAAAAGAAGAGAGAGAGATGACGCTCACAGGGTCGCGTGTCCCCTCGCGGACAGAGGGGACTCCGGGTGGCGATTCAGCACCATGGACAGCGCCTTAAGTTTCTCACACTGCCCTCGCGCTCCTGCAGCTCAAATGTTGTTTATTGGTTCATCCTGCAGTCCTCCTCTCCTCCTCCTTTCAGAGTCCGGTATAGAGCCCCACCACCACCACACATACACACTCATTCTCTCTCTCTCTCTCTCTCACACACACACAGTCTGTAAGAGACCCTTCAGGTTTCAGCTCAAGTGCACGCGCGCAGGCATACCGCGATTAATCATCCACGTGTCATCAGAGGACAGCGGGCGGACACCTGGGCTGCAGCCACCACTCACACTGTAGCATGCGTCCCCAGCTGCTTTAATATTTCAGTAGGAGAAAGCCAGGAGCTATAATATTTACCGCAATAGGGGTGACGGAGTGTTGTTGTTAGGAGGTTGTGAGGCATGTGCGGGAAGCAACAGGGGGGTGAAACCATGTTGTGTTCAATGACTGAGAGAGAGAGGGAGAGGCTATTAGAAATTAGACTATTAAACATAGTAGTACTGTTCTGTTGCCCCACTTCATTCACTAAACTGGTGATGATAAATACTGTGTAATAAGCATGGGGTGTTTGATTCGACTGCCCTCACCCATCATACACTGCGCAGCGCCCTAAGACACACAGTGTTATCAGGAGGATGAATCATGTTGATAAGCTGAGTGCATTGCCTCATGGGACGAGCGTTTCACGTCAGATTGCTTGCCTATAGGGAATCTGCCAGCACCTGCAGCCCACTGCAGTCTCTATTCTGACACAGTGAAGAAGTCATCAAATATCTGTGTGTGTGTGTGTGTGTGTGTGTGTGTGTTCTAATTATGAACCCATACATTTGGAAATCAGATGTTATAAATAAGACTTTATAGCTAGGATAAAAGAAAGGAGTGTTTGTTGCCCCCTTTTAAAGATTTGGTTTTCATAAACTCTGTCAACTAAATTAACCATTCAAAACCTTTTAGTGGTCTAGAAAGGATTGTTTTCCCCTCTCTGAGGTGTTGCCATGGTTTCTGTGTGCTCACCAGTTCTCTGTGAGCCGGAGTAGACACAGGCTTTAAAAAAAAAAGAGAGAGAGAAGTTTAAGCTAGATATTAGATATTGGAGTTACCATGACAGCTGCCTATTTGTGGCTGACATTTCTGTGGCATTTATTTCAATAAGAGCTTTTCCTCAACAAAGACATGGAAACGTGGTTAGCACTCACTGTGTTGAATGTATTCTTCTGTGTGTGTGTTTTTTTTTCCCTAGATGTCAAGTCAGTATAAATATAGAGTTTCGATTCTGCATCAAACTTAACTTCCTTCCACTTACCTATTGAGGTCGGCTGTAAGTACAGTTACAGTTTAAAAGTTACGCAACAGGCTTGTTTAATCGCAAAATAATCTGTTTGTTCAAATCTAAACTAATCATGACATTGCCCCGGTGTGAGACTCAAAATCAGGATGAAGTTATTTTGCAGCGGTGTGTGATTTGTGAACAAGGTGCTAAATTTTAACCACAGTTTTTAGTGAAGAGAGAGTTGTTGGCTCACACACAGCCATGCCTTTACTGTACTATGCTGGGGATTTATATTCTTCACCCCTAGGAAAAAATCCTTGTAGGCTTTTTTTCAGTCCTGTAAGATGTTAACCATCCTCAGATCTCACATTAAACTGAAATACCACAGAGTGATGTGGCACTAGCCCTAAAATCTTGAGCAGTAACGTGAGCCAGAACTGACCGCATTACTTACTTCAATATATTCATAAATTACGCTGATCTCTGGGTGTCATGTGAGACATAAACCTGTCATGAGAGCAAGCTGCTGACTTGTTGGGATACAACATGACTGAAGATATGCCAAATAACTTCTGTCAAACCCCTCAGGCTCAAGTGAGAAACAGCTCAGTCAGTACAGATATCAGTATCACTGTAAATGACTCAGGGATCATGGAGAGAAAGACGACTGGATGGGGATGTCTTTTCTTGATCAAGATAAATCTTTCAGCCAAGATGTACCTTCCTCTGAAGTTATATCAGGGTCCACCTTAATCAAAACAGCAGTCAAATGCAAGAGCTGCTGAATTTAAGTTTACACTGGGTTTCAGTTCAGAGTACCTCCTGTTATTTAAAGTTTTCAAAAAGGCATTTAAAGATAATTGATATGAGGGGGAGAAGAAAATATTTCACAATTGATCAAAGTGGTAAGGACTGCAGAAATGATTTATAGCAGCATTAAAAAGAGAATGAGCAAGTACATGCTGGAAAGCTAACAAAAACTTATAACACACTAGAAAATGTGTTATAATGAATGAAAAGAACACAGCTTACAATAGAACAGAAATGATCTACACGAGCAGCACTCAGACTTGTGGGTTTTTAATTCTGCATATAGCAGCACTCAACATGCTCTGCACATCAGTTCTGTTTTATTCTAATTTTGGACTGAGTTGTTTGTTTTTAACATAATTGCTTGACTGCACCACTACACCCTGTTGCTCAGTTGTTTATTCCTTTGTTTTGTGTGTAACCAAGATAAAAGACAGAGTCCTGCTATTGTAAATGAATTCAAGCTGTGAGCCTCAAATACACAGTTCACTATGATAGATGGATTTTCACTCTCTGCGTGGGAGCTTTTTTTAAATAGCAGACTGTCTGTGAAATGATAAACTCGATAAATTATGAACGCTGTGTCCACAGGCAAATGAGCTGGAACAGCTGCAGAGCTGATGTTGTCTCAGAGGTTGTGGCAAAGGTCACACTTTCTCTGTTCTCTGATCTTCTTTCCATTCAGAGTCAGACATCAACCTCCTGTGTTTATAGGAAATTTTTACAGACTGCAGATACATCATGTACCTTAAGGGTAGACATGGTTAGATTTTCTCACACTGTCAAAATCGCCTCAGTATCCACGGATATTTACTGTACTGTGTGGGTGCAGGCGTACGTGACAGCGAACTGACAGGGTAGTTAATTAAACCCTTGAACTTTTTTGTTTTTCCTGTTTTTTGTCTGATGTGTCCTCACAGCTCTATCTGATGAACTAAGCACCCCTTCACTGACATCGCCCACCATTTTCCAGATGTGTTCATTTGAATTGATTTTAAAGTTGATGTCATCCACCAATCACAACACAGTGATTCTGGAATTACATGTTTAAGCTTTGTCTTTTATTTGTGTAGCGCCAAATCACATCTTACAGAGTATGGTCGAGACCTCGGTTGGTTTGCATTTAAGTGTCAGAAGCTGGATGTTCTGAACATGTTTCCATTACTAATAGCAAAACTGTTTGACCTCCCTGCTTCACTGATAACTAATTTCCACATGATCTCAATAACAGTATGTGGTGTTCAGGTGCTAGGACTGAGTCAGGCTGGTTGGAGGTGTATGGAATTTATTGGGTATTGTCAGCCTCACTCCAATTTGTAATCTTATTGTGTATTCATTTATTTAACTCCTTAATACAAATATGTTTTTTTTTGTTTGTTTTTTTTTTTACTTTTTCAAGACACCAAAGAGAGAGAGTGTGTGTGCATGTTTAAAACCACCGTCAAACTTTAAAAAAATTACAGGTTAACTTTTGGTTTTCGGCAGGAACAATCGTCTTACTGTTTGTGATGTAAACTTGTCAGACATCCTGAGAAAAGAACAAGTTTAATGTAAAATATGAGTCTCAACCACCTGCTGGAAAACTGGTGGTAAAATCAACGCTCACTGTCACACTGTAACAGAAGCAAAGGATATCACACTTCTATACCTCCCACAGTATACAGTAAGGGATGTTTCACCTTCACATCGCCGGACTGTTTGATTAATCTCAAATGCTGTAACATGGGAATAATTTTACACAGGTGGTGTCTTGAAGAGCTTGTTTTTAATAAATAAATTAGGCTAGTGAAGGTGTGGAAGACCTTTCAAAAGACAGGAAGTCACCTTAAAACCTCAATCATTTCATTTCAAAACTTTCAAACAAGATCCAGAGAGGACAGGGTTAAAATTACCAAAAATAACTTCCCCTGGCATGAGAAAAGACACCAAATGTTAATTGCTTGGTGTTCAGAGTCCAGTAAAAGAACTTTATAAGTAATGAGAAGGCAGGGAGATGGCAGGGATTTAATAAGTGACGGCAGACGTGGACTGTTTATAGTTCATTTAGTCCATCCTCCTGATGGCTCCCAGGTCCTTAAAGTATAAGACTGGAAACATTATGGTGGATGACACCTTCCAAAGTCCAAAGAGTTTTTTGGCTTGAAGATAAGGCAGTTGCGTAAAGCATTAGTCACCATTCTGTAAAATGTCATGATGGGATAAAGGTACCTTCCATGGTATACTGTGCAGCAGTTATACATTAAAAGATCAGTGAATTGAAAAGACAAAAAGAAGGATGAGACAAAGTTAACATAGCACAAATCATTTTTACTTTTCTACTTTTTATTAAAATGGCTGAATATATTACAAACTTTTGCTTCTCTGTATGTTTTGCTCTAGATGACATGTTGCTAAAGAAGCTCACGTCCATGTCTACATGTTTTTTTTTGACATTGAATGTAAGCAGAGAGAAAACATTGTGGAGGAGACAACCACTCAAGGTCAAAGCCACATATATGAATATTTACGTTGGTATTTGGTACACAAACCACCAGGAGAAGGGAGATGGTGACAGCACGGATCTTCAAACAGGCAGGAGCGCGGCGCTGCATACTGATCAGGGATGATGAGCTGTCTCGTTGGGGAGCTAACAAAAGACTCATATGTCCGTGACACAGGACATCAGGTGTTATGTAAGTCTGCTGCTGTGTGAAATGTAGCTGTAATGTAGAAGAGTGTTTTACTGTGCAGTGAAAGGTTTATGTGATCGTGTGGAGTTCATTTAGCTGAGAGATACTCTCCTCCCGCTCATACTGGGATTCATTAATTAGTCTGATTCTTCATAAGTGACTGTTCTCTATCCTTTAACGCTTAGCAGTGGGGACAGAGGGTCTAAGAGAAAGCCGATTGGTCACATTTCAGCCCACATTGCGTAGGCCAGCAGTATCCCTTAGTACTTTTTACTGCACCAGCGCACATATAATTAAATTTCCCTGTAGTTACCGGTGCCCTTGACTCATCATTGAGCACCACTATGGTGGTCAATTATCAGATACAGTTGGAGGGCATGCTACCTCATGGCTTTAAGGCTTCTTTACAGTAAATGAATTGACTTAGACTCATATATCAAGAGAAAATATCAATCTAGCAGATGGTTTCCTAAATCCTTCTCAGTCAGGCCAAAGAAAGAAAGCAAGCCTCCATAAATTGAGTGTGCAGATGTCTTTTATACTGGCTTCATCACAGAAATACCATTAGCACAAAAGGCCTTTCCATAAGACTTCATTTTGGCTCAAATAAAAGAGAGCATAATGAGCCCACTGTATACATCTATACAATATAACCTCAGTATAAAACTGTTCTCTGTTCCCTTCGTGTCTTCATCATTTTCTTTTGTTTAACATTAAGTGCTCAGTGCTGTCTAACAATAGAGAGATTTTTTTTCACTGCTCCAAATGATCAGGAAGTACTAACAGGCCCCCTTCAACGACGCTGATGTCAGCAGTAACATCTGTGTGTGCCTCATGGTTTCACTGTGTGTGGTAGTAATCTCACTTACTCACACACACACTGAAGAAGCTTAACATTTTGCAGCATTTTATCCAAAGGGTAAATAGGATATTTCAAAAAATATAACGCACGCTGGCCTGATCTTGACTGCTTTGATCAATTTTCAGCAGAACTCAGGGGACCAGCAGCCGTTATCATTACATATTGATTTCCAGGGGAGTTCATGTACAGTGCAGAAGTTTGGCCCACTAAATCAAGTACGATGGAAATAATGTAGATGTACTTCAGAATCGAACACTTACAGTGTGTGTGTGTGTGTGTATGTGTGTGTCAGGAATAGTTTGTCAAAATCCATTTGAGTTTTTTTCCCCATTACAGATGTAGTTATATTAAAACCTGAAGCATTTGGCAAATCTGATTACATACAAACATAGTTCTTTTTTTTCATTTGCCACTTGAGAGCAGTGCAGCTAAGACACAGTATTATCACTGTAAGCTGTTATGACAAACCTTTTTTAGCAAAAAAAAAAAAAAAATTCAGCAGACATGGAGCAACATTAGCATTCATTTGAAGTCATGTTTCCATCCACCAAACAAATGTAACTCCAATGTCAACTCAGCTTTTACCTCAGTTTTGGTCTCCACCAACTTGAGAGCGAAAAATATGGCTCTTTAGTTACTAAGTGCTCCACTATGTTCACCAGCTAGTTTCTAACTTTGTCTGTTGTTCAGTGTTGGGTTGGTGGTGCACACCTTATCTGAGCTCTTACTTTACTTGGTGAAAACAACTGCCTGCAGCAGCTGTAATCGCATCAGAAGTTGTGAGCTGAAAGATGCTACAAGACTTTGTAGAGCTGAGGGGAACTGCAAACTCAGCTGATAAGTCTCTGTGGGTTTGTCACTTTGAGCTTTGATAATATAAAATGTAATTAGTGCAGCACGTCTTTGTTCACCCATTAAAGATCATCCTCACTGTTGATTGAGGCAGACTAAATAAATCCTCTGAATGACTGTACTGTATGTTGTAAATGGTACAGTAATATAACAGTAATATTTTTGATATTTCAGTTATTTTAAATTAGCTCATTTGCAGCATTCACATGGAGACATCTCTTCATGTTTTTACTCTGAACCTTGACTCTTACCTTCTGTGAGCTCTTGTGACTGAGCCTCACAGTTTGTTTTGGTAGAGAAAATTTTGTTTTGAATTACACAAAAAAGAGCCTGTACTAATGTGTGTGTATTTCAAGAAAAAAAAAAGTTATACTGGGGGATAAACAGCCCATAAAATTAGGAGTCATTAGTTTAGCTCTCATTTCTTTTCACAGTCTAAGTCAAAGAACAGATTAATTGACTGTGTATATGAGATAATTTCAGATCAAATTAATTTCATGAATCATGTGAAACCTACAGTAGTTTTCCCTCAAAAAACTCCTTGCTTATCTATTTTACAGCTGCTCATTTTGAATACTGTTTTGTAGACATCCTCTGTCACCGTTTCAAGAGCCCTCGCATCCATTGGAGCAAACACTCTTGATTGATGGACTCCATTAATTTAATGACATCAAAGCCCAGGAGAGAAAACATGTTTATGAGGAGCATAATGCCAACTGAACGCCATTGAAATCAGCAACATTATTGGGAGATGAAAGCGCATCTCTTTTCATCTGCGGCGATGTGCTCGTTTTCATCCCAGAGGACAGCGCAGGGGTTATCCTCACAAGATGCTAATGATGTGTTGCCTTCTGCGGGGATCAGTCATCAATCTGTGTGTACGAGCCACCGTTTCCCGTCATTATTCCTCGACGGCAGCAGTGACGAACAGAAGGGGGGTGGGGTGATTAGGCCTCCCAACCTTTACCCCACACGCCTTGTCATCTTGTGTTAACATCATGGCTCATCCCAAAGTGAGCTGTTTATCAATCATGTTACAGTGTGAGACTTATTAGTGGTGGTTCCTCGAGACTGATGTTATTGTGATCTTTGCCTGTGGGGTAGCTTTTGAAGACAGTGATCAAATATTAGCTGCATCCTCTAACGTCTACAGTATCTTGCACTGAACATAGGAATGAAAAAATTCACCTCATGCTCAACAGATGGATTCTTAGGATGTTTGACACGTAATCCACCACTGATCCTGTTATGTTTGGTTATGCTGCCAGAGGTAAACAACAGAATTAGCAAAGAAAAATGCATAAATTAATAAAGGTGTGACAAGAAAAACCCTCAAAGCAGGCAGGGTAATTCAATTGTTCTACAGTGAGAATCAAGATTTTATTTCATAATAATCGTTCCTCTAGAGCCCTCCAGCTTAACCGAACTTTAAATTAAAGATCGTCTGCTCTTAAATGTCTTCCAACACACACACACACACACACACACACACACACACACAGACACCCATCCCCCCAAAAAGAAATGAAAACTACATCTGCTTTCAGATGTGAAGAAAGCCACACAATTAGACAGATAAAGACTAAATAAACACAGATAACTGTGATAGGATCAGTGCGTGGAAGTTTGGCTCAGTGAGACCACCAGGCAGGATAGGATCTGTGAGGCTGCACACAGTTGGATACTGAAACACATAGCAGTGGGTTTGATGTAAGACCAAAATATGATTTATGGGTAATTTATGACCGTGTCTGTAACAAAAATATATGTGCATGATGGCATTTGGAAAATATGCTCTATGTTTTGAGGATGCATTTCCCCGCTGTCGAATGAATGTTTCAGTGAAGCTCAGTATTCAGAGTAAACACAGTACATGTAAGGGAAAATATTATATTATACACAACATTGGTATCATGGTAATACATTATTTGAAGTATCATCACACAGATTACTTTGACTTGAAACTAAAATTTGCCTCCCTGGCAATACCTCTGTCAGGAAAACTCTGAACTGGAGAAATGTTCTAATCTGTCGTAACTGTGCAAAATCTCCATTATTCAGTTGTGCTCATATCATTAACAGCAGTTACATTGCAGTTTACAATATGTCTATATATCATGTGAAAATGTGTGTAACACTGACCTCTGCAGGATGACAGGAGAATAGTAACTGAAAAATGCACTAATTTGAAATGTCAGACTTTCTCTTATGTGAATGGTTTTATATATTTATTTGTACTGTCAAGAAAGGAAAAGGAACCACATGATATGTGGATTAATTTTTTTTTATGATTAATGGAGTTAAACAGTATAGTACTAAAACACCACAGGCATCAAATACTTTAAACTGCCAATAAAATGCTGGTATTCATAAGAAAGATGTGGCATGTGGCAGTGATCTCATGTTTCGATGGATTTAATGGATTTTATATTTCCTATAAGAAATTAACGATCACCAACACTCTGTCATCCGTCCTGTTGCTGTCAGTTGGAAACTCTCTAAAGTATATTTAGAGACAGCCCTGAGCTCACTCATGTTTTTTTTTTTTTACTGCTATCACAGCCTGTTTTGTTGAGAGAACAGGAAATCTACATAATGTCACTTGTTAAACCCTCTCATGATAATATTACTAAACTTATGGCAGATAACACTCAGTGAGATGATAATGCATCTTGTGTTTGTATTTGTGGGTACTATTGGAGAATACCAGATATTATGTTAGATAATATAAAAAGTCTCTTTCTTCCTGACAATTTAAAAGCAATTTGTCGACCATATCAGGAGAAACACCCTCCTCGGGATGTGTAATGTATTTTAGCACATCAGATTCAAGGACCTCAACCGCTTTTGTGTGTGGGCACATTCTAGCCATGATGGCATTTGAGGAATGCTGACTCACACTTCCTGTTTCCGGTCCATTCAGGAAATGGCAGAGTTTAACCCCTGGCTGCCGCGGCCACTCCACTCCGCTCTCTTATCTTCAAGATACTGTCTGAGCCCCTGAGGGATGCTTCAGTCAGAGGATCAAAACCCACTGTAATTTAGTAAAGTCAGTTGCTTTTAAAGGCTTCCTGTGAGATGCTGTAGCCGCTCACACTCTGCACTGAGGTAAACATGTACACCATAAAGATCACATTTTATCTCTGACTATCATTCATCGCAGCGCTGCATTATCCTCCATTCACCCACTTCACGTTTGAACATAATTCAAACTGAAATTAGACTAAGTCTTTCATTTGGTCTCCATGCTGCAAAAGTGATTACGCGATTATTTTGTTTGTATGTCACATCCTGTGCGTGCAAACCCTCTTTAGTGTTGTCTTCTTTATAATGTCACACTGTTGATATTTATCTTGAGCGCAAACCTGTCGAAAAAAAAGCCTTAGAGTAGAAAAGCTTTTAAAAACCTGATGTTTGTTAGCGTAAAGCATACTATTTTTAAAGTAAAGTGAAGAATGTTTTATGACGCTGTAATTAAAATAAGTGGAATGAAATACAAGAATAACAGTTCTAAATAATGTAAATATTTTATTTACAAAAAAAAGGCCCCTTTCTTTATACATCCACTGAATGACTGGAGGAATAAAAAGTGCAAAGTATTGTGCATGTAATCTCAGGCTGCTCGTTTCTGTACCATGCAAATATTTGATCTGGAACTTTACCTGTTTTGACTTTCCCGGGTCCATGTCATGCATGTACTGTATTTGTATTTCCGCATTTCTATTTATCCGTCGTTGATCACTCATATTTATGCCTCCTCTTGATTCATGGCTGTCAACAAGAATGGGGGTTTTATGATGCAGTCAGTCTTTGCATTGAAGTTCTGAACGTTTTCTGACTCTGACATCTTTTCAGATGCTCTTACAGAGGTTCCAAGGGAGAGAAGAAGCCATAAATAATTTTTACATTCACTTAGAAGGTAGATGTAAAAAAAATGTCCATTTGAAAAGATAAAAAAATAAATTGCATCAGTCATAAATATGTTTGGTTGATCCTCTATATCCATTCAAGTCTCACTTCTCTCTATCAGACTTTTTAAGTTGGCCTCCGTGTTATCAGCAGGAAACATTTTCTTTTTTTCTTTCTTTTTTTTAATCACGGGTGCATCTCATATTGTCCCTCTGTGGCGATAAAGAAGTCGTTGAGAGTGTTCTGGAGAAATTCAAAAGTGGGTCGTTCCTCTGGCTTCTGCCTCCAGCACATCTTCATAATGTCGTAGAGTTCCTCAGGACAGCCCTCTGGAGCGGGCATCCTGTACGACCTGTCCAGGCTTCTGATCACCTCTGGGTTGGTCATCCCTGACAGAAGACAGAAAATGCAGTTAGTGTGAGATTATACTTAACTTTTAATAACGGTATTTTACTATTTACTTGGCTACAAAATTGCATTTAGATTAGTTTCTGTACAGTATGTCAACATGTAATTTGTGCTTATTTCTCATGTCCTGTACCTGGGTAGGGTATTCTTCCATAGGTAACTATTTCTGTCAGGAGGATCCCAAAAGACCAGACGTCTGACTTGATGCTGAATGTGCCAAAATTGATGGCCTCTGGAGCCGTCCATTTGATGGGAAATTTAGCACCTATTTGTCAGAAAAGGGGGGTGAGAAAAAGCGAAAGGAAATTGTGTTACTGGCAGGTGACTATAGAATAGAATATGTGGGCGGGTGTATGAATGTGTTTGTTCCTCCTAACATGGGGCGATATCGTGACATAAACCCTCAAATTGTAGAGATCATCTGTTTACCGGTAATACCTCTGGTCGTATTTATCCTTTTTTGGCAACACTGGCAAATATTAGATTCACAGGGTTTTTGCAGCAACATGAATTAGATACCTTTTTTTCTTAATTGACGGGATTAACCAAAAACGTGTATTCGAAAAGTCAAAATATGGTTTCTCAACTGAATTTCTCCATACACTATACCACATTATATATTGCTAGTGTGTCACAATATAAAATAACAAATTCAGTATAATTATACATGATTTTATCCCCACATATAGCCCACTGCTATTCTTCTACACTGTGGCATACAGTGGAATTAGCATTAGAAGAACAGCATGTTGTCAGAATGGTTAAAATAACGTGTGTCTAACTTGAGCATTTACATGATGCATTCAGGGCCACAGCTACTACAGAGGATTCTGAGCTCATGTCCTCCGTATTTTTTGTGTTTAAGCAACCTGGGGTGAGGTTACACTCCGTAATTAAAAATGTGCATGACATGGGTATTTCATAAGCTGGTTTCAGTATTTTAGACAGGTATTTATTCCAGGCAGTCTGACGAAGTTCTAAAAACAGCATTGTAATGTCACACCACAACGCCCCGCGCTAGCTCCTCCATTTGCTTTCTGTTTTTAAAAAAAGGCACTTGCAGCAAAGCTGTCTTTAACATGCTTTGTAGCTGTTCATTCACAAGATTTGCACTTCCAGCATTGAGCCCTTGTTGAATTGTGAGCCACTTTGGACAAAATTGATGTTATGTAATTAATGTTATGTTTTGTAAATACATTACACCTTTATGTTGCTGGAGAAGGTAAACTTAATAGAAAATACAACTGAACTCTTAACTCAATAATGCAACAAGGAAAAAAATGGCCTCTGATATCTCTAATGTCAGAAGTTTGAAACACTGTGCATGCCGCACCTTCTTGAGCTGTGTATTCTGACTCGATGATCCTGGCCAGCCCAAAGTCTGCTATCTTGCAGTGCAGCGTCTCATTGACTAGTATGTTGGCCGCTCGCAAGTCTCTGTGGATGTAGTTCTTCCTCTCGATGTATGCCATGCCCTCAGCTATCTGACATACAGAAAGATCAGGAAAGAAATGTTGGAAACAGTCTTCCAAAGGGAATTATCAGATCAATGCAAAATCAGAAAATATTTTTTTTTAAATGTATTCATTTCTGGAAAGAAATTAGAGAATTACACTTGTAATAATATATGTATTTTGGAGCACACTGAATCTACTTTGTACACATGTCGAGTCTGTTTCTTCTGGTCAGTGGGTACAGTAGTTGCAATATTGCAGCTACAGTATGTGTGCACACTGTATGCATGTGTGAAGATTCATGTTTATGTGTGTAGTAATGGCTGCAAAGTGGGTTTAACAGGATGTACCAACTCTCAGGAAGTCAAAATGCTTTTTTTGGAGGGGCAAGAGTTCTAGGGGAGCTCACTGTGGATGGAAAAATAGCATGATTTCCTGTCCGGATGTTAATAATTGACGTAGGGCGAGGCTTTGAGCCAGACGCGCAAAACCCCCACTACAGAAACCACACAGCTACTGCTGACAGTTTCCACGTGTATTAACATCCTGACTGGTGTCAAAGTGTACACTATAAGAGGCATTCAAAGCGTTACTGTAGAACTAGAACTAGTGTGTATAAATAGATTTTGAGGTCAGCAATAAGGCCAGTGTTTTTGTTTCTGTTTTTGTCTCTGACAAAAATCAGTGAGTTACATACTAATGTCATGTAGTCACAAACAACCGCAATAGCAGTGAAAAAAACTAAACAAAAAAAAAAGCTCAGAAATACGAGAATTACAGATGCACAGATGTGGAAAAATAGATTCTTAGTTAAATCTCTGAGTAAAAGCTATTATGTTATCACAGAGAGGTGTGGGTGAGCAATGTGATGAAAATGTCACACACAAGATACCAAAATGTATGATTAGAATTCAAAGTGTCCCACCTGTGCTGACATATCTATCATCTTGTTGACCTTTAGCCTTTTTCCCTCATCTGTTTTTAGAAAGTCCAGAAGACATCCTGCAAACGAGAAAATGAAGTACCTTTTCAGAAAAAGAAATGAAAAATAACATTTTGAATTGGAAAATATTGTAGTTTTGTATTCCAATTAAATTCTTCCAATCCTGTGGAAAGACATATCTTAAACTGAAAGAAACCAAATTCATGTGATGCTCTTGCAGCTGTGCCGTTGCATGTTATTAAGTAGTAAGGCTACAATCATTGCTTTTAAAGCTCCAGCAGCCAGAAATAACAATACAAACGCCTGTTCTGTGTAATAGTGACTCCCTCTACAATAACACCCCATACTATGGACTCAAAAATAACAATAGAATTTAATCACCTGTCTGATACAATTGCTGAAAGCGAATATTATAAGCTTCACAAATGTAATTTTTAGTTCCTTGGATTTAATAGCATCAAAATCTCAAACATTCTCTGGTACTTCTTTGCTTTGCTTTTCTTTGCCTTATGTTGTAGTGCGAGTGGTGATTGATAAATTTGTGCCTTGGAGTAGAAGGAGATGAGTTAAACAGCTCTCGTCACATGCATGTGCAGCTCAGCTCAGAGTGATTATGTGGAAATCATTCTAAGAAATAAAAATAATGGAAATAATGATAATAATTACATTACTGATAATAATAATTATTATTATTTATAGATAACTTTTGTGGTGTATCTGTTTTTGGTAATTGAAAATTGTAAGTCAGCACTTAAAATAAACATCTGCCGAAAGTGGATTTGAATTAGTCCAACACCCACTCTATTCACCTGATTCCACAACCTTAGACTTCATCCCCAGTATGAGGATAGAGTTTGGTGGTTGCCATTTTGACGTCATCATGACTGTGACTTCTATTGTTTGTCCACATTTTCATACGGGGCACCTACCCATCTCTTTTTCCGTGTCTTACCATTGACCATGAACTCGGTGACAATGAGAATGGGCTCCTTGGTGACCACAGCATGGAGGCGCACCAGTCGTTCGTGCTGCAGCTGCTTCATCAGGTTGGCCTCCTGGAGGAAGGCCTCAGGCTCCATCGTTCCCTCTTTTAAGGTCTTAATAGCAACCTTCTGGGTGTTCTTGTAGTAACCTGCGGCAAGAATCAAAACAGCATGCTTATAGTAACACACTCAACTTTACTGTCTTGGTTTATAAAGTGTTTCCAATGACAGGCGTAGTTAGCAGCCTTCTCTTACCCATCCACACTTCTCCAAACTGCCCAGCTCCCAGCTTCTTCACCATTTTCAGCGTCTCTCTGGGAATCTCCCATTCATCGTGCGCCCATGGCTGCTGGGGTGCCTTTGTCTTACAGGGAGCATACAGGCGCTGACACAAACCATCTGCTGTACCTGCACCCAAATAAGATACATGCAAATGTGATATACAGTGTTTTTTTTTCTTCTCTCTTTACTGTTATGCTAAATTTAGTTAACTGAAACAGTTACAGTCTGATGAGCTATTGTTTCCTTAAATCATTTTGAAAGCTTTTTATGCCAGCATATGTGTAATTGTAACTGCTGTGCGTTGGTAGTCATTCTAGACATTTGGGCCTCTTTATCTTGTGGTTTAGTCACAGGAGTGGAAAGACTATCACTTCTCTCAAACAGGAAATGCACAACACATCACAAGGGTCTGACTTCCTCCTTTAATTTAAAGTCAGTGCAGACAGCTTATAATTCTAACACAAAGTCCAAATCAACACATTCAGGTTCTGTCAGAATTTCTGACAAGAGCCTGTACATATACCTGCTTCTTTTTTTAAATGATGTACAGGTCTAAAAAAGTTAAATCAAACTTTTATGGGTGGATGAAATGTATTTCTGTTCAGTACTTACGGGTGTAGTATTTGACCAGTTCCTGTAGGGATGGGAACGTGTTGGAAGGAGAGATGTAGTAGCCACCTTTGTCCAAACAGCGGATCTTGTAGTGTTTTACCACATCTCCATGTTCTGATACATGATCTCTGACTGACAGCGAGAAGGAGCCTAGAGGGAAAACAAATAGATTCTACAGTTACAAGTTGGGTTTATTGCTTGAGCAGTTTCAAAATTGGGCACATTTTTTGATTATCCCGTCCTGAGATGCCTTGTCAGTGAAATTCTAATTTGTAGCACAATCACAAAAAGAGACTGAGAAGAGTCACCTTTACAGGTCTCGCTTTCTCGGACTAGGAAGGCACCCGGTTTGTTTCCAGGGGCCAAAAGCAGTCGTTCGGTCTCTCTCCGACTCAAGTCTTTGAAAAACCACCTACAGAGGCGACAACCACAAAATTTACTTTAAGATATACCAATGTGTTTAACAGTCCATAAATTTTGCTGCACCGCTGAATTTTATCTGCCATGGCGCTTGATAATAGATTGTGTTGTGCTTGAATTTGCTGCTTACTTTTCCACCTCCAGCGTATCTGCTCTGGCTACATAATTAGATGGTATGAAGCCTTCCTGTCCAGTCACCAACGATTTAGCCAGCCACCATTCTCCGTTTCTACAAATAGGACAAACATGGCAGATCATTTTCATTATTACTATACTGCTACTACTATACTACCAGAACTATAGTATCTGTTTCACTGCTGCTGGGTACATGCTGTATAGTTAAGACTATGATGAGACTTACTCTTGCAAAACCTTAAGTTTGTCTCCCTTCTTGAAAGGAAGATCACTGTCGTTGTTGGCTTTGAAGTCATGTTGTGCCACATACAGAGTTTCATCTAAAGTCAAGTACAGCAGACAAAGACATGAATTCAGAAAGTAATTTCACTTTACAGTTATCCATTTATGTTTTTATAGTGTGATTTTATTGTTGTTGCTGTTGTTGTTTTGGGCCTGCATTTCTGTGCGTGATACTGTATTCCTTGTTAAAACCCAGCTGTATTCAAAGTAATGTGTTACCATTCTTCTTTAAGCTGTGGGAGTTCTGTCGTTTTTACACTGTGACATAAAAATGACTTTCTTCTCTTCTCTCATGAATAATCTCATCTTTTCCCCAGAAGAAAACAGAGGAAATCCAACCAAGATTTCAATCACTACATGTAGCCTCCTTTTAGAGTTTTTAACGACTCTGCACAGCAACAGTCCAACACATAAACACAGGCCTGTTATTTTTCAGTAGAGATTTTGCCATGCAAGTCGTGTTCAGTTATTACCATTATCCGTATTGCTGTTTCTGCTTCGTTCCTAAAGAACAGAGAAAAATAATTGTTTTAATATTCAAAGTGAGCAGTAAGTTGATGAAAAACTGCCAAATAATGTAAAGTTGTTCATCTTGGCTAGTTTCAAATCACAGTAAATTACTTAACGAAAGTGGGTAAAGCTTTTACTTTTAAGCAGTCAACTTACTATGTGATTCAATGAGTGGGAGGCCTGAGAGTTGTGTTTTCCTTTATAGAACTCGCCCTGGTGTACTTCTTTCTGGCCACTGCAAGTGCAGCCCATCCTGAATATAGAATGCAAATGGTTCTCTTCAGTTATACCACATACTAACAAGATTTACTTAATATAAAGTTACAGCACATACTGCATAATGTCATTCATTTACATGCTATCACCCATATCGAGTTCTTGCTAAGAGCCTCAGATTGGTACAGAGTGTTCATTTTTGTGCTCTTACCTGATAAAGGAGATGAGCTTTACTGAAGCTTTTTTCAGGCTCCACTCCTCCCACTGCAGGGCCTGGGCTGTGAGTTCATGCCGGGTGCTGGAAATGTATTAAATGTACTCAAAATTTGCTAAATCCACAGTGTAGAATTACTTTTGTTTTCAGTGGTCTTGGTTACAAGTGCACGCACTGTATAAAAGATTGGCTCTCATATGTGGAAGTGGAAAATATGTTTACAGCTTTATATGCTCTCATTTGCATGTACAGTTTAAGATACAGCCACAATGTCATGTCAAGAGTTAAAAATAGAGGAAGAAAAAAGTCCTAAATATAACTGACAAGAGGAAGATGCAGAATAATTACTGTGAATTTTTCTTTGTATTTGCGTCAGTGTTTTTAATTTATGTTGCACTTGCCACTGCTGTTTCTGAGTCTATTTGAAAACGCAGTCCTATAAGATGTCTAGGTTAAAATTTTTAAATAGGTGATGAATTTTAAAAAGTGTTATGGTGATCATCAAGTGAATGGAACAGTCCTAAGAATAGTTGTAAGTGGCAATTTCAACATTACCAATATGTGAATATTTGGCTGCTAGAAGGGTTTCATATTTACTGCCAAAGTTAAAGTTTATGCTTGCACATGTAAACTGGTGAGTCTAAATGTCAACATATATGCTACAGTCTCATTTCCAGCACAACCAAAACTTTACTTTTCAAACATCATACTTCATACTTAAGTCACACACATTATTTGTCTCACTGTTCATTGAATGACTTTTTTCAGAATTTACTGTATGTGTCAGCGCTGTAACAGGAAAAATGAAAAATAATTGTCATGGTTTAGTTATGTCTTAAACCCACATGAAATTCAAGGTGACCTTTAAAAAGCAACTGTCATGATGACAATGTTAGCTCTTTTATTGCCTAAAATATCCAGTAATTTGTACCTAGATCTGTAGAGTACTGTTGAGCACTGACAAACTTTCTATAATCACTTATATCATTAATTTTATGTCATTTATATTTAAGAGTAATTTTATATGCTGAAGTGAACATGCCATATCTGTTTTCATGTTGCAAAACTGATCATTTCAAGGAAATTAACTTTACTCATATTTACTTCAAAACCTCGCCTTTTCGTTGAACTTCTTTCACATATACTCTAAATTTATTTTCACATATGAAATTGTGATAGTTTGTAACTGCCTGTGTGGTAAACACTATGTTCACTATGTTTTTGTCTCCAAATAATGGCTGTAAGTGTTCTGTTATGATTATTACCTTAATGTCTGTTATTATATGTTATTAGATCATTAGCCATCTGACTTAACAGCGTGCCAGTGAAACAAAATTAGGTTTCAGCTGTATTTCAATTTTCTTTTCCACTTAAACATTATAACAGTTTTTGACATGATTAAATCACTCCTAATTTTACACTATTTGGTATGATTGTTCATTTTACCACCACAATATTACAGTATCTGCTTGTCTAAGTATTCTTTATTGTGAAATAATTATATAGGAAATAAATACCTTGACCTTGTCCCCCAGGCTTATATCTTCAAAAGTAGTCCAGATGCAAAATGTCTACAAGGTCCTTTTTGAAAACCAAGTGCCTGTCAGTATGTCACTCGCTCATTTTGGTTTTGACAGTGTCTCTCTTTTGTTCTCTCTTGCTCTCAGTTTTTTTTTCCCTCTCTCTCTGTCTCTCTCTGTCTGTCTCTCTCTCTCTCTCTCAAAGTAAAGACCAGGGCCTCCCCTGGGGGACTACACTGACTTTACCGTAAAAAGATGGTGGTGTATTTATTTTGTTTGGTAATTCCCTCCCTTGCCTGTGTAGCAGATCATCTAAGAAAATACAACAAAGATCACCTGCTGGTTAAACTACAATTAGTCAACTTCCACCAAACCCTCAGTTAGTAAATTTATTAAATAAATGAATACAATTCATCCGCAGTCTTTAGATTCACAAACATATCACACCAAAGGTCAGATTTATCGATCAAATTACAAAGAGAGATTTTGTTGGTTGACAGTGCATAATTTATGTTATTATGTAACTGTGATCTGAAGATTGCAAGCCAAATGAGAACTGCAGTGGAAAAGGGGGTTGTGCTGTACTATATGTGTTTGCATGCCTGATTAGTGGTGAGTATAGGTGTGGTTGAGTGTTGGGTATTGAAAAAAAGGAGTATGGTTCCCATGACACGTTTCACAGTTCCTCTATATAGTTTATCTCTACAGTCCATCTTTGCAAGTTAGTAAACCGTGACACATGTTTACAGCACGATAGCTCAGAAAAGCAGTACACACTCTCACCACAAGATGGACTGGTGAACTGCTCATGAGACCCTCTAATTGAAAAATTGTATTTGAGTATGCACTCATAGGAGGAATGGATGCATTATTCTCATATACCCGTTCAAGGTCAAAGGTTGTAAGGATTATTTGCGGTGTTAATTCTTTTTGTGCCAGATCTGCAAATGATGTTCACCCTTAATTTTTTCATCAGTTTTTCCGCTTAGATATATCTTAAGGTTTATCTTTTATAGATGATACTATTCCCCTTACTTCTTTATCCTACCTTAGGGTAGGGTTAGGGGTTAGGGTTAGGGTCT
This sequence comes from Lates japonicus, assembly GCA_033238685.1. Classification (NCBI taxonomy): domain Eukaryota; kingdom Metazoa; phylum Chordata; class Actinopteri; family Centropomidae; genus Lates; species Lates japonicus. The sequence continues at coordinate 6,551,127 of BRZM01000038.1, read as the reverse complement.
CTCCTTGCAACCCTCCTTTTACCTATTTTGTCTGCTGCTGAGTTTTATTTGGATATTGAGTAATACTGTGTTGGGCTAGTTCACCAGAATTAATAGAGATACTGACATTTTTTGGTATTTAAGAGGAATCAATCTGCTGTCATGTAGAGGAAGCCATTATAAGGTGAAGACGTTAATACACCGCTACTGAATACATTTTTATTACTTCTTATTATTTGATTTGGGAAGCATAAAGTTTTTTCTTTTTCAATGGTAAAGATACAAATGATTGTGGTGTGAATTAATGTGCAACAAATCCCTTTTTGTGTTTGTATTTTTTATTGGTAAGACTTTGTATCATAGTATCCTTTAGGTATCAAATGCCCACCCCTTCTTTAGTACTCTTTGAGGATGACTCTTAAAGGCACAACTGCCTACTTTGATATGTATATTTATTTTTAATCTAATCTTAATTAACAATAAAAATAAATAGATAAATAAAAAAATAAACGCCCCTATGGATTAGAATTTCAAAGTCTATGTTCTGATTCTGTATTTACCTCCAGAACCATTAAGCGGTATGGTTGAGGTTTAATGTACTGTAGGTTGTCTGGTTGCTGATGTTCCCCAGACTTGACACTAGATGGCGTAGAAAGTCATGTTTTACTCTCTGACTCTCCTAAAGTGAGTCCATTTGAGACACTTTTCTTTTCACTTTTCTTCTAAAATCATGCCATTTCTATTAATAGATAACCCTTACATCAACCTCCTATATAGAAATGATTCAATAGAGTGTTGCACTCTATTGAATGGTGTTGTGGATTTTTATTGTGCCTGTATGTCTGTATCTGGTGCAAAGGACAGTACACGGATGTGAATACAGATGCAGCCTGTCACACTGGGGGGGGGGGGGGGGGGGGGGGGGGGGGGGGGGGGGTTGCAAGCTGATGTGTGGTCAATCTATCAAAGTATAACAATGCTTTGGTTTTCACACCACACAGCCCAGCTAACCAGGTCCTTCCTATTCTCACCACCATGGAATTCACCCGTTCTCTCCAGACTACAAACACAAAGCAACGTGTCCTGGAGTTATCTAGCAGCATTGTTTCTGGTTTGCATGCTAAATTACTATTGAACGTTACTGAATGTTATTAAGAATGAATCAAAGAACTTTGTAAGGAAGATATCATTCAGACTATGGTGTAACCTATAAGTGTGGGGAACAATAAATCTTACACCACCGGAAGTGTTTGTTTCCTATGGGGGGCTTTATACAACACGCAACGTGGGGATATTACTCTCTGGGCAACACTTCACAGGTTTTTGTTTGGACCACCTGTGCTGTGTGTGGGGACTGTGCTGTGCTGTAGTTCTCTGAAGGAACAACCTCACTTCACTGTACACACACACACGCAGGCTGCAGGTGCATGGTGAGTGTTATTGAGCGCGTCCTGGTTACTAACTGCTGTTTCTCTTTATACTCCCTTCTTCTGGTTTTCCATCAGCCCTTGTTTTCTTCCCAGGGCTCGGCGGATGCTTGTGTACGGCTCTGTTGGGGTCCGCAGACATTGCATCCTGCCTGCAGAAGGGTCATAAGTGGCCCGACAGGATAACCTGAACAACGGTGGGAAAGAAAGGGAGCGTGGGTCTCCTTTAGTAAACGCGGTCCTGGCCACCTCTGTGCCAAAAGCATACATGCTGCCAATAGCTGCTTTCAACTCCCATTATTAATGTGAGTGTGCACTGCATGTGACTGAAAATGCCTGTACATGTGCTTATGTCAGTGGTTTAGATTTGTGTGTGGGGGTGTGTGGCAAAGCGGAACATTTATTGTATTAAACATGAAGATCAGAAATTGAATATTTACTATAAGCTGTACTGTAAGAGCTCAGTCAGTATTGTTTCAGTGTTTATCAAAGCTTTGATTTACTCTCTCTCTCTCTCTCACACACACACACACAAGCACACTTTCCTCAATTTTGGTCCCCTCTACACCAAGAGGCCTCTTTGACTTCCTGTCTGTTAACAAGACCTTTTCTATCCTCTGTCACATATTACAGTGAAGTGGTCTCACTCCTACATTTTGCCTTAAAAGACAAAGTGATTGTCAATAAGCAAGGAACAATTAGACCCTCATTGTTCCAACAGGCACTTCTGCTGTTCCTCTGGGATTCATGAGTTTTTCGGAGAGCTTCACTTTTCATAGTTCTAGTTTCCTCCATTGGACTGTCAGCTGTAACCACACTGCTTCAACATGGAATTTACTGTAATGGCAGTGTCTTGTGTATATTTATTTAAATATTTTTCATGTTGTGTTTATTAACTGCCCTTTCAATGATATTCAAGTACAAAAACCTCCAACTTACCGGTTAAGCCAGTACCTGTCACTCCTTTAAAACACACATCTGCATGGGTTTAAATGAGGGGTGTTGAATATCATATTCGACAAATACTGAAATGCTCATTAACGGTGTCGCTACAAATATAATATGTTAAATAAATATACACAAGACACTAAATACAACTCAGGTCCGCAGGTTAACTGGAATCCAGCTCGGTACGCTGGCTCAGCAGGCAGTATCGGAGGAGGTGGGACATGGTGAGGCTCACAGGCTCGTGGCCCGGAGGAACGGCAGAGGTGAGCTGCATCGAGGGGATGGTGTTCGCTGATTGACCGCTGTCTTTGGGCGGGAGCGGACCATCTCACCGTGATGGGCAGAGGATCTGGTGAAATCGGAGGGGCCTGCGTGTGGAGGGGGGATCAAGTGGGGAGGTGGCTGATTTATTGAGCCGGAGGAGGAGGTAAATCGGCACGATGAGCACTGAGAACAGGCTGACTCTTTACGGCTTATAGTGGTATTCAATTTCTGATGTCGGCATTTGTCTGACGTGAGCCGCTGCCACCGTCAAATACCGCGACACTGGCTTACGTATGAACATTTTCGGTGCGGTCTGCACTCACATTAATAATGGGGTTGAAGCGGCTATTGACGGCATGTCGCACTGAAGCGGGACACGGTTACTGAAGAGGGACCACGCTCACTCACCGGGCCTGGTGGACCGCGCGACCGCTGCGGGCGGGATGCTGTGCGGGGACTGAGCCGTGCCTGTCCGCCGAGCCTGGGAAAACAGACTGATGAAAACCGGAAGAAGGGTGTAAAGAGGCGGCGGTTAATGACCGGGCGCGCTGGCACCATGCGCCTGCAACCTGGTGATGACCGGTGTGCGGTGGTGGTTGTTCGCTGGGGAACTGGCTGGCACGATCACACACCCGCGCAGATGGTCGAGCAAACCTGTGGTGCGAAAATGACTATTCACGTTGCGTGAAGCGCAAAACAGGCGCTTTCGATGATGTGTGTTCCCCACATATGAGACCGCCATGGTCTGGTGATGCTCACTGCAAGGCGTGTGATGACGTTCGGTAAAGCGGCAGCATGCAGGCTCCAGGCGTGTGCTGCTGGGTAACTCCGGGCGGTCTGTGATGTCGGTGGTGACAGGAGGACCTGATTGTGGAGCGTGAATGACAAGCGTGCTGATAATTGACCACAGCACCTAACCCCCAGTGTGACAGGCTGCATCTGTATTCACATCCGTGTACTGTCCTGCACCCAGATACAACAGGCTGGTAAAAAGTCCACACCAACACCATTCGTAGAGTGCAACACTCTGTTGAATCATTTTCTATATGGAAGTTGATGTAAGGATTCTATTAATAGAAATGGCATGATTTTAGAAGAAAAGTGAAAAATTAATCTCCAAATGGACTCACTTTGGGAGAGTCAGAGGAAGTAAAACATGACTTTTCTACGCCATCTAGTGTCAAGTCTAGGGAACGTAGCAACCAGACAACCTACAGTACATTAAACCTCAACCATACCCTTAATAGTTCTGGGGTAAATACAAATCAGAACATAGACTTTGAAATTCTAATCCATAGGGCGTTTATTTTTATTTATCTATTTACATTGTTAATTAAGATTGAATTAAAATAAATATACATATCAAAGTAGGCAGTTGTGCCTTTAAGGTCATCCTCAAGAAGTACTAAAGAAGGGTGGGCATTTTGATACCTAAAGGATACTATGATACAAAGTCTTACCAATAAAATACAAACACAAAAGGGTTTGTTTGCGTTGATTTCACTGCCACGATCGTTTGTGTCTTGCCGTTGAAGAGAAGAACTTTGTGGCTGGGTCAAGGTAATGAGTAATGAAATGTGTTCATTGGCGGTGTGGTAACGTCGCCTGCAATACGCGGCGGTTGATTCGTGCCAAGGCGTGGTCGGTGTCAGTGAGGTGCAGTGTGTGTGCTCAGTGTCCGGCGGACAGGTGGGCCAGGGACTAACCCGCTGGCCTGCCTGGAGGCCAGGACAAAGAAATGCCTCTACATCACAAGAGGCCCCTCTTTGACTTCCTGTCTGTGTGGGAACCTTTTCTATCCTCTGTCACACATGCAGTGAGAGACGGTCTCGCTCCTGCATTTGCCTTAAAAAGACAAAGTGATTGTCAATAAACAAGGAACAATTGAACCCCCTCGATGTATTCAACAGGCACTTCTGCTGTTCCTCTGGGATGTTCATGAGTTTCAGGAGAGCTTCACTTTTCATAGTTCTAGTTTCCTCCATTAGACTGTCAGCACAGCAACCACACTGTAGCTTAACTTGTGGAATTTACTGTAATGGCAGTGTCTTGTGTATATTTATTTAAATATTTTTCATATTTGTGTTTATTAACTGCCCTTTCAATGATATTCCAAAGTACAAAAACCTCCAACTTACCCGGTTAAATGATACCTGTCACACTCCTTATTTAAAACACACATCTGCACTTGGGTTTTGTAGTAATGTAGTTGGGAGCAAACCTATGCAGCTGTTCCAGAGGCAAGTTGCTGTGAGGTAAACACGAGGCTGCGGGAAAGCCCCTTATTATTGTGCTCCGGATGACGTTCCTCACTCTTCCAGTGTTTACCGTGGAAATCACTCTGTGCCAACGAGCAGGTGCTTCCTCATAAAACGCTTTGCTTTTCCAGAAGATTTGAGGATTAGATTCAGCTCACCATCAAACATTAGTTAAGCTTTATTATGAAAGAAGTTATTAAAAATATATTAATTGCAGTTACAGTATCATTACATTAAATATAGAAACTGATGTTTTTTGCCTAATATAATTTTTATAACAGGTTTTGATGGCAGATATAGTCTAATTGAGTACTGTTATCACATTTCCTCCTTGAAGAACAATGTCACATTATGCTCACAGTAGACCTACTTTCACATGAATGTGACGAGCCAGCATCTTGAACCTGCTGACATTACTGTAGTTTACATGAGCCTGTTTATTTGACACTAGACTTTATTACTACTTTACTCATGAGAAAGAGAAATATCTGAGTGAAAACACTCTAGGAGGCACTTTAAAATATAGCACAAGCAGATTAAGACCATCACTACTGCCAAAAGAATGAAAATGTAATTTCCTTACACCCTGTATACACCCATGCTCCACCTACACAGGGGTTTCCAAGTCGCCTGATTAATTTGTACTGTAATTTCCATCATAGCTCTGCCCACCTACAACCTGAGTAGAGGTCTAATCAGCAAGTAATTAAAAACACCTGTGTGGATGTGCAGGTCTTAACTGTATTGGTTGCAAACAAGATGATTTTGAAGTTGTTTGAAGCTACATTTTGGTACATATTAGTTCCCCCTCATTCAGTGTTTGTGCTAAGCTCAACTACTTCTCTTAACTATTAGCAAAACAGCAAACAAGCACACCTCGCTCTACATATTACACTCATGACTTCATCCTCCAGAGTGGAGTAGTGCTGTTGCATGCAGGCAGCACAAGCAGTGTCTCAATACAAAAGCTCGAGGAGAAAGGCCTCCACCTCACTGTAGTGTTATGCAGTCAATCAGAATGACACCAATTATGTATGTCACATGACCACAAGAGACTGCAAATGGAGAGGGGCACATCCATCAGCTCTATCTAATGGGGCTCACTGTAGAAGGAGAATGAATGAAGTCTCAACAGACAACCTCACACACCCTTTCGCCAGACCTTTCCACACCAGTTGATTATGCTTGTATATGGGAAATCTATTATGCTTTCAATGATCTTGGACAATCAAGTGATCTGCATTCATTCTTGTGCCAGTGCTGTGAATGGGGTTATAGCCCTCCAAAAAGAACCCACCATAATACACAAATTTAGTTCCTATTTCAATATTTCTCCAGAAAGTATCTTTGGATGGGATGACTCTGTAGATCATAAGATAGTTCTCAATGTCACCTCCATAGCAGATATAGATAATTAGCATTTTATGGAATTTTACACACAGTTTCCTTTTGTATGGAAATATTTGTGATCATAGTGAATTGTATTATTGATTATGGTTAGCCATTTTGATTTTCATTCCACATAATATACTGTTTTTATTGTTGTTTTTAACAGATTAAGATCTACATGTATGGTAAGTAGTGTTCAATCTTATCTTTCACCATACTGAAACACTGATATTCACATAGTACTTAGTTGCTTTGCATGAATGCATGCTTTTAGTGATACCGTTTTGATTTTTAAAAATATATATGTATTACAAAAGAAAAACACAAATGAGTTTATAGTATATTTAATTTCAGAGACAATTAATACAGTACATTCAGCAAAGGTAATAATCTCTGTAACAGAGAATGATGTATTTTCTTACTGAAATACACTGTTGAATGGTCTAAAATACAGAATATGAGAGCCTGTCATGGTACATAAAACCCCGCCATGACTTTTTCTACTTTAAAGAGATGTTCATGCTCATCTGCTATTGAAATTGTTTAAAGGTATAAAGCAGTTACCTGATGGAATTGTGAAGACACTGATGTTAATCATCATCCAGCACTAAAATGCTGTCATGAACAGTACTGTATCTGCACAATAATATGTTAAACATTCAAAATGAATATCAACAGTATTTTCTGGCTTTCCAGAAAAGTACAGTATTAGCTAGAAAAATATAGAACGTTTGTATTATTTTACAAAATAATACAAAAGTTCTTACTTCAAATATTACTTTTGATTAGATAAAATACATTCATATCTGCTTAATTCTGCATAGAAATGTTGAGCAGCAAAAATTGTGTAAATATTGTGCAGTAATTTCAAGAACAACTACAGTATTTGTGCATGTATGACATTTTTCAGTCATTAATGTAACAGTCACAGATTCTATCAAGTGCCGCAATGCATATCATTAGTGAACATTTCCATGTTCCATCTTAGGGTCAGAGTAGGTAACAAATAATCTATGGCTCATAGATGAATATAAAATCCCCTTCAGTTCTGCATAAAACTACATATAATATATACATTCAAGTTTTTAAGATTCCCTTTTCATACCAGTGTATGATCAGTGGTTGTTGTGCATGTGTTTAATCTCAGCGTTAGAAATACTAGAACAAAGTGTTTCTGTAGTGCTTGTTTAGAAATAACAATAATCTAGATTAATCTTTTTGCTTTCTTGACTTCATAGTTCGTGTTAGATTTTCTCTGAAAGACCTTGCTTGTAGCATCAATATTATTAGCTGTCCTCTTGTTATTTACTACAGTAGAGTCAGTTTATGATGAAATTTTTTTCAAACTCTTCGGCTCGAGGCTTGTGACTTCCTCTTGGCTGTTCATTTCGGTCTCAGAATCTTCAACATCAGCATAAGCGCCATCCTCAGTTTCTGTGTTCACTTTGCTCAAAGTATCAAGTGGGATTAATGTTGTTTCCTCAGCTGCTCTGTTAGCTGCCTCTTGATTATCTGTCTTGGTTGGAGCAAAATCTTGTTCTCCATCATCAGTCTCCTCTCCTGGTTCCTCTGAATCTTCCTCTGCCTCATCCTCTCCATCGGCTGAATCTCCCTGGTTTCTACTCCAGTCTTCACTGGGTGTCTCCGTTTCCTCCTCCTCTTCTTCAGAGGCTTCGACATTGTCCTCATCATCAGCATGGCTTCCGTTTGGTATATTAATACATTCACACTGTGATACATTTGTCTCTGTCTGTCCATCATTATCTTCATCTTCCACTGGCTTCTTTTCTCTGTTTTCTTCATTGTTTTCTGATATTTCCTGCATATCTTCATCTGCCTTCAGCTCCACCACATCACCAGGGCCTTCTGTTTCGTTATTTGTCTCAGTCAAAGCATCTTCTTGATGCTCTTCAGTCATGTCAGTTTCTTTGCATATTTGTTCAGCTTTGCCAGGAATAGTCTCAGACTCAGTGTCAGCATTCTCTATAACCTCTTCATCTTCCCCTCCAGAAACTTGTGCAGATTCATCCTCTGTATTATCTGTGGGCTCCTCCCTTCCTGTTTGAGCTTCTCCACCTTCCTCTCCTGCAGATGTACCTTCTGCTTCGGATTCCTCTCCTCCATCACTGTCAGTGATCTCATACCCTGCCACCTCATTTTCTCCCGACTCTTCCTCTGTTGCGTCATGCTCTTCAGCCTCATCTCCTGTTGTTGCAACCTCTGTGCAATCTTCACCAGTCGCTACAGACTCCTTTCCACTTTCATTTTCAGCAGATTCTTCTCCTTCATTTTCAGCATCCTCAGATTCCTCTCCAGTTGCTTCACCTCCTGCTAGTCCCTCATCATGAGATTTATCTTCTTCTTCACCTTGTTCCTCTTCTTTAACATAATCTTCAGCTGTACTGCTTTCTACATTTTTCTCAGATGGTTCTGTCTCATGAAGCTCTTCAGCTGATGCCACCTCAACATGTTCTGCATCGCTTAATGTCTCATTTTCATCTGTTGCCAATTCATCCTCTTCTGCAGTCTCATCTTCACCTGTAGTTTCATCTACAGTCTCAGGCTTGGCTTCTGAATGTCCTTCTCCTGATTCATTATCACGTGTAACTTCTGAGGTGTCCTCTTCTCCTGCGGTCTCATTTGCATCTGTGGCTGATTCATTGTTCTCCTCTGACTCATTCTCAGCTTTGAAGCTTTCTTCCCTTGCAGATTCAGGATCTGTTTCTACATTATTATGCTTTTCCACAAGTTCTTCTTCATCTGTGGTTTCTTCCATCTCCCCCTCATTTGATTCATTATCCGCTTTAGTGACGTCCTCTTCACTCAAAAGTTCTTTTTCTGTGGCTACGTCAATTGTCTCTTCCTTGTCATCCTCATCTGTATTAACAGTCTCTTTTTCAATAGCAGCCTCATCTTCAGTTGTTTCTGCTTCAGACGGCTTTGAGAGTTTGTCAGCATTGGCTGTGTTGTCATTCTCCTCTGAAGTTTCATCATCATTTGTAGTGGCATCCACACCTTCTGCAGAATCATCTTCACTGCTAGCAGCAGTTTCCTCTGGGTCTTCAGTTGTCCGTGCTTCTACAGCCTCCTCTTTGTCAGATTCATGTTCAGTTGTGTCTGCCACATCCTCTGCTGCATTTTTCTCTTCCACTGTGATGGCTTCACCAGCTTCTTCCTTCATTTCATCTTCACTTGTGACAGCAATCTTTTTTTCTTCAGCAGTCTCATCTTTAGTTGTTGCTTTTTCAGCTGCTTCCTTGTCATCTGACTCAGACTCATCTGCACTGGTGGCCGGAATCTCTTCTTCCACCGCTGCATCTTTGTCAGATTCGTGTTCACTTGTAGCTGCGACATTATCTTCTTCTGCTGCACTGCTGTCTTCAGCTTCATCTTCACTTGTTTTTTCCATAGCACTTTCATCTTTAGCTGTTGTTGCATCTTCATTGTCTGCAGATTCATCTTCATCATTTGTGCCGGCGGTCTGTTCTCCATCATCAACCATCTCTGCTTCCACAGCCTCATCCTTGTCAGATTCATCTCCAGATGTGGCAGCCACATCAGGCTCTTTTTCAAGATTTTCATCTTCAACTTTGTTGGCTCCTGCCAGCTCCTCCTTTGATTCATCTTCACTTGCGGCGTCCATCTCTTTTTCTGTAGCAGTCTCATCTTCAGTTGTTGCTGCTTCTGTTGGTTTGTTTAATAATTCATCACCTGTAGCATCATTCTCCTCTGCAGTTTCATCTTCATTTGTGGTGGCATCTTCTGCAGAATCATTATCACTGGTGGCAGGAGTCTCTTCTCCATCGTCACCCATCCCTGCCATTGCAGATTCTTCTTTGTCAGATTCATTTTCAGATGTAGCTGTCACACAAGTATTTTCTGCTGGAATTTCATCTTTAGCAGTCTTTTCTGTTGAATCATCTTCACTTTCTTTTTCTCCAGCCATCTCATCTTCAGTTTCTGCTTCTTCAGTCAATTCTTTTATTAAATCACCAGCAGTGGCTGCATCGTTGTTCTCATCTGCAGACTCATCTGCACTGGTTGAAGCAAGCTTTTCTTCATCAGTGCCTGTTCCTTCTTCTACAGCATTGTCTTTGTGAGATTCATGTTCACTTGTGACTGCCATAGTGCTCTCTTCAGCTGTGGTGGCTTCAGCAGCCTCGTCTTTAAGTTCATCTTCACTTGGATCATCAGTCTCCTTTTCTACAACAAGCTCATCTTCTGTTGTTTCTTCTTTAGTTGATTCCTTTGATAGTTCATCACCCGTTGTATCATTCTCATCTGCAGTTTCATCTTCATTTGTAGTGGCATTTAAATTCTCTGGAGGGTCATCATCATCACTGGTGGCAGCAGTCTCTTTCATGTCTTCAACTACCCCTGCCACCACAGATTCATGCTCAGAGTCACTTACATTTGTGTCTGCCACACTTTCTGCTGCACCTTCAGCAATCTCTTCTTTTGATTCATCTTCACTTGTTACAGCAGTCTCTTTTTCTTCAGTGGTCTCATCTTCACTTTCCGCTTTTTCAGCTGTTTCCTTTGATGATTCATCAGCTGTGGCTGTGTCATTGTTCTCATCTACAGAATCATCTGCACTTGTGGAAGCAAGTTCTTCTTTATCATCAGTCATCACCTTGTCCACAGCCTCCTCTTGGTCAGAGTCATGTTTATTTGTGGATGTCATATCATCGGTTACATTCTCACCTTTAGCTGTGGTGGCTTCAGTAGCCTCTTCTTTCAGTTCATCTTCACTGGTGGCAGCTTCCTTTTCTTCATCATTGATGGTCCCTGCTTCCACAGCCTCATCTTTGTCAGATTCATGCTCAGTTAAAGCTGCCACAGCTGTCTCTTCTGCTGCGGATTCATCTTCAATCTCATCATTTAATTCATCTCTGCCTGTAACAGCAATCTCTCTTTCTGCAGCTATCTGATCTTCTGTTGTTGCCTCTTCAACTGGTTCTTTTGATGATTCATCAGCTGTGGCTGTGTCATAGTTCTCATTTGCAGATTCATCTGCACTGGGGGAAGGGACATCATCTTTATCATCGACTGCACCCTCTTCTGCAGCCTCGTCTTTGTCAGGTTCATGTTCACTAGTGGCTGCCATAGTGGTCTCTGCTGCTGCATCTTCAGCTGTATTGGCTTCCTCCTTAAGTTCATCTTCACTTATGACAGCAATCTCATCCTCAGTAGGTTCTTTTTCTGATTCATCAGCTGCAGCTGTGTCGTTCTTATCTGCAGAATCATCTTCCTCAGAAGCAGGTATCTCTTCTTCATTGCCAGCAGCTTCTTCTTTGTTAGATTCATCCCCAGTTATGTCTGCCAAATCAGCCTTTTCTGCTGCATTTTCATCTTCAGCAGTGGTGGCTTCAGCTGTCTCTTCCTTTGACTCATCCTCATTTGAGACAGTAGTTTCTCTTTCTACAGCAGTTGCATCTTCCATTTCTGCATCCTTTGCTGGTTCCTTTGACAATTCATCAGTTGTGGCTGTGTCATCGTTCTCTGCTTTCATCTGTTGCTGTTTATGCATTTTCCTCTGCACAATCATCTGCATTGTTGGCAGCAGTCTCGTCTTTACCTTCAACCAACCCTTCTTTGCTTCCTCTTTGTCAGGTTGGTGTTCAGTTGTGTCTGCTACAATAGATTCTTCAGCTGAAATTTCACCTGGCCCTTCCATAGACACGTCTTCACTTGTGATCACAATTTCTTTTGCTACAAGAGTCTCAAATTCATCTGGTTGTTTTGACAATTCATTACCTGTGGCAGTCTTATTCCCCTCTGTAGTTTCCACAGGCTCCTCTTTGTCAGACTGCTGTTCAGTTGATGTAACTGCAGCGGTCTCCTCTGCTATATTACTTGTGGTAGGTTCAGTAGCCTCTTTCTCTATTATATCTCCAATTGTGTCTGCTTTCTCTCTCTCTTCCTCTGATGTTTCATTTTCAACAGGAGATGCTTGAGCTTCTACTGAATTTTCTTCATTCTCTACAGTGGATTCATCCTTTCCCATGCCTATGTCTGCACTCTCATTTTCTGCCCTCTCATCCTCTGTCTTGCTTATTTCCTCATTATTATCTGCAGGTAGGATTTTTACTGTTTCTTCAGTGAGAGTCTGTTCAGTCAGTTCTTTGATGGTGTCCACTTGTTCTGCTTCATTGTTTTCAGACCCATCTTCTTGACCTAAATGGTGACACACATCATCTCCTTCCTTTTCATCTGCTACAACTGCAGAGTCCTCTTCAGTGTCATGTTGTATTTCATCCCCTTCTATTTCTCGTACTGCGCTGGCAATAACGTTTTCCACAAGTGTCTCTGCTGTTTTTGTGTTCGTATAATTTTCAGAGTGAGATATACAGTTGATTGCCTGTGTATTAGCAAGATCACTGTTCTTCATCACCAGAATCCTCTTTAGGTCAAAGTCCATGACAACAGGTGCAGTATTCATAACTTCTGCACGAAGTGGTGGCCTAGATGTCATTCCTTTCTTAATGCATGTTTCACATGGACAGTATTCATCATCATTTTCACTGCGCTGGTCACTGTAAGATGTGCCTGTTGCTGAATCATCACTTTTTTCTGCTTGTGCATCAAATGATTGTTTGAGCATAATCTTCAGCCTCCGCCTTCTCTCTTCTGTTTGTGTTGTTGAGGCACAGGATGCCACTTCTTTAGGAGGTCTTGGTAGGCCTGCTCGACTTTGAATTTTCCTCAGTTCTCTGTCTATACTGCTTTGGATTCTTTTGTGGACCTCTGTTTTAAGTTCACTTATCATCGTGTCAAGCTGTTCATTACCATCCAAGTTCCATCTGACTTTGAACTCTCTCATTGCATTGATATAATGTGTCATGAATTGCTTTTCTATTCTAGTTAATAAGGTTAAGACCCAAACAGGATCTGGATCTTGAGAAATCTTTTTGGCTAATTGTGCTCTTTGAATGAGGGGAGGGCTGTCAGAGCTGGTGTCCTCTTGACATTCTGTTTCAGCTTCCTCTGGAACTTTTTGGCCATTGCTGTCATTTCCTGAACTTTTGTTTGAGGAAGGTGGTGTTTCAGGTAGTTCTCTAGGACTATCATTGTTTCTAGTTGTTTCATCTGTTGCTGTATCATCCTCCTTTTGTTTTTCCTCATACATTCTCTCTACATCTCTCTCAGATGTCCATTGAGCATCTGCTTCGGCTTCACCTTCACAGACTTCTTGTACTTTCCGTAATGGCTCTGCACTGGTATGTGGTTGAGACACATTCACACCATCACTACTCTTCCCAGAGCCCGTGGAGCCACTGTTGACATCCACACCAGAGGATGACGTGTGATTGAACTCATCATCCACAGAATGATGATCATCCTTCCTTAACACATGCTCATTTTCTGGAAGATCGCAAAGCCAAAGGGATTTAAGAATATTCATCAGCTCTTGGTATCTTTGATCCTTTTCGTTAGCATTTTTAGGATTATGGTCTATCAACTGCAACTTCACAAGGCAATCCAAAAGACCTCTAGCTGAAAAGCTCAGTTTACGTCCATACACTGGAGAAATTTCTGGTAAACTGTTGCATCTGTCAAGTGTTGGATTTAAAAGTACTTTCATCACCTGTACGGAAGAGTGAAATATTTTTGAGCCATTGTCTCTTTGAGTGCAGATATTATCTGAATTTGGTGCCTCTGTGCTTGTTGGGCACTCATTATTAGGGACACTGTTCATTACAACTCCTTCATTTGTTTCTTTTGTATTTTCAGATGTGGAGCCATTGTTATTTTCACTATCCTCCATTCTATTAACGTCCTCTGTTGTGTGACCATTTTTCTGTCCATCACTGAGTTCCTCCATGTCATACATATCTCCTTCTGTTGGTATTGTTTTCAACCATTCATTTACAACCTCAGTAGGGGATGCATTTGGTAGGCTAGATGGGACCAGCTCAAAGTCATCAGCGTCTCGGTTCTTCTGTTTGCATTGGCTGCTTTTGTTGCTTTTGTTATCAGCGACACCCCCACAAATGTCTGTAGCTTCCAATGGACCTTTGGTGATCCTCTTAGACACAGAGTGTGATTCTCCAGGGGCTTGTGTCTCACACGTTTCTTGGACAATATCTGAACTGGACAGAGTCTGTGACAAATCACTTTCATTTGACTCTACAGATTTTGATTTGTCAATAACCCCTGCAGTTGCTTGTTTCACTTCCTCATGCAAACCAGTCTTGTCTTCAGGATTCACAACTTCCCCTGCATTTATTGGAGAAACAGTGGTCCTCTCCTCAGCAGGAACATCTGTTAAATTATCAGTTATTTTGGATTTTCGAGATTTCAAGGACAGATTTGACTTGACAGATAAAGAACTTTGTGACTTCTTTCTACTTTCCTTTTGTTTAGCTTCAGATGCTGTTGACTTTTTTGAACGTGCTGAAACCTTAGACTGTGACATGGCTGTAGGTGCTCTGTCTTCAGTTTCCTCAACTGTCACAGCAGGGACTTCAGACCTGCTTAACATTTCAGAGCGATCTGATTTTGTAGACACAGGGCTAAGTGTTCTCTCCTCCTCTTCCTTCGTATTTTCATCAGCAGTAACATGAGAGACTTTAGATTTTTTTGATCTGACTGACATAGTTGACTTTGCTGACATGGCACTTAGTGCTCTCTCTGATTTCTCCTCAGCATTTCCTTCATTAGGAACATCTGAGCTTTCTATAGAAGGAATTTCAGGCGCTAGTAGTTTGTTTGATTTTGTTGAATGATTTGATTTCGCTGATTTGATTGACATGGCACTGTGTGTTCTTTCATCAGCTTCTTGATCATGTCCAGTCCTTTCACTAGAGGTAATTCTAGAAACATTTGACCTCATGGTTCTTGCAGAAATGTTTGACTTCAGTGACAAAACACTTGATGTCCTTTCTCTTTGATCTACCTCCTCTGTTTCAGCTGTCTGTTCAGAAACTTTTGACTTCCTTGACCTCAGAGAAAGATCTGACTTCGATGATTTAAATGACATAGAACTTTGTGTTCTTTCTTCAGCATCATTTCCAATATCTTCTTCATTATTTACATTTTCGGGTCTATGAGAAGCTTTTGATTTTGTAGATACAGATGTCACATTTGACTTCACTGATTTTGCAGACACTGGGCTCATTGCTCTCTTCTCAGTGTCTTCTTCAGTGTCAGTGATGTTAGCACCATCTTTGGCAGAAACCTGAGAAGTTTTGGATTTCTTTGATACTGCTGTAGAATTTGATTGTCCTGACTTTGCTGATTTGATGGAGGTACTGCTTGGTGCTCGCTCCATATTCTCCTCATGATTTTCTTCACCCACATTAGAAGCTTTCGACTTGCCTGACTTTGACTTACTAGAGGTATTTGACTGTGTTGATTTGGCAGATTTGGCTGATTTAGCTGACAAGGTGCTTGATGGTCTTTGTACAGTTCCTTCATCATTTGCAGTGTTTTCTTCTGAAGGATCGTCACATGCTGTTGCACTTCTTGATGATACAGAAACATTTGATTTGGCTGACATGTTGCTTGGTGATCTCTCCTCAGTTTTTTTGGCATTTTCTTCATCATGATTGTCAGCAGACGCCTGAGAAGCTTTTACAGATATCCCTGAGGCATTTGACTTTGCTGACATTGCACTTGGTACTCGCTCTACAATTTCTTCTGTATTTTCTTTGAAAATCACAGATTTCTCAGTAACATTTGATTTGACTGATTTAGCTGACATGCAGCTTGGTGCTCTCTCTGTGTTTTCCTCCTCAGCACTTTCTTCATCTGGAACTAAACCTTTTGGCCTCTGAGACAGTGTTGAGGCATTTGACTTTGCAGATTTGTCTGACATAGCACTAGCTGCTCTGTCGACAGATTTATCATGTTCTGCAACGTGTTCTTCAGCTGGCACGTCCGAGACTTTTGACTCACTTGATCTTACAGACATGACTGACTGTGAGGATTTGGCTGACAATGCACTTTGTGCTCTCTCCTGAATCTCCTCTTCACCATTTCCTTCATCACAAATGTCATCAGTTTTACCTGAACAAATTTCAGAAACATTTGATTTAGTAGATTTTGCTGACACATGTGACTTTGCTGATTTAGCTGACAAGGCGCTAGGGGCCCTCTCTGTAGTTTTCTCATGTTCAGTCACATCATCAGCAGTAACACCAGAGGCTTGTGACTTTATAGATCTTTCAGAAACATGTGACTGGGCTGATTTGGCTGACATGCTACTTGCTGCTCTTCCTTTTCTTTGCTCTTTGTCATTTTCATCATTGGGGCTCTCAGAGCTTCCTTCAGCTGGAATATCTGAACATTTTGACTTTTTTGATTTAGCAGAAACATTTGACTTGACTGACTGAGCCGACATTGAGCTCACTCTCCCTTCGTTCTCTGCATCAGCAATTTCAGTGCTGTGTTCAGAAGGGATGTCAGAAGGCTTTGATTTCTTAGATATACCAGAAACATTTGACTTTGCTGATTTTGTTGATTTGACTGACATATTGCTTGGAGCTCTTTCCATATGGTCAGAATCACAAGCATTTTCTTCAACTGACTTATTTAATTTTTCCGATATCGTTGACTTTGCAGACATCTCACACTCTGCTCTGTTTTGAGCTTCTTCCTCATCATTCCTCCCATCAGAAATATCAATATTTGATTTCTTAGATACTGATGAAACATTTGACTTTGCTGATTTTGCTGATCTGACAGACAAATTGCTTGGAGCTCTCTCTTCATGTTCCTTGTGATCAGATATATTTTCTTCAGCTGGACCATCCTGTCCTTTTGACTTTGTAGATTTGGCAGAAATAGTTGACTTTGCAGACTTGGTTGACATTGCACTCTGTGCTCTGTCTTGAGTTTGCTCTTCACCATGTCCTGCATCATGAATATCTGTAGTTTTGGCAGAATTAACATCAGAAGCAGTTGATTTTACAGATTTTGAAGAAGCATGTGACTTTACTGATTTAACTGACAAAGCAGTAGGTGCTCTCTCTGCAGACTTAGTGGATATTTTTGAGACGTGTGACTGTACTG
The DNA here is from genome assembly GCA_033238685.1 of Lates japonicus. Classification (NCBI taxonomy): domain Eukaryota; kingdom Metazoa; phylum Chordata; class Actinopteri; family Centropomidae; genus Lates; species Lates japonicus. The sequence continues at coordinate 6,533,846 of BRZM01000038.1, read as the reverse complement.
ATCTGGCTGACAAGCTGCTTGCTGCTCTTTCTTCAGTTTGCTCTTTGTCAGTTTCCTCATCAGATGTCTCTGAGTGTTCTTTAACTAGAACATCACCAGAACATTTTGACTTATTTGATCCAGCAGAAATATTTGACTGGACTGACACTGGACTCGCTGTTCTGCCGTCACCCTCCTCAGGATTGTCAACAGCATCCTCTAAGCAAATATCAGAAACTTTTGATCTTTTAGATGTTGTAGAAGCTTTTGACTTTGATGATTTTCCTGATCTGACTGATAAATTGCTTGGAACTCTCTCTGCATCTTCCTCTTGATCAGATATATTTTCCTCAGCTGGACCATCAAGTCCTTTTGACTTTGTAGATTTTGCAGAAATAGTTGACTTCACTGACATTGCACTCAGTGCTCTGTCTTGATTTTCCTCTTCACCATCTACTTCACCTTGAATGTCAGTAGTTTTGGCAGAATGAACATCGGAAGCAGTTGATTTTATAGATTTTGTGGAAGCATGTGACTTTGCTGATTTAACTGACAAAACACTTGGTGCTCTCTCTGCAGACTTAATAGATACCTCAGAAACATGAGACTGAATGGACTTAACTGACATGCTACTTGCTGATCTTTCTTCAGTTTGCTCTTTCTCATTTTCTTCATGAAATGTCTCAGGGCATTCTGTAGCAGGAGCATGAGGAGAACATTTAGATTCGTCTGATCTTGCAGTAATGCTTGACTGAACTGACTGGACTGACATTGAGCTTGTTGCTCTCCCTTCTGTCTCCTCAATTTCATCAGCAATATCGCCACAGTTCTCGGAAGGAATTGCGGAAGCTCTTGATTTCTTGGATACTGCTGAAGCATTTGATTTTGCAGATTTAGCAGATGTCATTGACATATTGCTTGGAGCCCTTTCTCCATGTTCTGTATGATCTGCAGTATTTTCTTCAGCTGAAACATCACTGGACTTGGATACATTAGATTTGGCAGAAATATTTGACCGTGTTGATTTGGCAGATTTGACTGACACATTTGACTGTGCTGATTTCACTGACAGTGCACTAGGAGCCCTCTCATCCTCATTTTTAGTAATATTTTCTCTGTCTGAACCATCACAGCATTTTGACTTACTTGATCTTGCTGAAATGTTTGACTTGGCTGATTTATTTGACATGCAGCTTGGTGATCTCTCACTGGTTTCTTGTGCAATATCCCCTTCATCACAAATATCACCATTGCATTTGGGAGTAGCCTGAGAAGCTTTTGATTTTGTTGATACTGCAGTGGCATTTGACTCTGTAGATTTTGCTGACATTGCACTATGTGCTCTTTCTGCAGTTTCCTCATCATTGTTGTTTTCCTCAGATCTATCTTTAGAGGCTTTTGACTTGCTTGATACTGCAGATGATTTTGACTTTACTGATATTTCTGAAATGGCACTGGATGCCCTCTGTTCAGGTTCATCATCTTTGACAGGATTGTCCTCAGCTGAAACAGAGGAGGAATGTGGTCTCTCCTCGGCCTCATCATTGCAGCTGGCTGCTCTTTCTTCAGTTTGCTCTACATCATTTTCATCCTCATTATCACTTTCTTTATTAGGAACTTCAGAAGATTTAGATTTGCCAGACTTCACAGAAATATTTGATTTCCCTGACCTTGCTGATTTGACTGACATTGTGCTTTGTGGCCTCCCTGCAGATGCATTAGACTTAGCTGACATTGCACTAGCTACTCTCTCCAGTGGTCCCTCTACATCTTCAGAATTTACTTCACTCATTCCTTCACAGTCCTTTGACTTTCTAGATGTTCCAGATACATTTGACTTGATAGACCTAGCAGACTTGCACTCAGCATTTTGTTGAACGTCGATTTCAGAGGTTTTAGACTTAGCTGATTTTGATGACATGGCACTAGGTGCTCGCTCTTGAGTATCCTCAATAACATTTTCTTGAATTCTTGAATGTGTAGATCTTGAAGAGGTATTTGATTTGGATGACATAACACTTGGCACTCTGTCTTGATCTTCTTCAACCTCCTCAGTTTTTCCTTCTTCTTCATCTTTTGACTTGAATGACACAGGAGAATGTATACTCCATTCAGATTTGTCCTCTGAATTTTCTTTAGGTGGAACTTCAGAAGTTCTTGATGTTTTGGATTTTGCAGAAACATTTGATTTCTCTGACACTGCGCTTTGTACTCTCTGTCCAGTTTCATTCTCATTTTCTTCAGCTGGGTTTTCAATGCTTTTCTCTGCAGATGCTTCCGATGCTTCTAATTTTGATTCTGCAGAGGCATGAGATGAAGCTGACAAAGCACTAGGTGTCCTTTGCTCTGTTTCCTCCTCACCTTGTTCTTTATCTGGGAGAGAAGAAACTCTTGATCCCTTTGATTTAGTAGATGCATTGGACTTTGAAGACATTGAGCTTAATGTTCTTTCTTCATCAACATCCTCCTTTGATATATGTTGTTCGACTGCCACTTCTGATTTCATTGATATTTCAGATTTGTCAGATTTAACAGACATGCTACTTAAAGGTCTTACTTGTGTTTCTTGGTCATCATGTGATTTAGATTTTCTTGAGGCATTTGATTGAACTGACATGGCACTTTTGGATCTTTCCCCCTCTATATCTTCAGAGTCTGTATCGTGTATTTTTTCAGATTTATTTGGTCTGCCAGAGGCATTTGATTTAACAGACATGGCACTTGATTGATCTCTTTGTATCTCACTTTCCTCCTCAGCTTGGGCCTGGATTTGTCCTTTTGAATCATTCTCAGATACTCCACAGTGACAAGTGTGTGAAGTTTTTGATTTTCTTGACTTGCCAGAGTGCATTGAAGCATCGGATGCTCTGTCTGTAGGGCTTGGAGATAAATGTTGCGTTGGTGATCCTTTATCTAACACTTTGCTTCCAGTGGTCTCCTCCCTTTCAGGTTTACTGTTCTGAGAGGATCTTCTCAGTACACTTGGTGGGACATTATCGTCCTCATCATTTTGATCCTCCTCATGACCTGTTAATATTTGAGCACTAGGAGCAGATTCTGCTCGTTCTTCGTGCTCTGATGTTTTGACCTGATCATTTGGGGAACTGTCAGCACACACCTCACAGGTGTCCAGAGTGGGGGATTGCACACTGCACTTTGGTGAACAAGTCCCAGTCCTGATGGTACAGTACTCTACAGTTTCAGCTGCCTCAACAGTCTGCTTTGCATACATTTCTTCCTCCACCACTTGTTCTGTGTGCTCTTCACTTGATCTAGACATTGTTTGCCTTTCAACTACTGTCTTTCTAGAGACCATTGTATGTGAAGATGTACTTGAGCTTGAAGTTCGAATGCGGCGACTTGCTCCATGTGTCCCTGGGATATTTTTCCAGATGTCATAATCCTGGCAATGACTACAGCAGTGAGGACAGTGAGGTCCCTCTGTATGTCTTTGATAGTGCCTGGTACTATAACCCTCATTTTGCTCACCAACAGAGTTTTCAGATTCTGAATAGCTTCCGTCACTAACCTGTGCATAACAGGGGCTATTGTGTCCTTGGAGGTAGTCACTGGTCCTGCCTGTTGTCTTTTTTACCTCTGTTGACCAGTGTAATGTTTCATCATTTTGCAGCCGGAAGCGCACTTTCATCTCCATAGACAAACTGCCATCTTTATTAACACGAACCCGTTTCTCTATATCATCATCTCTCATTCCATCAGCAGTGGGTGGGCAGGAATCCACATTATCTGGAGAGTCAGTTCCATCTGGTAATGACTTGTCAGATGACACTGACTGCCTGTTAGATCTATTGTCAGATTCCAGTTTTGGATTGGTGACACTTTTCTTTGTTGGAAGTCCTTGGTTTATCATCAAGATGACAAAGAAAGAGACATGAAGAAAAAGACAAAAATAGATGGAGTCAGGTCTTCATTTTAAAATATAATTATTTGGTATTAATGACTTAGAATACAAATTATCATTACTGGGGTTGGAGTTCATACTAGGGCCTTTTAATACCTGATTAATAATGTAATTAATATTGTATCAAGAAATTGTGTCAGACATAAGGTCTTGACAATAAACCATTTCTCCTACCCTCATGTCCTTCAGTGCAGCCACTGGAGCGTGACCTCACATTCAGCTTTGGAAGTTTGTCATCAGATGTTTTCCTAAAATTCTCCACGACGGAAGGATGAGAGGGCTCACGTCCCACACAGACAAGGACACTGGGGCATTGCATGAGACTCTGAACATTGTCAATCTGAAACAAAAGAACAGAAATTACTTAAGAGGGAGTCTGTTTACTGAATAAAGTTTGTAGCAAAATGAGGGTAATAGGCTGAAGCATGTTTGATATGAAGCCTTGGACATGCATAAGCTTGCAATTAAAAACAAGACACCGCTAGACTACTTCTTTTAAAGTCATGTTTTTTCTTTTGGACATAAGTCCTTGTCAGCCTTTCCAGGCACTGTAGGTGTGAGAGAACTGGATGGCGTGTTGTGTTTGCTATATAGTACAGGATATGCCATTGTGTGGATATTTGTAACAGTGCAGCTGAGTGTATATTTCTAAAACTGTGGTCATAGTGAGGGTTAAATGCTGTGGTAGTGGTGAGCTTCTGTAGTCACTTTCCATATCATTCTTACCCAAATAGCATGAACTATTGAAATTGTTCAATAACAAAGTTTTTAAACAAATGTTAGACTGACATTAGTTTTTTGATTATTATTGTTGTAAATTACTGTTCTTTTACCAAACACATAGGACTATGGCAACTAGAAAATATTTCTAGGGAAACCTTTAAGAAACAAGTGTTATGATGAAAAGTTTTTCATTGTCAGGGCATTGGTCAAGGCATTATCCCCTCATTTGTGCAACAAAGTGCTCTAAATCCCTGTAAGAGAAGGCTGTGAGTCAAGCAGTGAGTCAGGACAAGATAAATATCCTAATCCAGGATGATCTCTGGGAAACTTCACCAGATGACTATGCCGTCTTGCCGCCATTATCACTTGTAAGAACGGTGGGTATTGCTCAGCAGTAATGCAAGCTTGCTGAGTCTGTGAAAGTAGTTAACTAAATGCTACAGACAGGCAGGCATGGTGGTCTGGAAATTGTAATATACAGCATAATTATGTTGATTTATTTTTCTTTAGGACACCTCCTACTCCTAAGATTTATAATGCAACAAAAACACAAAGTCTCTTTGTACATGTTAGTGTTGCAAGGTCATAAACAAAAGTGGTGGGCTAATATGCAGGGTAACAGTCATCATCATCATCAGCAGCAGCAGCAGCACAATGGTGAGAATTAAAACATAAGTCTTCTCTCTCACAGGTGATTATCCTAAATGACTGAATGCTAATCTAAGAGGTGAATGTGTACTGACCTGCTTTCCCTAGCATCTCCATACATAGGTCTAATAACACATCACATTGCCCTTTGGATAAAAAGGATTTCAAAAGAGCATGTTATCTTTTAACAGTTACAAAAATGTGGTTAATTACTTAGAAACATTAAAATAACAAGGAGACAGAGCTAATGAAACGTTAAATCTAAAATATTTTTATTCTTTATGTAGTAAAGTAGTCTGTAGAGCAAATAAATTGTATAAAATACTGCTATTCCTATTTTTTATTTATGTAAGTGTGCGTTCACATTTTCATGACACTCAGTATCGAATACTGGTGCTTCTGTTCTTTACTGACATTTATGAAACTCTGAAAAAACAGGTAGACTAAAATATTGAGAGTTTTGTGGATTTTATTTTGTTTATGAGCAGTCAGTTTTGATGACATTGCAGTTTTAAATTTTAAATCCACTGTTGGTAAAAGCAGATGAATGGCTTCATCCATGGTCACACAAAGCTCAGGTGAAGGTAATTAATTATCACTGTGGAAGACACATTTCTGAGACACCTCTGGTATCAAACTAGGGGAGTAGAGTTTCAACGTTGACCTGTTTCTCAAAAATAGCTCTGATTTGACCAAGATTAATGGCATTTGGAGAAATAACCACAATCTGAATGTGTGTGTGAGGGAATATCCCTGTTTTCATTCCCTCATGCACACTCAGAATATCAAAATATTTATCCCACTAGAGTTAGATTATAACAAAGTACAGAGTGGAAACTAAATGAAACTGATATTGTATGAGTGTATTTGTTGTGTACATGTCTAAAAATTGCGTCTAGTTGCAGTGTCTCCTACATGAAATTACTTCACTGGTGAAGGAAACTGACCAGTCACACAACAGAATATCATATGGATTTGAATGCTAACAAACAACACTCAAGTGTTGGGTGTTTCTGCTTTTATTAACTTAAAGGTTATGTCTTGTTATGTCATTGATGCTTTACACCCCTTATTGCGTTTTCTGTCTCAGGCAATTTGTAACAACATTTTAAACCAACATACTTTTTAGAGTAGTTTAAAGCTAAACTAACATAGACAAACGGAACTCATAGTGCTACTGTTCGTTTTAGGTTTGGCCTTCCTTTTCAGGTCATTAATACACAAGGGAAGGTATTTACTTAGGGTCAAGCACAGAAACTTCCTCTTGGAAAAAGAAGTTTCCTGAACACACAACAGAATATAATGTCATACAACCTCTTACTCCCAAGCTCTCTGCTGGTTATGTAACTGAACATCAAGGCAAAAAAAAAGAACATGAAAACTAAACATATCTTTACATAATCTTCTAATTCCAGGTGTTTGTGACCTCACCTTGCGGCCTTCCAGTGTGTAGAGCTTCCTGATGTGGTACTGCATGAGCTCAGAAACTTCCTCTAAGAAAAGCCCAAAACTGTGTAGACTCCTGCGGTGTAAGATGATGGTCTTCCGAAGTGAGGGGTCACTGTTCTTCACCAGCATCACCCTCTTATTGTACCTGTGATGATGAATGTATCGGTTGTGGCCTGAATGTGCCTCCTCGGGCCTGGCTGGCCTCCCGAGAACACACTGGTGTGGATGATAGTGATGAGATGGTGTGTGTGTGTGATACAAAGGTGAAACCTGCCTCTCTAATGCTTCCAGGGCCTGGGCGTGTCTATACTCAGAGCAAAGATAGCATTCCTCCAGAGGTTTGTGGTGGGCCACCATGCCATGTTGGGGGATCCTGGGGAGGCGGCCAGTGTGATACTTGAAGGGCAGAGAAGACTTGTGGGAGCCCTCACCTCCTACAGCATTGAAGCACTGAAAGTTTCGCTTGTGTGAAGACATCCTGGGTGGTAGGCTCTCTGCTCTGGATGAAAGATGGTCTCACATGAGCAGATGAAAGCAGCAGTGGCAGGGAGTTGTCATGTTTCTCCAGAGCTACCTAGGAAAAGGTAATGCACCGCACATCTGCATGGCTCCCACTCATTCCCGGCTGAAAGACAATACAAAACGAGGTGAAAAAAATACACTTAAATGTTTGTGTCAAAGACAAAAGAAACAAAAACATGGCAGAAATTTCTGTTTTCTTTATGTGCAGCCTTTTATCCTTGGCCAATTTTTAGGCAGACAGTCAACTTCCAGTCACACATGTCACATGTCTATTTTAGCTTTTCCTGGTAACCCAGCATGGCTTCTCAGTCTCTTCTTTAAAGTACTTAAGTCTAAAGTAGCACCTACACATGTTTGATAAGGGCTTGTCTGAAAAAGGAAATCCTTACAAAGAAACACTAACGTTTTGTGTCTAGATATCCTAAGCCAAAGGTGACTGGATTCGTTGTATCATTCTTGAAGGTATTTTGCCTCTAATAAGACACATTCTCAGACACAAATTCTTTTAGTACTCCCTAGATGTCCTACTGACTGAGGATATTTATTGATATTTAGCTTGTGGACAGTTATTTTATTGAGATCATAATTAAGATGATTTTTCATATACTTTCTATTTTCTAAACGCTTTTATGATTTATATTCATTTGATTATTTTTTTATTTAGGTGTACAGACAAAAACATCCAGTCTAACAATAACTTTATCTCAATTTATTTTAGCAGCCGTTAAAATCACATACCGTGCAAGTATCTACTATATTTTTAAAAAGAGATACCCATGACATGTCTGTACATCATGTACAGACTGCTGTGAAGATCAAAAGAGTAAATGAAGACAGGGATAATGAGGATACAGCCACAAATAAATCCTCCAGGTGACTTTAAATAACAAGCTTAAGTCTCTGTTAGCAGTGAAAGTGGACAGTACCTCAGCGATTGTCGCTGTCACTGGGGAAAATACATTCTTAACCAGCATTTCCTGCAATCAATAATACAAGGATTACCTATAAAAAGCAGAAATATCTGCAATAAGCGCTATGTATTCTTACTGAGACAATACCAGGAGGTAAGGATAATTCATTGTTGCTTGATGGAAAGGGATGCAATCCCACTATGAAATGCAAATAAAAATGAGTCAAAATCTGTAACCAAAAAATAGGCTAAGCTTGACTGACACCTATAAAGAACAGGTTTGGCTGTTGTCCTTGTTCTTGTATTAAAAATGTTGTAGACAAGCAGGAAGTATTTACTCTAGCTGAACATTCTGGCAAGTAAATGATGCGTGTAAATATTCTTATATGTCATGCTGCCAACCTTGGTCTTTAAGTCTTGAGTTGAACCTGTATCCATTTACAGCCGGCAAAGGCATTTTGATTATATTAGAATGTAACTTGAGTAGAAAAGATTACTCTGTACACCATAATACAGGATTATGAAGGTGAAAACTATCCTCTGTCAACTGATGTTATTATATAAATCATATGTTTTACAGTAAAGTAGCCTTGTGTAGCTAGCTATACTTAAACTTCTTACACTGAATACTGACATAGTTCATATGTGTTATGACCAAAGCATAAATATGGATATAAAATTACAAAAAATGCATGGGTCTTTGCATGATGCAAATATTATAGGTTCCACGTGAGGGTTTGGGTAAGTAATAGAAGGTACAGGGAGGGTATATACTAATATATAGAAATAACTCCCTATACTGTAGGGTGTATTTGGCAGAGACCATTATGCTGCAAATAAGCTGCCTGTTTCTTCTCAGTGGATTACAAATGCAAAAAGTATTTTTCTTTATTCACCAGAACCAGGAAACATATGTGGCCTTGGATCCCTAGAATAATGCTATTTATCCCTAAGGTGTCATGTTTGCCAACTGAGGCTCCTAAAAGAGTTCAAACAAGGAAAATAAAAATCACATCCTGCATACAGGCCAGCCTGAGTTCATCCAGTTTAACATGGACTGTTGTATCCTTTCTTTGTGGGAATCACATGAGCAAAAGTGCTGCACAGCATGTCTTACATTTTAACTTTTGCAAGTGCAGTTTCCAGTGGCATTCTTGTAGTTATCAGTACATATTTTAACAATTTATGTGCAGAGATAAAGCAGCACAGCCAACATGTACAGTACATAGACTAAGTATGTATACTCACATGATCCACGATCATAATCCAGAGGATAAAAGAACCAAACTGGAAATGAATAGTTCCAAAGCCGCAGAATGCAAGATGTAAACTCCCACAGAAACACCAGAGCTATTGCAAGCAGTGAAACGAGAAAGCAGTTCAAAAGCCTCCCTCCAGAAGCGGGCCTACCTGCTAATCAGATACATGGGAAGCTAAGGATAGAATGAAAAGCCTTGCTAATCACTCTGAGATTGGACTGAAATCTGCTGAGGCTTTGGACACATGACTTGGACTTCACCATTGCATAAAGCGAGTTAAACGCACTTTTAGAAAGCAGTTGAAGGCTCACTGACAGCCTATGACGAGCCATAATTTTCCCTCTCTTATCTGCCACCTTTTGTCCTTTCAGTCATCATTATATGGCTGTAGTTAGAAACATAGTTAGGCTGCTTGTCAATGTGTTGTACCTGAGCAAGATAGTACAACATATGCAAAACATGAAAAATTCTTCTTACATAATGAATAATTCTTGTTAAAATAATGAAAAGTGTGTCATTATAGCCTGACAATAGGTTGAGAATAAGATCATTAAGAAAGACATTTCTCATTACAGATTGTAAGGCATTTTGAGGCTAATTTGATATTTTGTTCTAAATAAATAAAATTGTCTTGACTTGACTTAACTCCCAAGTAAAAACTTTCTTATTGTTGTGTGCTATTGGACGCACAGATTTTGACTTTTTTTCTGATTTATTCCCATTTCTTTTTAGTCACTGCTTTCCTGCATTTGACAGAATGACTTTTAACAACATCCACAAACCTTACTGCACTTGTTGCATCTCAGATTTTCTGTTGCTTAAAAGACCCCACTATCTTGTTTTGTGTGCACATTTGGCATCGTCATCAGAAATACTGTGCTGCTCAACAAGTTTTCCAGTGATATTCAGTCAAACTGTCACTTCCCCATTTATCACCAACACTCCTAATTACTGTGTCATGCCGTATAATCATCACCATGACAACAAAGCAGATACAATTAAGATATAACAAACACCCAACAGAAGACAAAGAGCTGTCTCAGGGGTCATATCAAGATAAATGGGCAAAGATGGCAGAAATTACCCATTTATTTTTCAGGGCACTGTAATACTAATAAGAGAGGCACTGCCCTCAGCTAATTGGCCTACTTCAAGCCAGCTGCCTGGCTGGCAAAGTCGCCTCAGACAGATTGCTAAGGCAAAGCATGAGAAATGCTCACAAGGTCAAAAACATCTAATCATACATCACCTGTATGTGAAAGGTATTTGAAGCTATTTTAGATACTGCGCTTTCCTTGTCTAAATATCACTTGAGGTCAGCTCACTCTCCTCAAGGACAAAAGAGCTGCCACAGAATACATGAGAGGTTACCCTTATCAGAGGTTTACAGACGGCATGCGGATCCCTCCCAAATGATGCAGAGAGTTTCAAGAAGTGCCTAATCACTGGAGCACCCACTCCCACAAAGCCTATACACACACACACACACACACACAAAGAGAGAGAGAGGGGCTAGCTCTCACGCTTCCATCTGTCTTCAGTCTTAAGGAGCTTGAGGGGTCATGGGGGACTAGAGTTGATTCGAGGTGGGCAGATTTATTGTGTCCTGTGGGGGAGATGGGAGAAAAGACCCTCCCCTGCTAAGTCATGATGGTGCATGAGTGACTCAAAAGAAGTGCTGAGGACGTGGTTTTGTGCTCTGACTCTGGGTTTTCCTGTGTGAGGAAGGCACCTCCCCTCCTCAGAAGCAAATGAAAGAGCTTACGATCATTGTGAGTCAGCTCTGAATGGAGTCATAATGTAGAGTCTCAGTTCCAACGAATAAGATGATTTATCTTTTAATTTAATATTTTGAACAAATATTTTTCCCATGAACTTTTATACTCCTATAATCAACCAGTAACCACACCACTACATCTCCCACCAGACTCTCAGAGCTTCAAGTGCCCACAATGAAATAATTTCACAGAACCTGCAGTCTGCATTAAACTGAATTAAATATGATTAGTATTTTAGTCTCCTGTCAGCTGTTTAGTCTCCACCATGCAGTTTGGATCACAGTCACAGCAGGACGCCTTGAAGCTCATCATCCGTCAAGCTCACACGTGTGTACTGATGCTCAGGCTTAGCACTCCCCCCTCCTGGCTGCAGCTAAAATATCAGGGTTAATTAGGGTGCAACCTGCTGTGCAGCAGGAATCCTGCTATGTTAAGTCATGGTCCTACTAAAGCTACACCCAGAAAGTTGAAGCCTTGATAAATGGCCCAAGTTAAAGGGTAAGACTTGGACATTTAAATCCAAGTTTAAGGTTGAATATAAGATGTGATGAACACAATCACCTTAATGGTTTATTAATGGTCACAAATAGCACATTAACTGCATTCATTTAGGCTGCGAACCAGCATCACAGTAACACAGTAATTGCAGTTAACCTTGCACAGTGAGATATTACGTTATCATGGAAATTACACAAATAGACTGCAATTAAATACAAATGCAAACAAAGATTTTTTATTTCATAGCAATGTTCTGTATTTTTGCAACTTCATTGCAGGTAACGATCTTCATGAAGTGATTTAAAAATACAATTTGGAAAAAAAACTGCCATTATGAGAGCCGTCCATCCTCCAGTTATTCATCTATACCTCCATCTATCCCTCCAACCAGAGAAAGAACAGGGAAACACCCTGAATAGTTAATCTGTCCCTGTACTTTAATTTAGACATCCCCAAGACATAATGAGGAACCAATTTATGTCGAAGGACCTCTGCCAACGTCATGGTAACGTGTACAGGCTTTACCTCAGTTCACTTTTTAACCTTTACCTCAGTGAGGTCACAGGGAGGGAGTTTAAATATAACCAAGAGAAGGAGCCATTTACATACACACAAAGCACATTTACAAAATCCCACAGTAGCAGGCTCCTGCTCTGGACAAATCCTGCGGTACTTACAGAGAACCTCTGGAGAATGCTAATTTAAGCATTCTGTTATATTCATCCATTTGCAATTTTGTCTGATTTATGTATTTATTTTTAAACTGTACAAATTGGCAAGTTTAGGGTTTAGCCAAGCAGATGTAACAGAGTTGCACTTATTTCACTATGTCACTTTATTTAATTTTATGTCACGTTAAATGTTAAAATGGCAAGCATGGTTAATGGTTGTGCATCTGTGTATATGTGTAAATGCATAACCACTTTTATTTTCCAAAAATATAGTCTATTTCTACAGCAGCTGACCTAAGACATGAGGGCTGACAGTCTTATTAGTGAGAGCTAGTGTAATTGTAATTGAAAAATATGTAACATGACCTTATTGCCTCCTGCTCTTAAATCCACTTACCAGTCGCCTAATGTTTCTAATAGTGCATTTTAATCCTTGCAGACCTTGAATTTTAAAAAGACATGTGTCTGTCAGAAGTGGGATTCGAACCCACGCCTCCAGGGGAGACTGCGACCTGAACGCAGCGCCTTAGACCGCTCGGCCATCCTGACAGTTATCCATAAGGGTGCAAATTTCGGTACATATCATGTAACTGTGATACACAGAAACACGGTAATATTTTAAAATAGACAAAACGGACCCACCGTGCGTATGAATACACACATTAAAATATTATGAGTGCTTCTTTAGCTCGGCTTGATAAGACAATTAGCGTGGATGTAGCCACAGGAAGCTAACGTTTAGGATGAAATACCGGAATTCCTGTGCAAAGGTAGGAAACCGACAGTCCCGGAGAACGCTGTGTAACACAGAATACCGACTCTGTGTCTTGGCGTTGGGGACAGACTAACTACCAGTCGCTTTATGAAGATTTCTGAAGGCGGAAGGGCTTCAGGCTGCGGTTCCTCTCATGCCCGCTAGATGCTGAAAAATGCATGCAAGTCATCAAACCAACGGAGAGTCCGCCAAGCTCACACCCAGGTAGTATTTAACTGTAATTCCGTGTACCTGTAGCACACTGGCAGAAGTGACAGAAGTTAGACCAAACTAACTCTCTGTATTAAAACACTGTAAGCTTTTGAGTGGTTTAAAAGTAAGACAGATCCATTTTCAGTTATCATTCCCTACTGCTGTCGACTAATTAGGAGCTAGACTTCAACAAAAGTAAACAGCCTCTTAAAAGTCACTAGAATTTCATGTATATACCTGTGTTGTTTGAATATACTCTACTGACATGAGAATACAAAGTTGGGTGGAAAAGTAGACACACAGTGGGGAAGGATATGTCTTGACTGCACATGGACTGCACACAGCTGGAGCTAATTAACAGAGTAATTGCATCAAAATAACTTATGATACTTAGACAGGTATGTCTCAGCAAAATGTTCATGTAGAGGATGTAGAACAATTTAACCTAGTCTACATTCTTATGTTACTGATTAATATATATGTTGAGAAGCACTCTTGCCTGTGGAGTTAATATCCCACTACTAAGCAGAAACTGTTCAGTTTATAAATGGCGTAAGTTAGCCTATAAGGTCATGAGATATTGTAATTAATGAGTTTTTATAGATTCTTAGTTTCAAACACCTGGGAAAACTGCCCTGTGAAAGTGCAAACTGGGTAATATTTTGCAGAAGCAGAACTGACCAAACTACAGGGTCAAGACTTACAGTGAGTTCAGTCTGCTTAAAAGAGTTGTGATTCTAGAAAAATGCCTGCTATTTATAATTTCTGTATTTTCTCACATGTACTGCATTGCTGCTGTGTAGCTATTTTCAGAGTAGAGATGAAGCTGAAATGTCCAGGGAGTCTGAAGTTGAGTCTTATTAGTGTTAATGGTTTGTGAGTTAAGTCTTTGTGTGCACTTGTGGGTTACAGTGGATACGTGACTGTAGCTGCTTGATTTGCTTATCAGAGCTTTCAGCTATCACTGCTCTTAACTATTCCGCCATCTGTAATAAACATAGACCTATACAGCTCATATCCTGTTTTGAACCTGTCAACATGGTACTTTGGTTGAAGTGTCTGAACTCTGGGGACGACTATGTGAGTCATTTCCATGTGTCTCTTTTTTGATGTTGAGTCTTTAAGGAAACGGGGCCGTGCATCCAGCAGGAAGGGATTCCTTCAAGCTCAGACATCAACAACATCCCGAATATTACACCCATAACGTAAGGTTGGAGGAATGGAAGTGTGCATGGAAATTATGCCAGAGTGACCCGTTGCCAAGGTCAGTCAAGAGCATGTAGGAGTGTAAACAGGGCACATCAAGGCAGCGGAAATGCTGTGTGTCATGGCTGACGTACTTTATCTCTGAATAAGCAGCAGTAAATGAGGTTTGTTGTTCCCGTATGTAGGAACTTGCATCACTGATAAGTCATTACAGATCTTAGAGTTCTCAGGCCATGGGTGATGGAGACTTCAATTTTAATTCCAGTCAGATATGTGGGAATAATACGAGTAATAAGATCATAATTTTTCAGAGCCCAAGTTAATGTCTTAGATTGTTTTTCTTTTGTCTGTCCATCAGTCCAACAGCCAAAGATATACAGTTTACAATAGTTTAAGATGAGAAAAAAAGCTATCACACCTGCTGATTTGAACTGAGCTTTGTCATTTATGTTTGTTATATATATTTGTTTATTTGACATTTTAATTGCATAGAAGAATCAATTAGAATGAACGTGGCCTACACAAAGTTATTATCATCTGCCTGCTACAACCTGAGAAAAAATTAATGAGTCCCCTCATTCACTCAAGCCTGTGCTAACATCATATGCTAAGAAGAATCTATGATATATGTACAGTGAAAAAAAATTTGTGAATATGCATTGAGCGTTTTCACAGAATTTGAGGGTTCGTTGGAGGAATCTCTGTCTGTCTGTATTTGGACAACCCCTCTTCCGATCAAACCTGATTGGGAGTATTGCTGAGGTGCACTGTCAACTGCTATTTTTTTTGAATGAGCATCAAAGCGATAGAATTCTTTTTTAGAAATTTAGAAAACAAAGATTCACAGGCATGGTAAGAAGTCTCACTTCTCCCTTATAATTGACTCTTCACTCACCAAGAGCACAACTAGATAAAACACTCTAGAGGTTTCAGTTTCAACACCCATACACAACTATTTGTTTCATCGTGTAAAGATGGACGGGCAAAGAGACAGATTTAATGCACCGCATACCGTCGTCATACCTTTTTACAGGCACCAAGTACACAGAGTCATCTTTCCAGATGACCAACCTCAAAACTGAGGCATAGCTGCCAATGAGGAGCCAGGTTCCTCTAACCGTAATGTTACCAATGACAATATCAACAACGATCATGTCAAGAACGTCGGTCCTGATGCTGAGGACGACGGGGAAATCAACCTGCATGCTGAACAAGATGACCCACTACCTGGTGGATCCAGGCAACGATCTTGAGAAGTAGATGATTACGATGAGGAAAGTAGCAGCAAGAGATTCAGGTGGTGGGATGAATTTGCAGACAGCGACTGGGATGACTCCACTGACAGTGATGTCAGCAGCGTTTTCTATGAAAGTGAGAGAAGCGATACAGAACCAGACGAAGAAGAGGTGGACCAACGCCCTGCAGTAACCAGGAAGAGGGAAAGAGATGAGGAAGAAGAAAATGAGAGTGAAAGATGTGCCAAAAAATCCAGAAAATAATACCACAGACACTGTCATCCCTGTGACTTTAACACCTCCTGTACTCTATGTACATGACATCCCTTGCACCATACATTACATGATCAGCTTCACCCCAACCTCCTCTATATCTGCTTCATACCAGGTTATATGTCTAGAGCTTGAAAAGCCTAAAACACAAACCAGCAGCACCACCATCATTTCACCACCAGGCCACTCTTGGCACCCACCAGATGACTGTCCCGGAGGGGGATCCCTCTTTGAGTAGGCCCTCCCAAGGTTTCTTCCTTATAAGGGAGTTTTCCTTGTTCTCATAGAGGGTCTAAGGTTTGGGTGGGTGTAATTTCTAATAATCAGTGTCTTTGCTATCCTCTTTCAGATCAATCAAAACATAGTTTCTTTTATTCAATAAGAAAATGCCTTTCTTAAGTTGTAGATATTTAAAGGCATTTTTAGGAGTGCTGTATCTTCAGATTTATAGCCATTTCTAATGCAGATGTGAGATGTTTTACATAGGTAAAAAAGAAAAAGAAAAAAAAGTAGCCAAATAGTGGTTAAAGTAAAAAATGGGAAATTTGGAAAAAACAAAAATACTACAAAAACATAAAGGGAAATCATTTTAAATCTTTAACCATAATTGTTAATTAATTGTAACAGTCAATACTACTGATTAGGCCAGGCAACATTCTGCAAATTGAATTCTATTTCCCTGTAGGATAATAAAGTTATTTAACTCAGTTCAACTCTGATGGGGACCAATCATATCTACTTTGCAATCTGATGCAACTGTTATATTGTAGCCATACAAATGAATATGAATGATACTTGCTGAAATATTAAAAACTTAATGGGTCTAAGTATGTCTCAGATGCTGTCATCAGGCAGGTGGTTTGCTTTGTCTAGCCTCCACAGTAGCTGTTAAAAGGAGCTCTCTCACACCACTGAACTTATAACATCACTCATCTAAATCATTAGTGCGTCTGCTTTTCAGGATGCAGGCTGAGTAAAGTCTGTTGGTGCAGGACAGTGGGGGCCCATGCCATGATGGCAGCATGTAGGCCCACTAAAATGGAAAAGATGGGGAGTGACTTAGGATCAAAGACATGTATCCCCCACCCTTCTTGTCTGAGTTAATGTTATTTTTTAGATAATTGTGAATGTAAAACAGCAAAATTTCAGGAGACAAAATCAGTATAAAACTTTCCAAACTTTTCGAGGAATTAGCCATATCTTTTACAAATTAGCGGCATATCACAGCTTTAGTAACCCAATCATAATTAAATATAGTTGTCAGAATTAGTGGTGGGACTCGATTAAAAACAATTATCTAATTAATTAGGGGCTTTGTAATTAATTAATCACATTTTAATCGCATATCAATATTTGACACAAGAATTTTTCAATTCAAACAGATTTTGGTAGATGACTGAATCATTAGGAACTGAAAGGAACTTTCTCAGGTGCACTGAGAAACACTCCTGTGTTGTCTGGAGTGTAAAAATAAAGTACGAATGAATGCGCTAATTTTTTTAAACACGTTATTTTTTCTGTAATTAATTAATCTAAATTAACACGTTAAAGTCCCAGCCCTAGCCAGAATATTAAAACATTGCAATAAATATCATAATTAGCTCAATTGAAACATGAATCAAAAACACATAATGCCTCTTTCAGTTATTCCCACAATACAAGATCGCACACGGAACAGATAAGAATGTTCTATCTCTTAAATGGAACAACCACATTGCAATTAGGAAGCACAATAGGAACATCCTCCTCCACATTGAGGTGAAGAGTTACACTACCCCTGGGAGAATCTGCAGCAGTCAAAAACAAGCCAAATAGCGCTGCAGTGTACATAGTGGAGACCAGTGCAAGCCATGCTATCGGAGAGAGAGAGAAAGAGAGAGAAAGAGAGAGAGCAATGGAGGTCAGGCTGCAAAAATAGGACATGCACTGCAATGTTGTTTAACATATTTTACATGTTGATGTTAAATTATAATTTATTTTTTTTAAGTGTTTTATAACTTTTCAAAGCAAAGTTTTCCAGACTGTTTTCACTGTGGGTGAAATTAATACACAACCAGAAAGCTCTTATTGAAGTGTTTTTATGGGGTGTTTGCTAAAATGCACTTTCTCTTGGAAGAAAGCACATTTCTCAATCCTTTTTTGTACATTCTGCAGTAAAGCAGAAGCTTTCCTGCCTGTGCCGGTTTGGTAATCAGGCTGCGCTTATGGGTAAATGGAAATCTAGCCTTCTCCTTCCCTGGGTTGGCAGCCATGTGCTGGCCTCCCTCTGTGCTTTTGCTGGTCGCCTGTATCTGCTTAGAACAGGTGCCGGAGCCTGTTCAGCTGCAGCATTCACAGCACAGGTACGGGTGGGAGGCCCTTGGCTGCTCGTACAGTCCCCCAAGTTTTCCAGGGGTCCCCATCTGTGTCCCCGCACATCCTCTGCCACATGGCACCTGTCCCTCGACGAGTCTGGTCCATTCTTCGTCCGGCGACGTACACGCCTGCCCGCCACCCCACACTCTGCCTGTTGTTGAGCCACAATGAGATGAAGAATAGCTGCACTCCATAATCCCTTGCTGTGAGATGTGTGCGTGTGTTTTTTCTCCCCCCGTCTTTCCCTCCTTTGGCCAGATTCGGGGCCAAGTACAAATTGTAAACAGGTTATTATGCTGCTGTAACACACTCCAACTGGAAATGCACTCCGACAACATTTAGTATTTACTGATGTAAGTGTGTCTTCATCCGTCACACAGAGTAGTTTAATTTGGTGTAAAGTTCACTGCATTTAGTGTGATGAGGATGTTGTAATGGGTTTGTTGTTTTCTATTTGCATGGCTTAACAGGAAAAGATGTAATTATCCCCTCAGAATCACTTTGAATATCGACTTTGCTCCTTTCAGGTGCAAAT
The DNA here is from genome assembly GCA_033238685.1 of Lates japonicus. NCBI lineage: Eukaryota > Metazoa > Chordata > Actinopteri > Centropomidae > Lates > Lates japonicus. The sequence continues at coordinate 6,514,916 of BRZM01000038.1, read as the reverse complement.
AATTATTTATGATTTATGCGGCGTAAATACAGTGAGCTCATAATGCAGCAAACAGCTCACTTAAACACACCATTCTGTATCTATAGTATGTAGGTTTAAAGGGCATCTCTGTCTCATGCATTGATATGCCTTAGTCACGTACTTCAAATCAGCTACTTCCTCTTGACCTACAGTTAATACGCAAAGAACGTCATATAGCACAAATGGTCGACCTCCAAATGTGACGTGATTGGACGCTCCCTCGCCGGCCACACAATGGATGCTAGACCAACCAGACAGTCAGCCTCCTCCGTGCCTCCGGAGGACACAATATTTAAAGTGATCACTGCTCACCCTCAGTCCCAGCAGATGGATAATACTTTACACAGCTGTGCAAGCCCAGGGCCCCCATCCACACACACCGAGCCTTGCATCGTTACCTTGACAGTTGGTGTTGGAGTTAGACCGCCGAGTTGTTTGTTTGCCCAGGGAAGTGACATGACGGCAGGGGAGGAAATAGGAAACATAACAGACTACCTGACAGACTCATTCCACGGGCTTGACCTGAGACTGGACCTGAGCCAGCCAGCAATCAGAGAGAAATAACAAGAGGAGGCTTCTTTGTTTGTTCAGCCCATATCCTAATATTCGCAAATATTGTAAATCTTGTGAATCCCGCATGTGTGTGAACGATTCAATTAGTCAAATTAAAGTAGATTATGCACCCCCTTCTCATGGAATTCCTGCAAGTGCCTGTGTGTATAAAGTGCAAAGTTTATGCAGTGCACAGCAGTGTCATTCCACTGTTTGTTGTTGACACGTTATTTTCTTTTTCCTTTCTTGTTGATTTATTGCAGCCAAAAGAGCAGCGACGGCTGTCTTTGGTTTTCAGCAGTAGAGTCTGAGAGAAACGTCTGGATGACAATGAGTCAACTTCTAGGGAGGAAAGGATTGAGGCTGACAAGTTGAGTGTTTTGCCCTCACTTCCCGAGAACGTCGTGTCACAGGATCCACGAAACCCAGTAAATACTCCTGTCGAGCTCTTATGGGCATTCCAGAGAAGGGCTTTTGATGTGCTAATCAAAGATAAGTGTTATTATCTAAGGTAACACTTTTTAAAAAATTTCACTGCATTCTCTGTCCAATGAAAACCATACTTCTCCAGTTCTGGTGGTTTCAAATTTTCAGATTAAAAAACAAAACAAAAAACAACTTCATAAATTAAATAAACAGCTAAAAAAACCATCATCATCAATAACAATTTGGGATTATCTGAAAAAGGCAATGTCACAAAAAAGACCAAAAAAAATGGATGGTTTTATTCATTCTCGAGATTCATGGTTTTCATGTCAGTTTATTTAGCTTATATATTTTGTCCTCGCCTAGTTCTCCCTAGATGCTTTGATGGTTCTCTGAGTCTGGATGAAGAGTACTATAAAATATCGAAGCATGTAGGAATAATATAAAAATAATAAGTATAGCACATCTACTCATGCTTGACTTCAGGTTCTTGTGTGCCATCTAACGTGAGGATGCTTTGTTGACGCTTGAGTCTTTGTCCTTGTCCGTGTTACCGCGTCCTACCCTGAGGTGGTGGATGTGATTGTTGAGACATTGCAGAGCGTCTTCACCAAGGGAGTCTGCAGCGGCACCCTGACCCGACCCCGACAACTCTGGGGCTGATGCTGCACCACAGACTACTTTCTCACCCCGAACGCCTGGGGCGCCAACCCGTCCGACTCCCAACATCCAAAATATGGTCGCGCTCAAATGGACCCTCCACAGAGTTTTGAACCACCCGCAGGCACAAAGGGTAATGATATAACCCCAAAGAAATGAGCACTATACGTGGCCAGCTGCAAATGCTGGTACATGATGAATGTTGTCATTCTGGTCAGTTTAATCACAGTCACAGTGACTGTTGGAGGGTGTATCAAAAGAGCATGATCATGCTTGGATAGGAGTACCAAGAAAGGTCATTTTTGTGTACATGTGTTCACCACAAGTGTTGCTTTCCGGTTTCAGCATAAGAAAACAGTTTTTGCTCATTACTGTGTGGATTTTTGTGGTGTGTCTGTGGTCAAGGTACAACAAGGCCAGGTTGACAAAGCCTCTCCTGAAAAATGGTGGGTAAGTAAAGACGGCTAAGTAAGATGCTAATCAGCACGGCCGTGTTTCCTCCCGCTCACTGAACAGCGGGTTCCCTTCCCTCACTCTGGCTCTTTAATGCAGGGCCCAGCCAGGCCCAAACATCCTGACGGAGAGAGGCTTTTCCCTTATCAGTCAGGAAACACCGCTCCTCTGCCACATCCTTTTTACAAGAAGCACGACTCAACCGTTCCCAAAAAATGCAGGAAGACCAGCCAGACTCCAGGATTTGTCAAAAGCCCCCTGAATTCCTTTTATCGAAAAAGAAAAATTCAAGAGAACAGAGGGGGGGGGGGGGGGAGAGAGAAAAATGAGGAGGGTGTAAAACAGTCAACGAAGCCCTGGGATTTATTTTTTTATTTATTTTGCACAGATTACGAAAGGTCTGCATCAGCAAGATATAACATGGGATGAGGGGGTGGGGGTGGGGGTGGATGGTGGGGAGGGGGGGGGGGTGTCCAGAGCGCCTAAGAATGGCACCCAGAATAAGAATCCGGGAAAACAAAGGACAGTTTGAGATGGAGGCGGGTGGCGACGGCTGTGCCTGTTTTACACTAATCCTCTGAACCGGGATGAAATGAAAGCGAGAGGAGACGGATGGAGAAGGATGATGTGATGGAGGGTGGAAAAAGCAAGCAGGGGGGAGTGGGTGTCGTAATGGGCCACTCGTGGCACCACAGCTAGACAGAGCCTGAGAAATGGAAGAATACATGGTGTGACACTGAATTCAAAGATGACACTTAGCACACACCATTTTCCAAAAACTACCAAGCAGGAGTCCTACTCTCTATTATTGTTTTTTATTTAGGAATCTGATTGTATTAATTACGTGAATGAGTAGAAATGTGTTTCATCTGCTACTGCGCAATGTCTTTTAAGTGTATCAGTTACTACCAATATGTCCTGTTCAGGTGTAATGGTGAAATAACAAAAAGCTTTGTCGTGGTATGTTGTCTGTGGACGCATTATCCAAGTAGAACTGCATTAATATAAAAATTGACCTTTATTTTAAATTATTGTCTTTCACAAACCTAAATCAGCATACAGTTATAATTACCATTATTATTTTTCATCGTAGAGGTTATGATTATATATTATTAGGTACTTGAGAGGAAGTATAAACGCCTTTTTTTCTTCATTATACACTGTTTTGTTAAATTGCATAAGAAATGTCCAACTAAAACCTCATTCAATTACAACTACTGAGGTAAGACTCCCAAACTAATGAGAGCAAGAACATATAATACAAACATTCGAATGGAAAGCATTGATAATAGCATTACAATTAGCATTTATGAGAAACATCAAAGGACTTAAATTAGCTTCTAAAGAGCATCTGTACACACCTAGGTGACAACAGTAACTGGTGACATTTACAAGTGGACAACAAGTCTTTTTACGATTGTTCTTCTGGTTTATGACAACTGGAGGTGGCATACTATAGTATTTTGTGTCTGCATCCCTGAGGTGTCCATCTCCTTTTCTTCATATTCCTCCAATTGCTCTTTGTTCTTTCCTCGGCTCCAGACAATCATATTGCTCAGTAATCAGTTCAGGTTTTAATCATGGTGGGATGAAGTTGCCCAGAGATGCTAATAAGTTTTAAAATTACACACAGGAGCACAGAAACTTGACCCTTATCAGCACCCAAGTGCAACATCGTCCCAAATTTCTTCACCCATTTTAAACCCTGTAGTGTCTCTGATCAGTCACAAGTATAGTGGGTGCTGTGACTAAGCTTACGAGATGCCGTAGTTGTTGTAGTAGGCCGCCGTTGCGTCTGCCAGCACGGAAATGAGGCTTGTTTCCGTGGTGCTACTGGGACATGCAGTGACAGAAGCAGTGGCGGCTGATGCCACCTGGATGTGTCCAGTGACAGTCATGCTGCCGCCCTGCTCGGGGTGGAACCCGGTCCCAGTGGAGTTCAGGTACTGGTCAAACTCATTGCGGTCCACCTCGCCCAGAAGCTCAGCCTGGCTCAGCTGGTCTAGAGTCTCCAGGTGGCCCTGTGTCTCTGGTGGCGGGGACAGCTGACCCAGGTGGCCCTGGTGGAGCCCGTGGTGGATCTGTGGGAAAGATGAGGTACTGTAATAAGACAGTGGAGGGCCAGGGATCAGTCCACTTCCGCCCCCAGTTTGGGACAAGTGTGGGATGTGACCTACGTGTGCACCCCCACAGTGGATTTGGGTCTGAGTGTAGTCAGTGTGGTAAGGGGGCGGGCTGCCCATGTGTGTCTGATTCTGATGGTGCTCATCTGGACAGGTGGCTGAGGAGGAGCAGGAGACAGAGGAGCTACCAGACGTTGAGTAATAAGAGGGGGGTACGTGCTCGTGGTCCATGGCATCCAAGGGGGACATCTCAGGAGGAGTGGGCAGGCCGTAGGGATAGGTGTCAAAGCTGCTGTTGGAACCGGCGGGGTCTCTGAAGCTTCTGACACTGGGCAGAGCGGGGCTGGGGCTGGAAAACCCGCTGCTGACACCGTTTGGGCTGCCCTCGTCTTTGTCGAGGGGGTGACAGAGGGCTCTCTGGTCGGGCAGGGCGTTCTGATCAGGAGCCAGCCCACTCAGGAGGAAGCTAGGGTCCACTCGCTTGCAGATGCGTTTCAGCTGTTTCTTCCGGCGAGGCCGATACTTGTAGTTGGGGTAGTCCTGCATGTGCTGCACCCGAAGCCTCTCTGCTTCCTCCACGTAGGGCCTCTTCTGCGGGGGAGTCAGGGCCTTCCATGACTTGCCTGGATTAAGAGGAGACAGAAAAAAATATTTTAACCAAAAAATTCTGAATATGGTTCAACAAATTAGAATGCAATTTACTCAAAAAATTATCTTTTGTTACAACACAATATTAAAATGACTGAACATTTTTTTCCCCTCACATTCTAACAATTTCTATAACTTGTAAAAAACAAAACAAAATAAATAAATAAATAAAAAGTTGTAGGCACACATTTCTTTAATGTAAAATGAAAGTATTTCATTAATATAAATAATGGTGGGATTCAATCATGTTTTCCTGAATCATATACAAAAAATAAATAGCCATTTAAAACAGACTTTATAAACTTTATAGACTTAATAAAAATATAATACATCTTCATTAACTTTTTTTTAGCGTCCTGATTTATTTTCAAGATGCGTGACAGTTACAAAAAAGAAGGAAAAACCAAAGAATCATCTGAATTAAAACTTACTTTTAAACTGCAACCTCAACATTCAGCTTCCTTTTTAGCTCTGAAATGTTCTATTATATACCGATTGTACATATACTGAAATATTTTTATATTTACGTTTTCACCTTATGTATTTCTGTTCTAGTGTTGACTTGAGGATGATTTCCGATTTGCGCGAATGCCAGATTTGGAGCTTATCAAACACTAATCCAAACAGACTGAATCCAACGCAAAATAATACATTTTAGTTCTTTTCTACAACTGTACTCCTAACGAACTTTATGGTGTGTTGACATTAACTGGGCGACGCGTTTCATACCAAAATAAAAACGGCAAATTTATGTTACTAATTTAGCCTACTTGATTTAATTTATGACCAGCAGCAATTAAAAACGCTGCTTTGGTGTTTTTTCTTTGACACCTTTAAAGTTTATTTAGATTTTAATTCACTTTGTGGCATCGGAAACAACTTAAAAACCTGGGAAACAGCCGAGGCCTGATGGGAATTTTAAGTGTGATTTTTAAAAAAGTAGCAAATATAATAATAATAACAATAACAACAACAACAATAATAATAATAGATGGATATAAAACTTAAATCAACTCTCTTCTTCTCACCTAACATTTTGCTGAGCTCGGCGTTGTGCAGGTCTGGGTTTTGAACCGCCAGCCGTTTGCGCTCATCTTTGGCCCAGACCATGAACGCGTTCATGGGTCGTCTGATCCGCGGCTCCGGAGCCTTGTCCACGGTGGTCCTGTGCGGGCCATGTCCGTCGGGCACGTCCCCGTCTCCTGGAGGACACTCGAAGGACTCCGGCCACGACGAGTACGCGCTGATGAGGGCTGCCATCTGCGCGCTCCAAACTTAAGATGCGCCTCTCTCTCTCTCTCTCTCTCTCACACACACACACACACACTCTCTCTGTCTCCTACAAGTTGTGTTCTCTCTCTGAGTCTCACTGCGGGATGATTAAAAAAAAAAAGAAGCTGAAAACTACTTTAGGAGGTGAAAAAAATCCAGCGGTGTTACACTCACTGTCTGGATCACTAGAGCTACAGGCTGCAAGTCAGATGTCAGTGCGGGTTTTAGGGAGAGCGCACAGATGTGCTCAGGCAGCGGCGGCTCCTCCTCGTGAGTTATGATTCAGTCTTTCCTGGTGGATGGGGGGAGCGCTTTATATTTGAGGAGCAGGTTCCAGGAGAAACCCCGGAGGACTCTCGGCTCCTCCTTGATTGCAAGTTGAGCCCCGTGAAAGGAAAAACGAGAAAAAGAGAGAGAGAGAGAGAGAGAGAGCAGCATTTCAACACTCCTTACTACTTAAACTGGCCTCAAAACACTTTACACTGACAGATAAGGTCAAATCTGTTAAAACTAATGGGACAACACATAGAAACTCAGAGCAACTGATCACCTATTGCTTTTCCAAACATTAGAGCTCTTGTGTAGTGGTGACAGTTTTTTCTTTTTTTCTAGTCAACAAGGAAAACCTGACCTGCCAAACTTATCTGACCTGTTCTGCAGTTTACACAGCAAACTACACTGGTGAAGTGACATTTTCAGATTTCCACTGAACTCCAAAGACAGCACATGTGTAACTATCTTTGCATGCAAAGCAAAAACAAAAAACAAAAACACAACACTCCTATTTTTAGAAAAAAATATATATATTCTTCCTTTTTTTAGAGAACATAAATGAGAAATTACCAGCTTCATTATTTTCCATCACAGCTCATCTCTGTTTGTATTTCACCCCCACAAACAATCAACATGTCTTCTTTTTTAAAAAGGTTTGGGCACAGATCAATTTGGAAGCTCTGAACACATCTGTGGGTGAGAGGAGAGATAAAACTACTGAGCGCACACTACGCTACAAACAAATCAGTTTCCTTCTGTGGCCATATCAAATCCAGGAGTTCCTGTTGACAGGATACTCTTGGGCTGCAGCCATGGAGTAGCTCTCTCTCTCTCTCTCTCTCTCTCTCTCACACACACACACACACACACAGCTCAAACACTTGCTTCTGGTCACAGGTACAGATAGTATCTTGATTTGTGATATTCATGCAGGAGAGAG